>CM030368.1:93171469-93651469 GCA_017893485.1 Hemerocallis citrina | reverse complement strand
CTGGTAAATTCACGGTGTGTGGGCTAGGGGTATGCCGGTAAAGTCTGTAGTTGCGGGAGATCGACTTGCTAGGGTTCGTGGCTGAGGATACGCCCGATAAGTCCACTATATGTGGGCTAGGAGTAGGCCGGTAAGGTCCAATATCCTGGGGGTGTGACTCCTTGGTGACTATGCGTTAGAGTATATTCATTGGGTTAGGTTGCATGACATGGGACGTAAACCCTATAATGAGGAGTACGTTAAGGGCTTGCCCTCGGACCTATATAGTATGTGATGCATAGAATCCGAACAAATATGCATTAGTGTCATCGTAGTGTAATGTCTGCATTAGGTATTAAGTCATATCATACACTGACACGACTATGATAGTCATTTTTTCTGTTTGCATTCAAGTTTGTGTTTTGCTAAATTAAAGAGTCGCTGTATTGTTGCATTGCATCAGTTGTATGCAACTGACATGCCCGCAGTTTCCTAGTTGCGGGATTGGTCTTGGCATGGATTTGAAGACATTGTGAGAGATGTCACTAGATTGAAGAGCTTTCATTATCACATATGTACTGCACTTATTTATTTCCGTTGTGCTAATGTAAAGAATGATGTTGAAAATGAAAAAGATTCTTGTATTTTTTGTACGAATTGAAGTAAAAGATCATGTATTTGCTACGAATTACCTGCGTTCGGAATTCGGGCGTTACAGAGTAGTAGTTTATTTATTCAGTTTTAACCAGAAAGTCCAACGCGTATGAATGTGCTGGCCTTGTTGAATATACATACACATGTTATTTATCTAATCCTCATAACGGGAGACCATAAAAAAAATTGTTTTTTCTTAACAGTAGTGCAGCTATTTCATGGAGATCAGCCAAATAAACAATTGTAGCAATATCGACCAATCATTTTGAGATACTGGCACTTCATAAGTAGAGAATGTGTATGGGCAAAGTTTCTAGTTCAGCATATCAGGGGGAGTTGCGAGCTCCCAGAAGTCACAAACAAGCCTACAATTATTTATGAGGATAATACATCTTGTATAGAGCAAATTCAACAAGGCTTCATCAAAGGAGACAGGACGAAGCACATCTCACCAAATTGTTTCCTCACCCACCAACTTCAAGAAGAAAAAATATGTAAAGATAATCAAGTCTTCAGAGAACCTTGCAGATCTCTTCACAAAATCTCTCATAAAGTCCAAATTTCAAAAGTTAGTACACCTGATTGGCATGAGAAGACTTCAGCAAATAAGCATATAAATGTATAGGCTGTTAAATATTTGGGCTGGGTTGTAATGACCAATTGTATTATTTTTCGGGGGTGATTTTTCATTTAAGTTGATATAAGAACTAAATGTAATAAATTTTAGTATTTTTTAGGGGGGGCATCTTGAAGATGCTAATGGAGACATCCTAAAGAATGTTTTTGCGCATTGTACTTTTTTCTTTCGAAGATGTTTTTTTTTTCCCACTAGGTTTTCCCTTCGAAATATTTTTAAAGAGGCAATGTGAGTCTCACCCACTTAGATTCCTGAAGTATCAGATTCCTAAAGAATTAGTTGTACTCTTTTCTTTACTAAAGATTTTTTTCCTAAATGTTGGTTTTTTCCTTAGAAAAGTTTTTAATGGGGCAATGTTTTAAAATGGGCATTCAAGGAGGAGTGTTGTGAAACTGTGACCACCTATTAAGGTGGCGGCCCAAGCCCACCTATTCAGATAGCGGCCCAACCAGGGCCGGCCCTGAGTTCCCGGGGGGCCCGAGGCGAACTCCCGAAATGGGCCCCCCCATACACTAAAAAAATATGTATACAAAAAATTTGCACACTGTTGAAAGCAAAATATACAAAATATATTAATTTGTTTTAAATCACTCAAATTTATAGTCTCAAGTTCAATTCAAGTCTTCATGCATAAACCCAAATAATTTCTAAAAAAAATTTAAAGGCTCAAATAATTATTTTTGGGGCCTCCTAATAACAGTATTTTTCTTTTACGTGCAAAATATGTGCCTATATTTATAAGGGAATTACAAATTTGGGGCTCCTAAAATCGTAAAAACGACCTCAAGTGTGAGGTCGGCCCTGGGCCCAACCACACTATCAAACTCTAACTCTAACTTCTCCCATATATATATATGTTATGAATGAAGAGTCACAATACTTGATTTCAGCTACACTTCTCCATCTCTTCCTCTTTTTCGTAACACATAGTTATTAATAGAATAATCTATCCTAATTAAGAATTAGTCTAACCTAATTTTTCCGACCCTATCATAATTAAATGATTAATTTATCCTAGTTCCGTTCAATTTTTTGTTATGGATTAAAATACTTTTAAATATTAACAATTATTGGTGACACATGTTCAGTAAAATGGAGAGATAATCTATAATTAAATCAGTAAATGGAAGGATAAAATTGTCAGAAAAGAAAAAAATAATGGGCATTTTGGCGGACCGCAACCACCCTTTTATTTTTTACATGTTGATAATTAATTTAATCGGTTGTATTGCGATGTTGTCTAAAAAGACAAATTTATCAGTTTAATCGATATGATTTTCCGTAGATTAATTTGTGTCCAGATTACAAATGAATTGTTAGATTGTATAATAAGTGCATGATGACGGAAAGATGTCATAATTTTTTGGGTCTTTAACTTGTATACCCCTAACAAATATATCAATATCATATATATCCCTCACTAATTTTCCACTAACAATGTGGATCTCATTTCATATTACTCGTACGCAAGATATCCCGAGCTTAACACTAGTTTAGTCCTTTCCAGATGACTACAAATCAAATGAGAAAATCAAACTAGAAAAATTAAATAAGAAAGAGCTAAGAATTTTAGGAAGAATTCGGAGAAAGTAATGAGAAAACTTACCATCTATTATTAGAAACACAAAATTAATTTCAAATTCATAGAAGAAAAGTGAGGGAAAATATTATGTTGTATAGATGCACCGTTTGTCCATTCTTGAAAAAAGTGAAGAAACATTGGAAAAAGTTGATGGGTATCGATTGGATTTATAATCGTTTGAGTTTAGGAGTAAGAAGATGAAGCAAGGATGGTAGAGAAGGACGCTTCCGTTATTTTTTATCAAGTCCATTAAAAAAAATTGAATATTCCTCATTCGTTTTATTATTTTTTTTATAAGGAAATCTAATAGATGGAAGATACATTGTTAGGGAAAAATATGAAAATACTCATCTCCGATGGTATATATGCTATTCACATCTCCGATGGTATATATGCTATTCACATCTCCGATGGTATATATGCTATTCACATATTTATTAGGGAGTAAACATGTTAAAATCCTATATTTTTTATCGCCTTGCAGCAAATATCTTTGAGAGGTGTAAGCAGAGAATCTAGCAGAGGGTAAAAGAAAAAGTAAACTAGAGTTTCGATGGTGTAAAGCAAGAAAAAGGATGAACACCCAAGTCAGTGAAAGTGAAACTCGTCCAGGAATAATCAATATTTTTTTTAACCAAAAGTTAATCCTTTAGGGAATATTGTAGTTGAAATCGGGCAGAACAGAAGGTATTAAAATGTAGGATTAGAGAAAGTTTGGTTATATAATTGCAAAATGAGCTCTAGTTTTGTAGGAGTACTAGGTTTGCTCGTTGACACGTGCCTACGACACGTGTTGGGAACGGTGCACCTTTATTTGATCATATAAAATAGTTTTGGAGGTCCAGCAAATTAATTGAAGTAGCAAACATAGAGCAAAAAATATATTATATGATTTTTATTTTTTTTTTAGAATTATTTTTAAAAAAATTTAGTTTTTTAAATTTTAAATTTTAAAACTTTTAAAAAAAATTATTTTCTTAATTTTTTTGAATGGAAGAGGGAGAGAGAGAGAAAAAAAAATAATTAAATAAATATAGGAGTTGTTTTGGGTGGAGATTTGAATTTGAGTTTTGAGAAGAAACTTTTGGGGGAAAAATATATTTTGTGAGGTTAGATCTGGGCCTTTGATTTTTGGGGGAATTGAAGGAGAACCACTTGATAGCTTTCTTTGTGTTTTATTATATAGATATATATAAAGCAAGATTTCGTACAACCAAGTCGTAATAGTTTTTTTTTCTTTGGTGAATTAATTAAATATAATTTTGTGCACACAATTCTAGCATTTAATCCAGGGTTTCTTTCAGACACCCCTCATAAATTTATTATATACTAGTATAATGCACGTGCGATGCACGCGTACATAAAGCATATTCACATGATTTGAAAACTTGAAACATATAAAATAACAACTATATTTTGTGCAAGGGCAATAATTTTAAACAAAATAAGTGCAGCATGAGAGTTTTCAATTTTTGGCTAGAACCGCTTAAATTGAATCAGAAACATAAGCAAACATCATCAGAAAAAATAGAATCAAAGCATTCATCGAAATGAAAATGGAATCATCTAGTTAACGGTAAAAGGTCAACCCAATTAAAAACTGAATACTTATTTGGGGAATTTCTGCCTAGAATCTGTCTTTTGTGGCCTTCTATAGGTAGTGGGTAAGAAAAATGAAAATGGAATCAAGAGCGAAATGAAGAAGAAAAGAAGAGAAAGAGGAAGAAAAAAGGCTGCAGGGATGGAAAAATTAAGATACATGCTGCAATTTTTTCTTGCAAGTTTCTTGATTCTTTTTCCAATTTTTTTCCTAAAAAAGATGATCCTCCATTCAACCACTTCTATATCACCTGTCTAATTTCCTTTTCATGTTACCACTGCCAACCACCCATCAAAGAGCTGCCTGCGTCTCTTTATAGTGGTTATGAAACCGCTGCAACAGTGCAGAGGTCACGAAAACATTGTAGAGACCATCAGAAAGCTCTCCATACTTTGGTCAATGGCTGTCAAACTTCAGACATCTCTATTTCTCTTCAGTGCTCATGCGAAGAAAACATGTGTTTCAGGAAATCAACAATCCTGCAAATGCGTCAGCAAAAGTTTTGGAGAGACATACAGCAGTTAAAGCCACTGAAATAGACTTCAAGTAGGGGAGGTTTCAGAAGATCTTCATGTAGAACACTTGAAAACTATAATAGATGATTTACATGTTTTTCAAAATTTTTTTAAAAAATCGTGACTTGATCACAATATCAACCAATGGACAAAATATATTCACCACATCAATATGAAGTCAAACATGTAAGAATATTTGTATGCTATCAATTAACTGGTTATCAAGCATATAACCAATTAGCAAGTATTAGAAAAATGATCAATCTACATCATGCTCATTCTTTACCTATTAAATATGTTGTTTTGTTTGGTGGCCCTTTGTCAGCCTCCAAAACTTCAAGAAGGCTCACCTAGAACCCACCAATTGCTTTATGCCCATATTTACAGCAGGATCCATCTCAAGGATCACACCAAGAATTAGGGCATATGACTGGACCAAAAAGAGATGACAGTTTTGGGTTCATTCTGTTGCTCTTGGTTTCTCTCTGGAAATGAGCTCTCTGTTGTTCTCAGAAGAAGAAGAAAAGGATAAGAGTTGGAGAGTACGTAGGATAGCACCACTGTTTCAGGTTATCAGGCAGGCCAGAAAATATCAGCAAAAGATTTGGGAGATGAACAGAAACCAAAAGTAGTGTGAAGATGACTTCAAGCGAGTGAGGTATCAGTGGAGGATCCAAACTTGCAGAATACTTGAAAATAATAACAGATGATTCACACACAACGCACACGCTTCCTTTTTGATAGAATCAAAGCATTCATCGATCAAACACACTCTACATAATATTTGTTTAAAATTGAAACCCAAACTGAAACACAAAATTAAAACTCCAGTGGAGAGTGGAGATTTGCAGACAATGGTAGAGCTATGCCTGCGATGAAATCAAACTGAAACTCAATCATAAACATTACTGCAGGCTAAGAATTTAACATCCACAAAGTTAAGGAATATGAAAGGTTGAAGCATTATATATTCACCGCAATCAGCAATATATTTGGTAAAGCAAAGCAGAAACCGATATCACATAAATTTGAGACCCACTACAATTACCTTTCTTTTAAGATCACCGACCCGATCAAGCATCATCTGTGACTGCAAACACCAACAACAACACATGTGCTTATTATAATTCATTATGATGGATTTAACTACAAATTAATACTAATCATTTTCCCCAATGATGGATTCAATTCTCAACATTTATCACATATATATATATAATTACTTTGTCCACTCTTCGCATACCTTTGCTACTCTGATCTGTTTCAGCGACGACTCTAGCTGATTCCCAAGTTGCTGGAATTGTTGGTAAACTCATAACATATCTAGCAGTAATATGTGCGTGGTATACAAAATCTCATTGTATGTTTATGACATATAGTTTTAAAAAAAAAAGAAAACTGAATAAGTGAATAAGCGGGGGAATTTGAGGTGGGCATTTCGACGAACACATTGGATGCAATACTTGAAGTAGATGAAAAATATACTCCAATATTAAGTCATGTTCTAGAATTTGAGGTGGGCATTTCGACGAACACATTGGATGCAATACTTGAAGTAGATGAAAAACTATACTCCAATATTAAGTCATGTTCTATATGTACTAAAAATGTACTTCACTTCAATTTAAGATTGCTCTCTTTTTTAATACCTCAAGTTTTAAAAGGAACCTTAGTCCTGTACCTAAGGGCGAGTCAGGGCGTCGCAAGAAGATCGCGACGTTGGGGAGCGAGGAGATCACGGTGCGGCGCGAGGAGATCGCTATGTGGCGGCGCCAGGATCGCGCTGGGCACAGGGGGGCGGCGTCAGGATCGCGTTTGGCGTAGGGGGAGTGGCGAGGCAGGGCGGGGCGAGGAGTCCGCGACGGGGCGCGGCGTGGTAGCGCGGCATTGGAAAGAAGGCGCCGGTGATGCGTGGTGTTTAGAGAGAGGGAGAAAGAGAGAGGGAGGGAGATGAAGCGATGCCTGGTGATGAGAGAGAGGGAGAAAGAGAGGGGGAGGGAGATGAACAGGCAGAGATAGAGAAAGAGAAAGGGAAGGATAATTAGTTTGAACGGGTACTTTATGTGAACGTGCTTTGCACGGGTTGGGTTACGGACAAATTAGACTAAGGCCTTCTCCCATTATAGTAGTAGAGATTGTGTCATCACCTCCACAATTACATTAATTAGACTAGTATTTTCACGAGCATCGCATGTTTTGAAAAGAGTTAAAGGATTTTCACGTACATTGTACGTGTTAAGAAATAGTTTTGGAGTTGGACGTGCGTTACACGTAATTGGAAAAAATGTTTTGAAAGAAAAGCTACAATTTTTACTTGCAATGCACATGTTCATAAGTAGAATATTTGAGTTGTACGTGCAACATGTTTTTGTTTGGTGTTAAAAAATATTGAAATTTTGTTTTGCACGTTTAAATAAGTGGATTTTTTTTGTAATTAATGAGTTGGAGTTGCACGTGCAACGCACGGATTTGTGTGTTGACAAATTATAACTCTAACTCTCCCAATATGTATAGGGAGATGTTTGTCCAACAAGATGCTCATAATCAAAGTCAGAAAAATGAAAACTCTTATTCTTGTCAGCTTCCAGATGACTCATCATGTATGATTAGTTTCTGCATTTAAGAGAAGCATTAAAGAACTGTGAACAAGATTACATAACGCACACAAAAATACACAAGAATTACAAAGATTTTAGTATCTAATCAGCTCTAAACTCTTGAGCCATGGAAGGATCTCCTCCAGTCCCTCTATCAAACTTCTTGGTTGGTAGCCTAGCTCGTCTCTGGCTTTCTGACAAGAATATGCCCATTGATGTTTCAAAACCCACACAGTCTGCAATCAGATTAACATTTCGAATCAATTTTGAGACAAGCTCAATGAATTTCTGTAAAAAAGGAGGCCCTAAAAGGTCGTTTCATACCGGATAACTGATAAGAGGAAGCTTTCCTGTAATTCTAGAAAAGAAGACTGATATCCACCCGTACACCTCTATTACCCACAGGGGTATGTGAAACCAAGGTTTCCTTGTTTCCGTAATAGAGGCAGCGATATCAAAAACTTGCTTGAAAGAAGCATTCTCACCGGTGAGTAAGTACCTTTCACCTACTCTTCCTTTGTTCATTGCTGCAATATGACCCTTTACCACATCTTCGACATGGCAAAATGAATTTCTATCGTTTCCATGACCAATATAGCCAGGTAATCGTCCATTGAAACGCTCGATCATCTGGAAAATATAGAAGGGAGCAGAGGACATTATCTTAAGTGCATAAGTTGTTGATGTTTCCGAAGTACTTTGTTTTCTTGTAAGTCTAGTAACAATGCATGTTACTGAATGAACCAATGACTTAATTAATACTAAAGAGTATGATCATGCATTACAGGATTAGTATTGTGATCGAAATGGATCCTACATGATGTTCGGATGATTTATTTTTAGAAGGTTCTCTTTATATGGATTACACACATTTCAAGTATCAAATTTATATGGATTACACACTTTTTGCATGTAAAGTATTGGAAGGACCAGCACTATACTTTCTGGAAAATTTAAGTCTGTTCAAAGGAATCACCATTTCTAAACAGAAAGAGTACACAGAACCTTTAATGGAATTGAAAAGTATCTTCATGGACAAAGACATTCATTTGGGAGTTGGAACAGAAAATTTGGAAAGATACCTACCTAGTACCTACTATGTCAAAATTTTCATCTACCTACTTAATGATACGAGTCTCGATACTGGTATCGGGTATTGGCTCCTATTAATGGTAATATCGGGCATGTCGGGAATATTGGTAGGTAAATTTTCAGTTTGACCAGGCCAATGCATTTCAGTATTAGCTTATTCTATCTGTTCGCACAAAAGTGAATTAATCAAATCCACAACTGAACTTTTCATGTAGCAGATTAATAGACTTGAGCTCAAATCCTATGAATGAGAATATCCTGTCGAGATATGATATATTATATCTAAATCGTCTAAAACAGTAGTTACAATGTCACCTTAGAAAATGAAATATGTTAAAAATATAGTGTAACACTATGATGAACATAACCACAGTTTGAAGGTTATGACTTATGAAGTAAAATTACAAACTATGGTCTTAATCTTAATAGGTTGAATTGTAGGGTTATATGATTAGACAGAAATAAATTTATTTATTTGTCATTTTATTAATAGAGCAATTTTTTGTTTATTCACAAATATTGATATTGTGCATTAATAAGGTCCATGCTGCATAGTAATTATGTCTATGCACAAAGAACATATTCATAGTCTGTAATAGAATTGGGCATTCTATTTGGCAGACTGTAGCACAACAAGTGCGAGGGTTGACTCGAACTTGTTGTGCTAGTTCGTTTAGTACGAATTGATGGAACAAAAAATGATTACACTTGTAAATAACCACAAGACAGTGTAATAATGCAAGGCGGCGGAAAACAGAAAATTTTACAATAGTATAATTATAACTCTTTCTACCAATATCATCTAAAATCTCAAATTATCAAGTTAATGCCAATAAGTAAAAAAAAAAATCTAACAATCATAAATAATTATTAGATCTAAACTTATATAAGCAAAAAAGAGATCTAGATTATTGGTTTAGTTAATAAATTTAAAAAAAACTGAAAACAATTTAGATCCAAATTACACAGCAATTTGGTTTCATATGAAATTTCAACAATGATCTAATTTGATTCCTATTTCAAAGATCAAATTTGATTCCTATTCCAAAGACCACTGTGGTATCTGAATTGATTAATTATTTTTGGACTGTTATAGGGCCCAATTAATCGGAAAAGGACAGATCGAGAAAAAAAAAATCATGTCTTCGACATTAAGTCGATCTGAAAACGATCTGAAAAAAAAACTGTCCCTTTCACGAATTAATTAATTTCTGATCTGATTTTTTTTTAAGATTAAACAAAAAGGAATCAATTATATGATTGATTAAAATTAGATCAAAGTGGCTCTGATACCATTGTTGGGATTTGTTCTTCCCTATTTCCAAGATCACAATGATCTAATATTTAATCTAATCTCAAATAAAATAAAAAGAATAGAATCAATAAATATTACCTTCAAGCTTTGATTTCTTGTTTCTTTTTCTCCTTCAATTCCAACTCTAGTTCTTCCTCTCCTTTTCTTCTATGTCCTGGTGGGAGGCACAAGAGAGACGGCTAGGTTTTACCCATGCTCTCATATTTATAGAGGAGTTGAAAGCCTAGGGTTAGGAACTTTAGAAAATTCTAGTTGGGATAAAATTACAATACTGTCCACTATATATTTGTATTTTGCTCCCCAACTAAAATCTACATTATTATTAGACCCCTGTCACAATATAGTTCTACAAGAAACCCCTCCTTTACTGATATTCACAAATGCACCCTTGGAATTCGTGATACCACCTCCATAGGTCAATTTGTAACTTAAACCTTGTTTTCACATTTAACCTTTTATATAATCTGACAATGACTCTAAAATTTATTTTTTTACAAAATAAAATTTTGTATATAATAAAATATTTTTTCTGTAAAATATATCCATGAGATTTTATTGCCAGATTATAACCTTCGTTAAATGAACAAGGGAATATCTTCTCTGTTAGAGATAGGATTCCGTATTATAAATACATGTTCTCATATTTCTAATAAGACACATCCAATGCATCGAGGTATTGGTCTAAAAGACCTCACTCTTTGATTTATCAAAATGCGTGATAGTAAAAAATGAGTTCACTATATGCTCAGGATTTAGAGGTCATGTTTATATTGTTTTTAACGATAACACTGTCTTGTGGTTATTTACAATTGGTATCAGAGCTTCGGTTGATGAGTCCATTAATGAAGATGACAAGTCACAACTATGTGAAGATCAAGCAGAAGCAGTTTGATAGAAAGATCAACTTCAATCACTGAAAGGTGGACATGTATGATATACTGGTTCAATAATGTCTACATCTTGTCATAAAGGAGAAAGGTAAACCATCTGACATGAAACAGAAAAATTGGGATGAAATTTGTGAAAGAGCTCTAAGTTTAATCCGAATGTCGTTGGCGGCACTGTTTTAAATTTTGGCCGATACGGCCAAAATTTCAGCCGAAATTTCGTTTCGACTAGCTTGCCGATACGAAATCAGAGATTTTTTACTCCATATAGTTTTGGACCGAAATCTACATTTCGGCTGAAATTGCCGAAATATCAGCCGAAAAAGACACTAATGTTATTGTGAATGGACAACTTTTTTTAAAAAAAACTTTTTGCAGATAAGTCTTTCAATATAGTACCTTAAACTAAGATAATGGGAGGATTTCATCTCTCTATTGTTTGTGTATCTGCAAAGTCAAGTAAGTCTATTAGCTAATACATTTTAATCTAATCAATACAAATTCAATTTAGTTATATACTTATATTACATTCTTTTTTATATTGTTAAATTCTGTAAATATTTACCGTGATTGATTCATGTCATTAGTTACATTATACAATATTTTATATGATAAATAACATGTAGAGCATATAATATCTTGTTTAGTAACAAAAAAATGTTTATTGAGCGTCCGAATGATCATCCGAGATGATCACATCTCTCCGAGATCTCTTCCGATTCGAGAGGAAACACCCCTTGCCGAGACGAGTCCGAAATCCGAGATTTAAAACCTTGGTTGGCGGACGAGATCAAGTGCAACTTACTTAAGGAGAAAAGTGCGGCGAGTCCGTGGGCAAGACTCATATCTGATTACTTGTAATCGTCGTTATTGGATCGGATGTATTGGAAGAGAAAATTATTTTGTTTCTCAATGAAGGAAAGTACTGTTCTTCAAGATCATATTGTGGAGTTCAATCAGATATTTTCTGAACTCAGGGCGATCAACGCAGATGATCTAAGCAAAGAAAATAAAGCTTTTAACTTGACATATTCAGTGGCAAATTCGTACGAGCATTTGATAACTATGCCACACGGAAAGCCTGCCAAGGAGATTTCACAAGGGCTTAAAGGAAGATCAACTTAGGAAGGAAACTCATAAATTATAAACTACCTTCAAAAGTTGTTAAGCGGTGGAAGATCCTTCAATTAAAAATCAAAATGCGCATCAAGGTGTGATCTGTTGCCAATAATGCAAGAAAAAAGGCATTACAAGGATTATTGGAAATTGTTGAATCAGAGGAGCGCCAATGTTAGTAGTGCGTCAACGTGGTCAGTTCTACTGAATCAGGTGATTTATGTCTTCTTGTTTCAAATTTTTTAACAGTGAATTCTAGTTGGTTTCTCGACACAGAGAGTTCTGCTCATACTTGCTCCGAGAGGGAGTTATTTTCTACTTACAAGTCTTCAACATGGCGTTCTGTGAGAACGGGAACTAGGAAGATTTGTGAAGTAGTGGGTGAGAAAATAGTTGAGTTGAAGATGTCATACGGGAACATGTACACTCTAAAGGAAGTTATGTATATTTCTCTCCTGAAACAAAATCTGATATCTTTGGAAACTCTAGAAGCACACGACTGTAGGTACACAACTCGAGGTGGAGTTCTGTCTGTTTTTTAAGATGGTCGTAAGGTGATTAGAGATATGAAAGTTGTTAGACCAGGCCATCACAATCTCTACAAGCTTTGGAGGATCCAAAATACCTGCGCAGGTGTTCCTTTGCTCGATATCCCCGTAAGTTTCTCTAGTCTGCCGCAATTAGTATCATCGAAACGAGACCAAGACATTCGAATATCGTCGAGAGGTGGAAAGTGCCTCGGAGTAGGTGGAGTTCGTGCAGAGGTTGACAACTCGTGTCAACGTCTACTGAGGTGTGCCTTTGAGGGGCATGCTGATTGGTAAAATTTGGTGGAAGATTGATTCAACTAGCTGAAGAAAACTACTGAACCGAGTTCACTTACAGGTGGAGGTCAAAAGAGTCTAAAAATGATTAATCACACAATGTTGTTTGCACGCGTATGCAATCTAAGGTAGAGATTGTTGGGATTGTACGTCTTGCATACTTGTTCGATTGGTATAAGAGACGACGAAGCACGGAGGTTGAAGATCGAGTGGAGAGAAGCAGAAAACAGAGCAGCAAAACAGTCAAAAACAGAGACATGTACAGTCGACTATACACCTCTAGTCGACTGTACACCTCTCAGGTTTGAAGGGATTCAAGCACAGTCAACCGCACCTTTTGGCAATCGACCGTATGGGGCGTGCATCACTATTTTGGGCTGAGGTCTTGGGGATCTTTTCGGGCCCATCTTCAATTCCAAGTGAGATCAAATGGCTCCTATAGTGTGACTTCTTCTACATGACAAATCTGATGGTTATTGTATCAAGACTACAATTAGGGTTACTTTAGATCTCTCTATAAATTGTAATAGCCTTTATGAGAGGTGTAATACTTCATTGATATTCTGATATTCTTCTCCATTGTAAGTGAGGCTTGAGAGATAGTTCTTGGTGAGTGAGTTTGTAATCTAACTCCTTGTAATATTTTCTAGTTGAATAAAACCTCCTTACATTTTTCCTCGAATTAGGTTCGCCCGAATCTGGACAAATCTTATATATTTGGTAGGTCTACTTGCATGGTGTTCTAGATCTGTTTGTGTTCCCTCGCAACCATGCTCAACAAACTACGCTGCGCCACAACAATTTTCCTAACAATTGGTATCAGAGCTTCGGTTGACAAGTCCATTGATGAAGATGACAAGTCCCAACTACGTGAAGATCAAGCAGAAGCAGTTCGAAAGAAAGATCAACTTCAATCACTGAAAGGTGGACATGTATGATATACTGGTTCAAGAATGTCTACATCTTGTCATAAAGGAGAAAGGTAAACCATCTGACATGAAACAGAAAAATTGGGATGAAATTTGTGAAAGGGCTTTAAGTTTAATCCAATTGTTGTTGGCGGCACTGTTTTAAATTTTGGCTGATACAGCAGAAATTTCTGCCGAAATTTCGTTTCAGCTAGCTTGCCGATACGAAATCACAGATTTTATACTCCATATCGTTTTGGACCGAAATGTCTAGATTTCGGCCGAAATAGACACTAATGTTATTGTGAATTGACAACTTTTTTCAATGTTCTAAAAAAACGCTAGGCGGTAGTCGGGCGGCTGATGGGGACCTAGCGCCTAGACCTTGTAAGCGGGGATTAAGTGGCTAGGCGTTAGGCGGTTTTTTAATTAATTAATTAATTTATTTATTTATTTATCGATCTTTTGGGTTTGTTTTGTTATTACCCCTTTTTACTCTTTATTGCTACTCATTCTTACTATTGAACTTTTTCTCCTTGCAATTGTAGGATGAGCTTCACATAGTCGAATCGGTGTATTATTGTATCGGTGAACATGAAGAATCTTCTCCATATCCGATGTAAACCACATTGTGGCTACTCATAAAAGAATACAAGTTCTAAAGAGAGAATAAATGTAAAGTTGATAGTTAATGGAGAGAATGGATGTAAAGTTGATACATAAATGTGAAGTTCTAAAGAATACAATTTTCCTTGTTTACTTCAAAGTTACGAACCATTGGTCGAGGTCCAATCTTAGGAGCACTTTGTTTGTTTGTGAAGTCTTCCAGATCACAAATATTTGGTTCATTCACATCTTTGCTCACTGCATTGAATATATCAGACATTTCAATTAAAAATTTTATATGAATATATCACTGCATTGAATGCATCTTTGCTCACTCGACTTTCTTTCGTACTAATATTGAATCAGTAAGTACTTCTTTCTGATTCAAAGTTATTAATAAGGTATCTTGATCAGTAAGTACTTCTTTCGTACTAACTAACATTGAATCATGTTTCCAACATATATTTCTTAAAGTTGATCTAGTTGGATAAACAAGTAAATTCACTTTGGGACCCTAATACATTAGCCGATTGATAGGTGAACTGTTGCTTTATCTGTTCTAATATTTCTGGGATTCTAAGTGAACCAGACCAGCCAAGCCTTCTGTTCTTCTCAAACATGGTCCAATCTGGTTGACAAGATTGGTCCACATAAGAGGATCAAAATGGACAACCTGGATGTGCTAATCTTTGTACATTATAATATGAGGTTTCTTCATTGAGATGCAGTACGTAATAAATTAATAATAATGATGAAAAACAGATTGAGGTTCATTGCATTCTCGACCTTTAGCATTGTAATCTTTACCATCTCCTCCTTTCATTTTTTGCTTTCCTCTCACTGATGTACAACCCAAGGTCAAGCTTGACATTTTTGCACTACTTACAGTACCACATATGTTCTTGCCAGTTGGTTGGGTACATCATGACTTAGAAGTCTATTTTAGTAAAAAGAAAGCAACTGATTCTTGCTATTTTGGTTTCTCGTTTTCATTGTCAAGGATATGTTTCGAACATATAGAGAAAGATATGGATACACTTGCTTTCACAAGTCTTGCTGGTCAAGGACTGTATGTTGGCTCGCATTCAGCCAATGAACCAAAAGGTGGACGTAGTTCAGGAAGTTACTCGGAGCTGAAAGAGATTGATGATGATGGGAGCAGCAAAAATGTTTCTGAAAAAGGGTCAAAGAAGAAAAAGGGAAAAGGATCTGCAAAGGCAGGAGCACCTGAAAATGATTCTGGCAACCAGGAGAATCTTCCAAGTAAATCAAAGAAAAATCAACGGAAAACTAAAGATACAAATTCTCTGTCTGCTTCTGATTCGAAATCTGGTACTAGAAAAGGTTCTGAGAAGCTGAAAGAAAAAAGGTTCCGACTTTCTCCCCATAGTTCTGCTTAACTGCAGACATGAATTCATCTAGAATATCTTCATATTCCTAATGAAGAAACAAGGTTTCTCAATTCGGCATTAGAAATAAGCTACGAGATTTATATAACATCATGATATATGAATTGAAGTGTTAGGTACTTGGCCAATAGCACGCTTTTGCCTTAACCCAATGTAGAACTCATCATCCAACAACTTCTTATTGTTTGTCCCCACATCAATTGTGATGGGCAAGCACTGCAGTTGACAAAATTAAGGTTCGAACAACAAACTGTAGCTCGCATTCCCTTCACTGGAATTCCCATTCCCTTCACTGCAGTCCCCACTGGAATTCCCATTTCCTTCACAAGTTGCAAACTGTAGCTCGCATTCAAATAAACAATAACTCTCATGAAAAAAATATAACATTATTTTAACAAAACTAACAAACATACCTGGCATCCGAGATCTCCAAGCCCCAAAATATGCTCACCGTCAGTGACCACAATAACTTGAATCTTCTTCTGAGGCCAGTTCTTCAGCACCTCAGCGAGCACTAGCAGCGAAGGAGATGCGAGCACTAGCAGCAGAGGAGATGCGAGCACTAGCAGCGAAGGAGGAGGGAGGCGGACGAGGCGATTTGGGAATTGGAATTTTTTTTTTATTTGGAGGTCGAAATCGATTTGGGAGTTTTTTCTTAACCGGGATTTGGGGGTTTTCTTATTAGGAGGAGAAATAGAGAGTGGATCGGGTCCTGGGGTGTTTTTAACCATTTAAGCCCTAAGCGGGTCTAGGCGGATAGACCCGCCTAGGTCGACTAATCGCCGCCTAGACCCGTCTTTTTCCGCCTAGGACCCATTTCCGATTTTCTTAAATGCCTAGACCCTAGTCGAGGCGTTGGAAGGCCGCCTAGCGCCTAGGCGGCCGCTTTTTAGAACACTCTACTTTTTTTTAAAAAACTTTTGTCATATAAGTCTTTCAACATAGGACCTTAAACTAAGATAATGTGAGGATTTCATCTCTCTATTGTTTGTGTATGTGCAAAGTCAAGTAAGTCTATTAACTAGTTACAAGGAGTTACAGAATTTAACAACAATATAAAAAAGAATATAATATAAGTTTATAACTAAATTGAATTTGCATCTAGTTGAATAAAATCTCCTTACATTTTTCCTCGGATTAGGTTCGCCCGAATCGGGGTAAATCTTTATGTATTTGGTACATCTACTTGCTTGGTGTTCTAGATCTTTTTGTGTTCCCTCGCTACCATGCTCAACAAACTCCGCTATGCCACATCCATTTCTTTAGACCATAAATCTAAACATATCACTGTTCAACTGTCCATTTTGGCACTGTTTGTGCACAAATAATTTTTTTTTAAAAGCACATGGATTGTGCATTAGATATTCTAGATGATGATCATGTTAAATAGTATGGACCTTCCATTAAAGTTCTACTATGTGCCCCATTAATAGATTTGAACGTAAGACTAGGATATTAGATTAACTACATGCATGCAAGCACGCATACATTTTTGTATGTATATCTGGATGTAATAACTAGGTCAAAGCTTCATGTTAATGTGAAAAAGGAACATATAATGAACCTTAGATTTATTGTTTAGCAATAATATCTGCAGACCACGTGCTACTTTGCTATAAATATCTCAATCCCTTAGCTGATTCTGTCTCATTTGTCATGATTATAGATTCTCCAACTTCTCACCAGTACACCATTTTCTTGTCCTATTCTTCGATGTTAACATTCAACTATCTCAACAATTTTTGTTTCCGCTGGGCATTATTAACCATTTCCTAAATTTCCTAATAACCATACCCATACAGCATGGCTGATCGTATATGCATCTTATGAAATCGTCCTGGGTTTCTATCTTGAAAACATCCCCCAAAATCTTATTATTAAGAAAAATGGTCAAATTCTAGCTCGAAATATAATCATATATATGTTTCCCTATTCTACCATTGTGATAGCAAACTTCTTCCCATAGCCTGAAGTTATATATACCATAATCATATACAAATTTCCTTTCTCCCGTCAAGCTGATTTAACGAACTATATTAACTTCCAAATCTTCTCTCCACCTTGTATATGAAAAATATTTATTATCGGGTCAATCAACTAATGACAACGTAGTTTGATCTCAAATTTTAGGGATCGCCGACATGAATCATTTTCATCTCCTCTTTCAACGCTATTGAGGCGTAGCGCCCTTCGTCAAATTAATACTTTTCAGCTAATAAATAAGCATAAAACCATATATCAATACGGAATCTCATCTTCATTACACCAGGTTAGTCCACCAATAACTAATGCAATAAGTATGTACTTGATAGCAATCTCTACTAAAAGCATAATTATGTTGAATGGATCCATCTTCCCTCCAATCAGAAAATAATCAGGATTCAACCAAACATATTCTTGAACCAATACTTAATGCTTTATCCCTACCGAACAACAAGCATTTCCTTGAAAACGACAAATCATATACCTACATCACTTGTCTTCCTCTCAACATGTTCCTATAAATCTCCATCAATCCTCTACCTTCCGTAAAATCTCAACATATTTTCTCTAGGAAAATGTGAAGTCTACCAACTTTTCACCAATAAACTAAAAATGTACAACCTATGTAGCCTCCGTTTTCGCCCATACGAATTTTCTGTGTTTCGATTCTTTATATAAAAAAATACGTTTTCATAAATTCGTGTTATTTTAAATTTATTTTGGATCTCCTATTAAAAGTCTCTTCTAATCATCAATTGTGTTCGTAACTATTTTCAAATGCCTATATATGTTAACACAAATCTTATTGCATTCTATAAGTTTATTTCTTTTCTTATTTGATTAATTATTTATGTTTTAGCCTAAACCAAGTATAGTATTATTATTTGATTATTTTAATTATTTGTGAAAAATTCTATCTTAACCCATTCTATTATATTCGTTTTTGTATTTGATTATCTAATTAATGTTACTACTTGATTATTTAATCTATGGTTACTTTTTATATTTAATAAATGTTTTTAAATATACTCAAAGCCCAAAACCAAGCCCACGCTGTAACCTACTAACCATAAACACATAATCCCCTATATATATAATCCTATCTCAATTAACCTAATCTAAACCCTAATCTCTTCATTGGCCGCCAACCCTCTCCCTCTTCTTCTCCTTCCGTTTCCAAAACCCATCGAACCCCTACTTCATCTCCTTCCTCCTCGCACCCCCACAACTCCTCCTTGTCCCCTGTCACCTCGTCCACACCGCGACCACCTGCTCCCCCGTCAACAACCAGCCCTTCTTCATCGGTCGCCCTGTAGCTGTCCCTCGCCTGCACGCCCGTCGCTATCTGCCATCGCCACCGAACCACCAACTTCTCCACCTCCGAACACCATGATTGCCTCCATTGCCTCCATTGCCAGAACCTGCACCGAGCCCACTTGTTGCTACTCCACTCTCGGAATCATCGTCATCGAGCTCCACCTTAACGTCGCCGCAACCAAGTCCCCAACTACCAACTCCCCTGCTGCTCCACCTTCTGATCATCTCCACCCTTGCCGAGTCCCCTCATTGCCACCATCTCCCAACCCCGTCTGCAGCTCACACCCGACTTCACTTCCACCACCAACAAAAGCTCGTAGCTGTTGCCACCTCCTCACCCTGAGCACCGCCTTCATCACCCCGACGCTTCCTCTTCTGTGTACACCCCGCAACCATCGCCATAACCACCGCAATCACCACCTCGCCGATCATCTCCTCCGCCCAAGTCAGCAGCGCATCACCTCACCATTGCCACCTCTCGATGCCCCTCGTTGCTCCTCTGAGCACCACCGCAACACCCTGCAGCATTTCGACCTCGTCTACATCCGATGCCAAGCCGCTACCTCCATCACCGCAATCGAACCAGCACCCGAGCCACCTCGCCGTCAACCCATCCCGTCTCATTGTTGTTGTCGTTCTCGTGCTGCCATTGTCGTTGCTTTCGCTATTGCCGTCGGGACTCTCTTACTCCCGTTATTCGTTCACACTCGAAATAATCGTCAAAAAGGCTAGTTAACCGACTTAATGTTCTCGTTCAAGAAATATTTTTGATTTTCGCAAGTAGCTCTTTACTTCGCTTTTTCCCATCTCAATTGATTGTTACCTTTCCAAAGAAGTTATTACAGATTCATCGGGGAAACCAAGTAATAGCTTTCTTTTTGTGTCATATCGTTGACTTGAACCCTAAACCATGTTATTTCATCGTCATATACCATATTATTCATTTTGTCATATCCATAACACTTATTCTATTGTGTGCACCGCACAAACATATGTAGAGATATATGTTAGTCTATTTTCGATTATATGAATTGTGACGGTATGATCATTAATAGTAAATTTTAAATCGTAGGAGTGATAATCTTCCATTTTGTTAAAAGTAGGGATATACCCTGAAATACTAAATATAAATACTTGATTAATATCATGGTTGTTGCAAATGAAATTAATATGCTGCTGCCCTGCTGTTTATTCCATTTTGTCGAGAGTTTATGACCCAGTTGCTGATAAAATAAATTAGACCTTCATAAACGAAATTTGTAGCCCTCTGAATTTTGTTTCTGGAACTTCTAACAGATATGAATTCCGATTTGTAGACAGCATGATATCCTGTTTTTAGTACTGTTAGGTTTAAATTCCATAATTCTATTTAGAAGCATATCAACATGATTTACTAATTAAAATAATGTGTTATCGGTAGAATGAATACTTAAAATTCCCCAGGATGTTGCTAGACATGATTAAGAGTCGTTTTATAATTTTTATAAGATTAATTGATAAATTTCCAGTCTCGTTATGCATACAAGAACTTGACCCTAGGTTGCTGCCAGAACTCTAGACTTGTAAAGAATAGACTAATAGACCTAGCTACAGTAATCGAATCATGTCGTGTGAATATGCGTTGAAACTGGCAGGAAGTCTAGTTTCTGAAACCCCTGACGGAACCTGATTAACTTTTCCGTACGAGCAAGAAAAACAGTTTTTGTACAACAACGTTTGTTGTCTAGAATTTGTGTTTTTGTGTTATTAAGTATAAATATGTTTAATTTTGCAGCTAATGAATGAAATTAAATATATCATGTATTGCATAGCCTTGACACCTTCTTGACATCGCCTCGATACCTCCGTTCTTGTCAATTGTACTCATTGCATGTTTATAATTGAGTATAATGAAATGATAACAAGCCGAGATAATAAGAATCGACTTAGTAGTGGACAATATCAGAGACTACTCAGAGAAAGGGGCACGTGTTTATTATTATGGATTATGCATTATTGATTATTAATTATTGATTATTGTTGCCGAGTACATGACCTGTAGAGTTCACCACTATCGTCTAAACGTTCACTTGATTGTATGCACCCGAACCTGTGGTATGAAATGCATAATTTCGTGTATTAGATAGGTTAATAAAAGAATGATAGACTTAGGATTGACACTGAGCATCGACACTTGCATTTTGATCATGGTTATTGTTATCGACATTTATTATTGATTATTGGCATTTATCATTGCATCATTGACTATTGTTTACCGATTCTTACACCATTGATTATAGACTATTGATCTTAATATCAACTATCATTTATTGACCTCTGATATCGTTCTAGTTCATTGCTCATTGATATATTATGTTTTATTGTTCTTTACTTGTTACTACTTGCTGTCTGTAACTTACTCTAACGGACATTACCCCCAACTCTAAATGATGAGCTTGCAGGTACATGAAGAGAATTGACTGGAAGACTTGGTGAGCATATCTTCTAAGGAATGGAGTCAAGATTTTAGCCATTTTTATTACGTCGTTCATGTTATTTATTTCTAGTATTATTATCGTTTTCATACATTGTATCCTGGGCATTGACCCGAAGTTTATTCTCTCCCAGATGTTGGTTATCTGTGAATTAATGTCGGTTATTTCATGAATCTTTCCACTTATTTATTGTTTATGTGATTTCATTTAGCATGCATGGTTGTGACTATATTTCATTTTGTTGAGTTGAATGTTACATCGAATCAGTGTATGAATGATGTATACATCATTCGCTAGGTTTTGATTACGTGCTCGTAATTCGTATTTTGAAAAGCGGGACGCGACAACTTATGTAAAAATGTTTTTGCATTAATTGCTAGCGGACACCTCCCTTTATGTCCTAGTCGTCTGATACGATTACCACTACATTAGCACTCTAAAAATACTACAATTAGCACTACTCTTCTCGCATATGCAACAGAAAACAAAGACAAAGAATCTTACAATCCTCGCAACAATGTTCCCCGCCGTCAACTTCCCGGGCCCATAAATAACCCCTGGATACACTAGCACAATTGGCACCCCTTCCCTTGCCGCCTCCATCGCCACCGCATCCGCCACCGCCTTCGACTTCTCGTACTCCGTACAAAACTTCCTCCCCTCATGCACCTATACAAGACCCACAAAACATCAACACCCTCCTCCCCAAAACCCCAACCAAATCAAGAACAACCCATTTCTCATTCTCACCTGACTCTCATCCCCAATGTACCCATCAGTCGGCCCCAGCGCGAAAAACGATGACGTATAAACAATCTTCTCAACCGAATCACTCTGTCTACAGACCTCCAACACATTCCTCAATCCCCCCACATTCACCTAATTCCAGAATTAAAAAACATTAGGACTTAAACTGCAAATGAACAAAAAAGGGATGGGGTTTTTTGTTTTGTTTTTGTTTTCTTACGGAGAAGAATTTGGAGGGGTTTGGGAGCCAGGGCTCGACGAGGGCGGCGGCGTGGAAGATGATGTGGCAGCCGGAGATGGCGGAGAGGAGGGAGGGGAGGTGGGTGACGTCACCGTAGGCGAGGGTGATGTCGCCGGTGGTGGGGAGGCAGGTGACGTCACTGGTGGGGCGGACGAGGGCGACGACGGAGTGGCCGGAGGAGATGAGAGCGCGGACGAGGGCCCCGCCGAGGTAACCGGAAGCGCCGGTGACCAGTATCTTCTTATTCTCCATTTGTTTCTTAGTTTGTCTTCTGTCTTTTTGACTTGGAGGAGTTGAGAGAGAGTGACATGAGTAGCAATGGGAAAGGAGTCCCATAGATTAAGGCCCCATGGTCCTACAAATAAAAGCGGTATTCGAGCCGACTTCCTGGACCACGAGGTCTCGAGAGCATACGTCGTTGGCTATTTAGTCAAAATATGCAAAATTTAGCTCGATGGGTGTTGCAGTCGGCTATTTTGTCAAAATTCGACTTTTGAGAAACAGTCGCGAGCTATATTTGGCAGACGATTTGGCTCAATGGATAAAATAGTCCGATGAAACATTATTTCTCGTCTGTTAATCGGACCGTCCGAAATTTTTTTGATAATAAAATAATCGGACGGGAGATAATACACCGTCCCAAAAAAAAATTATTAAAAAAATTAGACGAGAAATAATACACCGTCCGAAAATTTTGGCATATATATATATATATATATATATATATATATAGGGTAGCCTTCGGTTGCGAACGGCTGGATGCGAACTGAGCTTGCAAACTCGATTTTTTGCCCTTGGATCCAAAACAGCACAATCGATGGCTGTGATTGAATCCCCCTCTTCTCAGCTGTTAGGGGGGGTAATTTGGTAATTTTAATTTGATTTCCCTTTACCCCATCTCCCTCACTCTATCGTTTCTCAATCCCAGATCGACAGCCCCTCTTCTCAAAATTGAATTCTCTCTATCAGAAGAGTCGAAACCCTAATCCCCTTTACCTCCCTTCACTCCGTCGTTTCTCAACCTCAAACCCAAATCGAAATCGAAAACCCCCTTCTCTCTGTCAGAGCGAGCGAAACCCTAATCCCTTTGTCGTTTGCGAACTCAAACCCAAATCGAAATACCCCCTTCTCTCTCTCAGATCGAAAACGATCCCCTTCTCTCTCTCTTCTCGAAATCCTAACGGTTGCGTACAAAATTTTCTGTGTGAACTCCTCCTTCTTTCAGCTCTCCCAACATGAGGCCATGCTGAAGCACCAAATCAGCACCCAACGAAAAATGCTTCAACTAGATCAAATCATGATGGCCATCAAGGCAATTGAAGTCAATTGAAGTTCTTTGTAAAGTCTGCACAATGTTTTGAATTCTTTATTTTCTGTTGGATACCAATAGTATTGAGTTTGATTGTAGTTGTTTTTTTATTTGACAATGATTAAGAAGACATTGAAAGATTTCTGAACTAATGTTAATTGTGAACTGATGTTTATGATCTACCTTCGTGTGCACAAAACTGTTGAGAATGGTGGATCGTATCAACATCTTTAAATTGATTTTTGCTTTGAAAGCTATTGATGATAAAGATGCTCTTTACAATGTCTAGGTAGATGCCATAAATTGGGTATTAAGAGATGTAGACATAGTTGGGTTTGCAAGTGGTAGTCAAGAGGCACATCTGGACTATGCTAGCCCTTTCGGCATATGTTCATAGTTGGTCATGATAATGCTTCAAGAACAGTTATATGTGCTTAAAATGTATAGTAGATCCTTAATCATTTTAACTGATGATCTTACGTTGAGTCATGCATGCTTTCGCATGGTGTTTGTGAATCCATAGGACATGAATTTTTAACCGTTTGGACTTTACAATTCACTGATCATCGTGAACGAGCATCATTTTGAAAACCAAACAACATGTTTCATACTGATAAACACAGAAAGAACTAGAAAATTTTCTTGATAATCTCAATTTTACACCTTCAGCTTTGCTTCCACAGCCATTGGTCACTACTGACATACAAATAACCCCTAACTGTTCCACTAAATGCATGACCAAAATCCAAAACTGAAAATAAATTAAATTTAATGGTACAAACTATAGTTCACATATCAGACTGATGGTAATGGTGAAAAACTGCAAGCAAATATCAATTCAATTTCCTGGGTGTTGTATGATGAGCTGCTACTAATTTCAATCATGAAATGTATCTTTCTTATTGCTCCTGGAGAAACTGAGCAGACTGTGCATCATGATACTGAGCATTTGCTTCCTCAATATCAGCATGGTAATGACATTGTACAATGTAAGGCAAGCAATTATACGAAATGAAGCAAAGTAGTATATTAAAAATTGCTTGCATAGTAACTTGCAAATCTTCTCTCTTCCATTCGTTCTTGCCACAATGCTAGCTGGTGATAATAGCTCAATTGCATGCCTGAAGAAGCAAAGAATAGATGATGTAAGTGCAAGTTAACTGTCAAAAGATGAAAATACTAAAGAGTATAATAAATTGTCACTACAGGTGGAGATCCACTAGGCACTAGATGATACAAGTGTTTCCAAAGCATATTACACATTTACTGCTCAACTATATGTTAACATAATGCAGAATGATATCTTCCATTATACATAGAAAATAATGAAGATGATGGTCTAGTGTGGGGGTTCCGTCTAACAAGTTGCATCATGTTTGATTTTGAAGAGAGTTTTAAAGCCGAAAGGTGAGGAAAACACACAATTATTCCCTTTGCTCTGGATGATAAACAAACACACAACACCTTCAATCCCAACACCTATATGTTGGGAGAAGCGACCTCCAGTTTCAACTCATATTTCAGCTCATTTAAGTTCCAGTTTCAACTCATATTTCAGCTTCAGTTCCAACTCATATTTCAGTTTCAGTTTCAACTCATATTACAGCTTCAGTTTTCATTATACAAAAAATTTACAATATACAAACTCAAACCTCATATTACATTATACAGTGGAATATCAATATACAAAATCGAGGCCTAATAGTATAAACTAAAAGATGAAAAAAATGTCGGATTATTGGTGCTGTTGATGCTGACACGAAACTACTCGAAGCTCTGTTAAGTAGCAAAAGGAGGGAACTGCTCCACCCCCCGTACGAAAAATAACATAAAAAGCTTAGCAATATCGGACTGCACTATTATCACCGTAAATTGTAAACAATTGAAGTACATATAGGCTCAGAACAACCTTGCACATAATAAGTAATTATGAAATAAGTAAAATACAATCAAGCATGAGTATATCACATATGTTGTCCCAAGCATAATCAGGCACTTATTCATAACCATGATCTCACTACAGCTGCATTATTATGCCATGCCAACTAGTTCCAACCACAATCAGAATAATAACTCATATTTCAGTTTCAGTTTTAACTCATGTTTTGTTTCAGTTTCAACTCATATTTCAGTTAAACCAAATTTTGTTTCATTTTCGCATAAAAGTAAACTTGTTTCAGCTTCAGCTTTCAGTTTCGCACAAAACAACACTATCGATGGCTGTGATTGAATCCCCCTCTTCTCAATTGTTAGCCGGGGGGGGGTAATTTGGTCATTTTAATTCGATTTCCCTTTACCCCATCTCCCTTCACTCTGTCGTTTCTCAATCCCAAATCGAAAGCCCCTCTTCTCAAAACCCCCTTCTCTCAAATAGCTCCATTGATTTCATTAAAAGTAAACTTGTTTCAGCTTCAGCTTAGCAATTTTTTTTGCCCAGCTTCAGCTCAACCAAAATGTGGAAAACTGATCAAATAGAATCAGGATTTAGTATAGCACTTATTCAGATGCATGATCTCACTACGGCTGCATTATTATGCCATGCCAACCAGTTGCAACCATAATCTGAATAAATAAAACCTCTTAAAAGTTGTCCCTGAGAGTATATGTCTCTAACCGAAAAATTAGCAGCAAAATGCCAACTAGTTAAAAGTTCACCGAAGAAGCAGCAAAATGCCTACAACTGCTTGTAAATTCTAGATTGTCATCACTGCCTATACCAAAATGCAATAAAGTAAGCAATTAAAATTTTAAAAAGGGAATAGTCAGAATCAAACACTTCCCTCCATTGATATCAAGCATCAGTGTATTGGCAAAAATATATCCATAGTCGGAATCAAGCCATGAAGAAAGACTTAGTGAAGCTCAAACGCTTCCTACAAATTCAAACAAAACATTCGATCTCTATTAAAAAAATAACTCATTGGGTTTCCTACAAATTCAAGGAAGAAAAAGAAAAATGGAACCAAAAAAATAAAAATTTATACCTGATCAAAACCCTAGGGTTTTCATTTGGAGCTATTTTGGATCCAACGGCAAGCATAGGAGTTCGTAAGCTGAGTTCGCACATAGAGGTTCGCAACCGAAGGCGACCCATATAGAAATCGATGGAGCTTCAAGCAAAGAAGGAGGAGTTCGCACAGAAGATTTCGCACGCAGCCGTTAGGATTTCGAGAAGAGAGAGAGAAGGGGATCGTTTTCGATCTGAGAGAGAGAGAAGGGGGTATTTCGATTTGGGTTTGAGTTCGCAAACGACAAAGGGATTAGGGTTTCGTTCGCTCTGATAGAGAGAAGGGGGTTTTCGATTTCGATTTGGGTTTGAGGTTGAGAAACGACGGAGTGAAGGGAGGTAAAGGGGATTAGGGTTTCGACTCTTCTGATAGAGAGAATTCAATTTTGAGAAGAGGGGCTGTCGATTTGGGATTGAGAAACGACAGAGTGAGGGAGATGGGGTAAAGGGAAATCGAATTAAAATTACCAAATTACCCCCCCAACAGCTGAGAAGAGGGGATTCAATCACAGCCATCGATTGTGCTGTTTTGGATCCAAGGGCAAAAAATCGAGTTCGCAAGCTCAGTTCGCACCCAGCCGTTCGCAACCGAAGGCTACCCTATATATATATATATATCGAGTTCGCAAGCTCAGTTCGCACCCAGCCGTTCGCAACCGAAGGCTACCCTATATATATATATATATATATATATATATATATATATATATATATATATATATATATATATATATATATATATATACTCAGACCTTGTATCATCACCCTTACCTATGGATGTGGAAGATTTTTTTGAATTTTTTTTTTTGGAAAATGTCATTATCAAGACATCTATATCACAGACCTTGTATCATCACCCTTACCTATGGATGTGGAAGATTTTTTTGAATTTTTTTTTTTTTGTGAAAATGTCACTATCAAGACTCATGAGAAATTTTTGAAGGATTTTTTTAAAAAAAAACGTCAGATGGAAAATAATTTATCGTCCGTCCAATTAAGATTTCGAAAAGTCAAAAATTGGCTAACAACAACTATAGACGAAAGCTATTTTTGCTAATTGCTATATGCCAAATATGCAAAAATTGGCTTTAAACGAATACAGATGCTCTGATCTACTAAGAGTGCATTTGGCCTAAAATTTTTTGGGTTTTAAAGCTACTTCAAAACGAGAAGCCAGAAAGTAGAGCTTTGAAAATTAAAAGCTAAAGCTGTTTGAAAAGTCTATTTTTTTTAACTTCAAATCTACTTTTAACCTGGGTGAGGAGCAACGAACTGCGAGCGCGAAGTGGTGAGGCGCGAGAAGGGAGAGCGGCGAAGAAAGGAGAGGGAGGCGGCGGCGCGGCGAGGGAAGAAAGGAGAGGGGAGGCGGCAGCGTGGCGAGGGGAGGCGGCGGCTGTTCAGCGAGGGTTTGTGTTCACAAGTTCTGCTAGGGTTAATGAGAATGTGTTATGAGGTTTTGATATGTGGGGAGGGAAAAAAAAGAAAGAAACGTTAAAAAAGAAAAAAGCTAGCGAGAAGTTGCTCTGGAGGGCTTCTATCAAAACTCATTTTCTTCACTAAAATTAAGCTACTTCTCCTTCCGTAAAGCTTTTCATGGGTATCTTTTTGGCCCAACTTCTCCTTTAAAAGAAGAAGAGAAGCTAATTTTAAGCTGGGTCATATTGTCGACAATATGGCGAAATATGTGATTTTTGGGCTGTACTTAAATACATTCACATAAATTACATAATCGCACATGAGAAGCTACTTCCTTACAATTGAAGGCAATTCAAAGAATGCTAGTATTGATTAAGTAACCTTACGACAGGGGCGGATCCAGAATTGAAAAGTGAGCGGGGCTGGAAAAAAAATTGCAGACGGTAACATGCAAAATATATATAAAGTTGTTATAGATACTTGAGAAGTAACGTTGTTATAGATACTAGATAGAATAGAGTTGGGCTTGAGCCCAAAAAAATAAATAGAAGGCTCAAATATATATGTGGTGGGCTTTAAAAAATATTTGGTCGGCTGAAGCATACATCCCACATTAATATACCAAAAAAAAATAATTTACAAAGAATTACAAAGAAATGCAAAATGTTGCGCGGGGGGAGTTGTAGCATACCCCAGCCCCCCTAGATCCACCAATGCCTTATGAGATCTTATTTTTCAAGACACCCAGACAACTCATGGGATGTCTTTCCAGTGCGATAGTACAACATGCGTTTCATGTAGATAGCATGAGTGTCGATATTGTAGCTAAGCGAGGTCGGATCTCTATGATTGTTTTTTATGGGTTTTCATCACGAATGAATGACTATATATGGCAAAACAGGAAGGCACTCAATGTGAATTACGAGTGCTTGAGTAGGTTATTTTTATTTTTTGTTTTCTGATTAGGAAAAAAAAACATGAGAAAGTCAGGATAATTTATGGGTGTGATCGTGAATTATGAGTGCTTGAGTAGGTTATTTTAGCTTTTTATTTTCTAACTAGATTTGTCCGTAGGCACGTACCTACGGCACGTCTTCGAAACGATACAGCACACGAAAAGTCCTGTAAACAATAAAACAACAATTATGTAGCTCAAGTTTGAATAGTATGACAATAATTAGTTGTAAATAAAAATCCATGTTTCTTTTAGTATATGTTGAAAAAATAATTATAAATAGGGGTGTAAAATCCAACTTCTTAGAACTTTGAGGGTGAAAAATGATGAAATTTAACTGTTGAAGAGATATTTGTTATTTTCAATGTAACATGAACAATAAATTAATACATAAAAATTTTAAAAATTTACAAAGCTGAAATCTGAAAATCGAAATTTCTAAATAAATAAAGAGAGAAAGAGAGAGAGAAAAAAAAAAGAGAAATATGAAAAAGTGAAGAGAGAAGAAAGAGATAGTAATAAAATAATAAGTTTTTTTTTTTTTTTTTGGGGGGGGGGGGGGGGGGGGGAGGGGGGGGGGGATTTAGTTTTGGGGGGAAATTTTTTGGAAGAAAAATATGTTTTGCGAGAGTGAATCTGAACCGTTCATTTTGTTTCAATTGAAGGTGAACCACTTGATAGCTTTGTCTCGTGTTTTATTATATAAATTATAAAAAAAATTGGGAAAATCATGATAATTCATGGGTGTGACCCGTCTCAAACAAAGATAAAAAAAAGTGTTATATGTCATGTAGAGTGATTCTATTCACTTTCGCTCTTTAGATGATTCATACTAAAGGAAAATTTGATATCTACAGTCTTCGATGAAATTCTCTTACCGATCAAAAGTTTCACAAGATTACACTAATATTATCCTCAAACAAAACCATAGATTTTTTATTTTTTTTTTTTTATTTTTTAATATATTTTTGGGTGTTTGGCCATAGCTGCACATTTAGAGAGAGATTGTTTCGATATTCCAAATAAAAATATAAAATTATATAGACTAGTAAATACACGTGCAATTCACGTCTGAACAATATTTTTTTATATTCTATTTATCTATATTATAATGCGAGAAGCACGTGCGGAACATGTAAAATAATAGACTGACATTCACTGTTCATGATCCTTCTCCCACGGGACAGGTACAGAGAGAGAGGGAGATGAAGAGGGTAGGATTTTTTGTTTCTTTGAGAGATAGGGAGAGGGTAATAAATTTGAACGTGTACTGTACGTATTTCATTGGTTTATATTGTAGAGTTTAATTAAACGTAGTTTAATTAAACGTGCGTTGCACGGGTTGGAATATGGACAAATTACACTAAGGCATTCTCCCATAGTAGTAGAGATTAGTGGATTTGGAAGCTGAAGAATTAAAATTTGAACTGGCAACAATTTTCTACAAGCCCCTAATTAGAACCTGATTTTCGTTAGGCATTTTTTTTTCCATAGATTACGAGACCAAATAGCGGTACATAATAGAATATGAATAAAACTTTGTGCGAAAAAAAAAATACAAACACAAACAGACACTACCGAGTAACATCTCGGAGAATGAGAAAGCTAAGCCTCATCAGGTGACACACAGATGGAGCTGAGCATAGCCTTTTCCAACCAATTAACATACCAGCATGAACATGAAGATATTCATATGCCCAAAATGCCTCTTCTCGTGTGTTGAGCGAACAACGTTCCTTCTCTTCGATTGAACCTGAAATGAAATAAATATAAACAAAAAGAAGAAGATAAATGTTAGCACAAACATTTTGCTCCCTTCCGTTCAACTTCGGAGGCCACCCACATATTTAGTTATAAAGGATACTATGGTTATTTTGTGCAGTGCCACATTGGGTACTGATGGAATAAACACAATACGACTTTTACATTTCTTCCTTCTTCTTATGCTTGAGGACCACCATCCCGAACTCCACAGCCAGCTAGAAAAGTGATAGAAGAGCAACGGTGGCAATCATACCATGTCAGAGGCGTTGAATATGCCTCATTCCAACTGAGAATTGGAATAGCCCCCATTGTCTGATTTATAGGACGCTATGGTTACATTGATTCGGCAAAATGAGCACAACAACAGAACTCACTCACATCCACAATAATCTGCCATATCCCAATCAAGAGTAGGAACAATCCCCATAATCCGATTTTTCAAACTGTATGGTAGCTTTGATACATCGGGATGACAAACTCATCTTTCTCCTTCATAACACTAATTATCCTAAGCCCCTAAAATCTGACCAAAACTAGAGGTGAAGAAGCATCAACAATCATAGGCCTCTGAGTTTGTTGAAAGTAAAAAAAAAAAGGCTAAAATTGAAAGGAAAAAAAAACCTTTGAACTATCCCCTATATGCAGAAAACCTCACTCACCTTTTTTTATGCAGAAAACCGCACTCAACTATGATTGCGAAAAACACACTCTTACTCTGTTAGGGTTCCGTTCATTTTTGGTAACGTACAATGCACATGACTAAAAAATAGACGATTTTATCCCCAACAACCATGTCTCTATTTTCTTCTTTTCTTCTTCCTTTCTTCAAAACACATTTCTTTCTCCCCCAAAACTAACCCTAATCCCAAATCAAACTACACCATCCAACGCCGTGTCCACCTTCTTCCTCCTTCCCGACGCCTAGTGCACCCACCCAGTTCCACAATCCTAACGCAATCAGCAATTGAAACCCCAAATTGATCTCGATCGTTCCGATTCAATTTCGCACTTGAAAGATCCAATGTCAGGTGATATGTTCACACCATTCTCTCTTATATTTGAGCTCGATCCAATTACATTCTCTTTTATATTTGTCGAATTGATTATTTTGATGTATGCATATATGTACACGCAGATTTGACAACCTCCAAAGCTTCAAGGAGGAACTCGCATAATAGCTGCGATGAAGGTGGAACCCTAGTGTGTTTTCACAAAGATCCTGTAGTTGTGAAGCTAGCAAGCACTGGTGCAAATGTTGGAAGATACTTTGCGGGTTGTCCAAATTGGCAAACAGACTGTCACGACCCGCTTTCCAAAAAGAATACGGAATACGGATACGTAACAAAAGCCCAACGAATGATTTTCATCATCCATAAGCTGTTCAGGAATCTTTACAACATATCACAGGAATAATTAGAGTCGAAAGCAAAAGATACAACCAGACATGTATAATTGAAACAAGATACCAACAGAAATTACTTGAAACCAAATACAACAATCTCAAATAATCAAATTCTGAACAAGTCAAATATCCTGGGTCACATCGCCCAAATACAAAATGATTATCCAAGTCTCCAAGTACATTTTATTCAAGTTCAAGCAACAAATAATAATAATAATAAAGCAGAAAATCCATCACTAATACACCATCTCGCCAATACCATCTGGCAGCGAACATCTTGATCTACAATTAGTAAATTTACAGGAGAATGAAAAAAAAAACAAGTACCCGTCAATTGCAAGTTACAGGCCACTTATAATGTAGGATACAAGTACAGGGAATAGATAAATCTAAGTAACAAGCATAGCATGGTATAAGTGTATCAACAGAAATATAATACCTAACATGAATTAGGAAAATAGAGACAAATAGCATAGTATACTAACAGGTACATGTAACATGTATCAAGTGTCAAGTAAACAGATAATTAGGTAAACATGTAACGGGTATCAGGTAACAGGTGTACAGGTAAACAGAAATCATGTAACAGGATAATCAGGTAACATGTATACAGGTAAACAGGTAATCATGTAACAGGATAATCAGGTATCAAGTACAGGAAATCAGATTATGTCATGTCAAGTCTTGTTATATTACTATCTAGGTAGCACTTCATGCATCCCAGCTTCTACTACATGGTTGCTACAACAAACAGTTTCGCTTTAGATTTCGTAGTGGAGTCCATAGGGCAGTGTACTCAGGTACAGAAAACAGGTATAACATGAACAGGTAGAACCTAATGGTTCTCTTTCGAGTACATCTTCCTAAGGGAAGTATGCAGTCAGTACAGGAAACAGGAATAACCTAGTGGTTATCTTCCGAGTACATCTTCCTATAGAGAAGCATGCAGTCAGGTACAGGTTACAGGATCATGATTCATGTAGTCATGAACACGTAACATGCAGGCAGGATACAGGTCCTCTTTTAAGTACACGTTTCTATATTTTCCACTACTAGATCTTTCCCTTAACCCCGGCTTGGTCATTTATTATTATAATCAGACATGCATGTATGTGTTGCAAAACATATCAAGGATAATAAGGTATAAACACTTATCAGTTTCAGAGTGCAAGATAAACAAGTACAGATACAAGATAACACATAACAGGGTAAAACAACTAGTATTCTAATTCAGGACAGCAAGACAGTATTGTACTAAAACAGTGATTACCGCTACTACAAATATCCAAACCTGGATCCGTCAAAGGATCTAGAAAATAGACTTCCACACGATTCCAGCGAGTATAAATAAGTCATATAGTAATTCACAATATCATAACTCAAAACAGATTTGAAAACAGAAAACATGTTCAGTCAGAAATTAGGAAAACGAATTCTCAGTCAGGAAAACTACATCAAAACCTCTCAAATAAATTCAGAAAAAATCTGGGGTATTCCCCTATATGTCTAGCATCCAAATATAAAGTTTCATAATATTTCAGTAAAATTAGTTTAGTCATCAAAAATAAGAAAACATCAAGAAATGATACTTTGGAAAATCTGGAATTCCCAACACTGTTGTACGAGAACTGAAATATCCAAATCCGCCAAAGGGAGGTGAAAGTAGATAAAATAAACTAACTTTCATATTTCACGGATATTTTCCATACAGTAAAAGGAAATGGGGTGAAAACATAATTCTTTACAGAATAGTAAAAAAAATACAGCATGTATAGTTTTCATAAACGGGCATGAAACAATGCATAAAACTCATCAATAAAATCCACCAAAATTCTGGGTAATCCCTAACTAGATAAAGAAACACTGACCAAAGTTTTGGTTCAAAATAATATAGGTAGCATCAGTATCAAAATCATTTAGTCATCAAAATCATCGAAAACGAAATCTGGAAAAAGATCGACGCCTCTGTAGTAAAATAGTCATAACTCACTCATACGAAAATGAAATCAAGCAAGGTCAGAGGGATTGGAAAATAGACGAAATTCTCTAAAACTTATGTTTTATACCGAAATTAAGTCACTGACTTCAAGACAGTCCAAAACAGCAAAAAAACATAACAGCGTCAAAATACAGATTTTTTCCCCTTTAACAACAACTAACATATATCATACAAAACTTGTTCAAAACACAATCAAACATGAAATCGAGTCTACCAAGTGTCTAAACATCATAAATTAGGGTATCTAGCATGTCCACACCGAGTATTTCATATGGGTCTCAACCAAAACACGAATTCTCACAAAAGTCTCACATACATGATCAAAATCAAGAACGGGTAAATCCTAAGTCAATTCATATCAAGATTGTGTCGTGAGGCAACTATGGTCAAGTTTTCACAATAGAGACAAAACCCATCAAAGATAACACAAACAAGAGTCGTCTCTAGACCCAACTACACTATAGGTGGTATTTTTGACTTATATCAAACAAATGAATTGGAGTACAAGTTACTTGCCTTAAATCGGAGATGAAACAACTCCAAAAATAACGGGAACGGATTCCCGAGCAACAAGCAAAAATCCACGAACAAGAGAATCCAAATCCAAGAGCAACGAACTCATGAACAATAGCACGAACACACGGCACGCTTCTCAAAGCAAGAGAAGAGAAAACCCACAGCAAGAAAGATATGAACTTGCGATGCTTGAGGCTTGGGAGTGTTGATAGACGAGGGGGATGGAGATCGACAAGGGGGTTGGAGATCGGGAGTATGGTCGGAGGTGGGCTCGGCCAAGGTGCAGCCGGAGGGAGGTGCAGCCGGGTGAGAGGGGTCGGGTCTGGGGTGCCAGCTGGGTTGGGGTCTCTGGTGTGCAGTCGCCAAGGGGGAGAGAGAGAGATAGAGAGAAGGAGAGGGTTTAGGTGTTAGGGTTAGGGTTTGTGTGAGGGGTTTATATATATAGGATTAGGGTTAAGGAGTTGGGTTATTGGGTAATTGGATATTTTAGGAGTAGTAATAGGATGGTTTAATGGGTATTGATATGGATTGATTGACTAGGATCTTAAATAGGATTGGGTTTAATTTAGCTTTGGTAAATCTATTAGGGATCAAACAATAGCGTTGGGAATAGGTTGAGCAACCAACACCACCATAAGCACCCAAGAGCACAAGATAAAGAAGACAAGAAGCAAAGAAAGAAAAGCAATAATAGACGAAGAACGAAACAAAAGACGAACAAAAACCAACACAAGGAGCTCAAAATGAAATAAATGAATATATATCGAAAACAAACTCCAATATACGGTTAAAAAAATACAAGAGAGATACAAGGAGAGAAAAATACACCAAATGAAAAATACACTTAAAAATACATAAAACGAAAAACAGGAGTTACACAGACAAATGCCGATTTTTTCGGTGGGTTGAATTTGTGGGAGGAGCCGAGAAGGGGGGAAATTTTTACTCAGAACTGAAGATGGAAAATGCAAAGTTGAAGCTAGTAGTTGATGAAGTAAGTGAGATGGAAAATAAACTTGGTGCCACTGTCGTAGATCTAAAGAAGTGGAAGCATGAGTTAGAAGCAGAATGTAATTTATTGTGAAAGAAGGTGGTGGAGTTGAAAGTTAGAGAGGAAACCATGAAGGACTTACAGAGTGTTTGCTTTTGCTTTTCTTGTTTATTTTGTTGTTACTTATTATGAAGTAGCAATGGAAAGGAGAGAATTATTAAAGTTGTATTCGCTCTTAAGAATAGAATGGATTTGTTAGTTTGTGTATCCTTGTAGTTGAGAATAGAATGGATTTATTAGTTTGTGCATCGTTGTAGTTGAGAATGGAATGAATTTGTTAGTTTGTGCATCGTTGTAGTTGAGAATGGAATGGATTTGTTAGTTTGTGTATCGCTGTAGTTGAGATATGAGTATTGACTCAGAAATAATGATCTAACTTTGTAGATTGTGATCGCTAACCACATTCAACTTTCTATATTGGTGTCTAAAAGCTCATCTATCTTTTTCCCAGATGATAAAAAATCCCACTAAACTATCATGTTTTGATCAAAAAACATCATTCAACTTTGTTTTTTATTCAGTAACCTCATACAGTCAGGTGATATATCAAATGTTCACAACATGACATCAAAGTCAGATTAAAATTGTAATCCATCATATCAAAACTGATTTAGTGCATGCTGCTGCTATTACACTCATTCTGTTCAACATGTATACTGATTTAGTGCATGCTGTATACATTCAGTCCAACATATCAAAGTTAGTTGTGAAGCTATTACATACCAAACTGATTTAGTCCAACATATCAAAGTCAGTTGTGAAGATATTACATATCAAACTGATTTAGTGCATGTTGTATACTTTCAATCCAACATATCAAAGTCAGTTGTGAAGCTATTACATATCAAACTGATTTAGTCCAACATATCAAAGTCAGTTGTGAAATTACATATCAAAACTAATTTAGTGCATGCTGTATACATTCATTCTAGCCTTCTTTGGTGCAAAAAAAACACAAAATACAAAATACACCTGCTGCTGCACTTCCTAACTTAGCAACAAAAACACAAAATTAACCTACCGTTGCACTTGCTAATTTGGTGCAAAAAAAACCCCAAAAGCTGCTGCACTTGATGCTGCTACAAAAACACAGCTGTTGCTATTACACTTCAGCTGCTGCACTTGCAAAAAAAACACAACTGCTGTTATTACACTTCAAGAACATAAAAAATACCAACCTAACACATAGCAAAACAATAAGTGTAGTTATTGTCATGATTATAAATTAAAAGTACTTGCTAATTTAGTGCATTACCATCAATTATTTGCATGCTGACTTCCACCTCCACCTTCACCAGGAATGTCATTAGAGTTGTTCACCTATATGAAGGCAAAAATGATGAATATCCTTACAGGTTGCTGTAAAATGAAATGAATTTTTTGTAACAATTTACCTTGGACTTCTTAGAATTAACCCCTCCCATATATGGTTCTTTCTCCTTTCTTTTCCTCCCACATTTTGTAGTGCCTCTCTCAAACCCAAGGGCCTCCTCTGCATTGGAGTGCAGTCCTACTCTTCGGCTACCCCTCTCTCTACCACCATGAATATCACTTTGAATCTCACCCAAAGTTTGCCCCACGCTTCTCACAACTTCACCAGTTCTCTGACCCTTTGGTCTCCCTCCTTTGTTGGTTGATCTTTGCTGTGGTGGAGCTGGTTCGTTTTTGCTGTTTCTGATGTTGTGACCTACTTGGTGACACCTCCTGCACTTCATGGTAATGCCCACTTTGCTAGCTCTTTGCAACCCAGTTAGATTCTTACACTTACTCTTACTCGGATCCTTCTTTCTAGCCTTAGGTGATCTTCTAGGAGCTCTTCTCATACATAGCAGAAGGATCTTTTCATAGTCCAACTTATCCCAAAAAGATGAATTTGGAATTGGTTCAATGATACCTATATTATGACACAATTGTAAGAAGAAAAGTTAATAAGGTACAAATTGTAAAGAAATGTTACAAATTGTAGATAAAACAAGTTACCTTCATAGACTTTCATTTATGTGGCCTTACTGTAGCCTGCCACTAGTAGAAAATGGCACAATTGCAACAGAAATTTTCCTTGTAAAAGAGTGAAATTCCATAGTTAATGCACATTCGTAAGAGAATTTTTCTCATTCTCTTGTAGTTGTGATGTTGTGAAATCTCTCCTGGTTAATCCACACATTTGCAACGGAATTTTAATTATCCCTTGCGAATATTAGCTACAATAGAATATCTGCAATGGAAGTTGTTTCTTACTGTCCCCATCTATAAGAAAACATCTACAACAAATATTTCCATTGCAAGTATGTTTTAAAAGGGATTTTACCCGTTGCTGATGAACTATTGCTATAGAGGTTCGCAAATTAGTCATTCCATTGCAGTTGTTACCTCACAAATGCAATTGTTACATCGCGAATGCAATTGGATGCATTTTTTCATTGGTGATTTCATTCGGATGGCTTAATCAAAATTTTAAAAATGATGTATTTCTTCGATGAAGAACATATAATTATTTCACCTGTTGATGTGCACAATTATATAAAGAAAATATAATAATGAAAAATATGCAATTTGAACAAACAATACATATTTAGATAAGAGTAAATATAGGAACACCAAAATAAGCATTAATATTATAGAGTATAGAACATTCTCATTACAAAATTATATATTTGTTTCGAAGTGCCAAAATACTAACAGTACATTCTAGAAGGAAATATGAGTTGTCAAACTCTAAGAAATACAACGAATGTTTTCAAAAGTACTTCTAACTTGGGGTTTCCACTTGATCTGGAAGGATGCTTCACAATATTGTCAATCTTTGTTTTCAAATCTTCTCGTGGTGCATCAGCGAGCAGAACTTGGGGTTTTCTCTTTCCATACACAGGTGCCAGAAGCAACAACTACCAAGTAACAAACAATTTTTATTAGGCATAAAACAAACAATTCCTGAAGAAATGGTATTGTGCATCCTAATCTGGGTACCTAAAATAGATGTGATTTACCAAGAATTAGCACATAAAGAACCAAAGCATTCGACAAAAAGGATTAATAAACTATCAAAAAATTCTAAATAAGAGGATTTTTTCTTTGTGTATGTGTCATGTGCATTTGAAAGATGATATTGGAGAAAGAAAATAAGCACTCTATTATCATACATATATGATATAAGATCCAACCTCTTTGTTACGGTTCATGCGTAGTCGCAGGTACCATGGGAATGGCCGATCAGATTCAACATGGAAATAATACTGCACCAGACACAACTCCTGGATTACAACAAGCAGAATAGATAGGTGAGCTAGTTAATTTGACGATGCACTTCATGTTTTCTTTTGACATCTATATATTTATTACAATAGAAAGGCAAGGAAACAAGAATATAGGAGAATGCAACATACTCCCTGAATTAAACTTTGTATAAGATGCATCTTTTAAATTCTCTTAGTACTGGGTAGGGAATGCTTCTAAGTCGGTGGGAGGATGCTGGAAAAAAAAATAGACAGCAAAATAAAATTTTGTTTGGTTGAACAGAGACAGTAAAAATAGTAACAATGTTGATGATGAAGAAGATGATGATACCCTTTTTTCTTTCTCCAAGCGTTGATACATTTCCAGAGTGTCATCCATCTGTCTTATAAAGAGACGCTCGTAGTACTGAAATTTTAAAATAAAAATAACAATAATAAGAACAATTATAATCATTATCCTCTATAGACAACAACAAAAATTAATAATACAATTAATTGCATCTCCACTGTTAATCCTACCAGTATTCATGACAATCTGTGTGTTTCAAGTAATAATTCCAATACAGCACCAAATTGTGAGACTGTATCTGTTGATGCTTTACAATCCGAATCTATTCGTCCAGCCAATCCTCAGCTGAATGATTTAGTACATGATCCTGGGAAGAACAATATATCAGCTTCTGAAAATAAAATTCGGACTGAATCAGGTAGTGCTTCTATTTCGGCTCCCCAACAAGGTCAAAATGTTTCAAACATCAATCCATCTCAAGCAGGGAACATGGGATGGGGAATGGCTCCACAGATTTCGAACCCAGGTATGGGAATTCCCTAGCAGATTGGAAACATGGTCTACACGGCAATGCCAGGTCCCGTAAATATGGGTTGGGGAATGCTTGCACAGGGAGTAATGAATATGGCTTGGGGAACACCTACAAATGTGAACATGGGCTGGGGCCCACCTTCCCAGGCACCTGTGAATGCATATTTTGCAATTCCGGGACAAGTAAATGCGAATATGAATATGGCTTGGGGAGGAGCACAGGCGCAGACAAATACTAATGCTGGCTTTGGAATGCCAATGCAGGTAATTTTCGACTTGTAATCTTCATTGAATTACTCAAAATTGTAATATCTGTTGATGTGTACTAACATAGAAAATATTAAACGCTGCTGTGAAACAGTGAAAGTGTGTAACGTAGCTTCTCTCAATAGCACACAATGTTAACAGGTCGAGTTTAAAGTGAAAGCTAAGTGAATCTATTGTTTAAACTAGAAAATGGTTTTATCATCACTAATCTAAATAGTTTTGTTTTTAAAAAAAACATGCTAATATTTTAGATGATTTTGTTATGTTTTATTCTTTTGAAAACAAGTTGGTATAACACCATCTGATTCTACAATAGCATTGAGGTGAAAGCCTTTAGATAGTGTAAAGCTACAAGTCTGTAATGTAAAATAGCATTGACAGTGGAAAATTATCACAATGCTATAGTTATTTGCACTATGTTTATGGCAATTGAAGCGAAATCCTTTTGCCACACTATGTACCTTTGTCAGCTATAATAAATACCCTCACTTGGGGAACTATATTTCAGGTTGCTGGACAAGGTAGTATGAACAATATGAGTGCAACTTGGGACCCATTAGCAGGAAATCCTCACACCTGGAATCCTCAACAGCAACATTGGATGATGATGAAGACTTCAACTCCATGCCTTCCCTTTTCCTCTTAAACTCTTCTTCAAATAATGATAATGATGATGTCTCCACCTCCATCTCCACTGTTTCCATGTCTTCCGCTCTGTTTTTCCAGATTTCTTATTCAAGTCCTTCAAAAACAAAATACCCTAAAATTCTCACAATCTTATAAAAGCTAATTTCATCAATTAAATTAGCCAAATAAAAACTAAATTAAACTAACACTAATTCAACTACAGTCTCCCCCCAAAAAACCACTACCACTTTCCCCATCTCCCTCACTTCCTCAAAACCCTAACAACAATGTCACCTCCTCCTCCTCCTCCTCCTCCTCCACCCCCGACCGTGCACATCCCACAAAAACAACAACCTGACCCTCTGTGACCCATAAAAGTACCCTAAAATTTACAAAATTGTATTAAAGTAAACCCAGAGAAATACATAGAGAAACTTACTTGTATAGCAATTCCAATTCCAACTAGATCGCAAATGAGAAGAATAAATAAATTTTTGAAGGGGGGAAGGAAGTAAACAAACCCTAGCCTGATCGGCAGAGAGGCGGATGGGATGGAGGAAGAATAACTACCAGACGGGCTTAAATAAAACTTTTTGGCCCACCAAAGCATTCGAAAAAAGGATATGTTGTTGGTTAAAGGAGGAGATGAATGGTTTTATTTTAAAAAAGTAATTTTACGTGTCTAATACTTGTTTAATATTAAAGATTAAAAAACTATTTTAGTAATGAATATATTATGTTACAATTGTTCTCTTAATAGAATCTCGTGCAGATGTCAAAAACATTCACAACGAAGGGGTTTGTTGTGATTAATCCATTGTAGATGGTAGCACTAACAAGAGAATTTTGGTACTCGTAAATGATTCGTTGTTATTGCAAGGTTTTCTAGTCCTCTACTCTCTTCCTTCTATTTGTTAGAGATACTAGTGCATGTCTACACACTACTCCAGAAACTTGCCACTCTCTACAATCACAAGTTCTCTCATTCAAGTCCACGCAGTAGTTAACCCCATGCTCCATTATCTCATACTTGTTATCATCAGACTCCCAAATAAAACAATGTCTGGACTTCTCGTAGGTCTTCTTCAATTTCAATTAAATTTTGGGGGTGACAACCCCATTCCACCTACATATCATCTCTCTTTTCTTCTGCAACCTCACCATCACCATTCTCCTAATCATCTCCAACATTGTTATGATTGGGCGATCCCTTGCTTGCAATATGTATTTGTTCCACGCTTCACATATATTATTGCAAAGCAAGTCACACTTGGTTGATTCATCAAAGTGTGATCTGGACTACTTCTCAGGGCCAACATCCACCTACCATTGTGCAGCTTCCTCGGATATATCCTTCATTCTATTCATTGATAACTCCCACTTTTGATGAGTATATGCGTTTGCAGCCTCCCATACTTCTCTTTGCAAGTCTAGACCCTTGAACTTTTTGACAAAGTTTGCGTACAAGTGTCTCACACAGTATCTGACATGAGCTTCAGGTACAATTTCTTTAAATGTCTCCAACAACCCCTACAACCATGTGGAAAATGAAAGGTTAACCCCAACAAGTTGCGAAAAAATCCCCAAAAGTAATTAATATCAATATGTAATTAATTATTATCTGAATTGGTACCTTTTATCGGGCTGAAATAAAGGTCCACCCTTGTAACACCCCGAATTTCAAATAAGGATAAATTCGAGATTTCACAGGATCTTTACTTCACTTCGTACAATTTTACAAGGAATTTAAAACTTTTCATCAACAATACATCAGAGTTCAATTACAACATGGTTTTACACAGCGGAAGAATAAAATTTACAACAATGAAATACAACTTGTATAACTTTAACATCATTTGCAACTTCTTTAACTTTCAATTAGCAATAGCATGTCCACTTTATAACTCCATGAATGGTCCTTTACCTGCATGTTAATCTGTGGGCTCGTCAGTTACTTACAACTGACGAAATGTCATACTCGGCTATCCTCTCTATGCCGGGAATAGTATAACGATCTCATACTTTAGCAAATCACAAAAAAGATTGAATGAACATATAAAGTGTCAAAAGTGATTATTCTAAATATAAGTGTATGTCATGTCTTAATGCCTAATGCATACCATTCTATACTAGGATGACACTAATGCACACTTGTTCGGATTCTATGCATCCCATACTACATAGGTCCAAGGGCAAGCGCCTACGTACTCCATATTGAAGGGTTCGATCCCTCGCCATGAGACTACCCAGTAATAAAACAAGTTTTAGAGTTATTTCACAGATACGGATCTCAGCCTCCCTGGCTAGCCTCCCTGGCTATAATAACAGATCCCAGCCTCCCTGGCTATTATATCGTGAGAATAATCCCGTAAATGCCCCTCTAGCCCCGATATATACATATTCTTTGGAGTATGGTAAACATCCGCCGACTACCCTAAGTCCCGGATAAAATACAGTCCATCTCCTACGGAGCAACCACAGTCCGCCAACTGGGTCTATAGCCACGGAGATCCACCGCCGACTATATAGAAGTACCCATTTACGTTTGCACAAGTCTATTACATCTTCACCTAAGTGCCTAATTATTTTTAGTTCAAGACATGAATATGTTATCACCCTAGAATCAGTTTTACCTCATACCGGATTTGTTCACAAAAATACGAGATCGCCCGACGGCATTATCTCAAAATCAAGTCTCAAAATCTTTCTTTCAAAATTACCGGTAACCGAGGTCTTACTAATTCTAAATCATAAACCTTTCATGTGCAAGAAACATGGGTACACATACCCTTTAATAATCATGTCTTAACTTATTATATTCATGTCTCTAACTTATCCATAATTTGTTCTATGTCTCATTTAGCACTATTCATGATTCATTCATTCATAATTTCCATTGAAAATAATCCTTTTTAACAATTTAAGCACATATTCATAATCAACTCAAACCAAGTATGTCTTAAATCAAGTGAGTGTACATCAAAATCACATGAATGAATTAGTATTCAAAAATATAAAGCTCGCATCCTCAAATAATTTATTTGTGTCAAAAACACATTAACAATTTGAACTAATATGATATGTCTCAACCATCGCAAAATATTTCTTAAATCAAGTAAAAGTAAATTATCTTTCTAAGAGAATTAATTCTCTTATTAACACTTTATTTTTCTTCTAAGAATTTAAATCATGCTATTCACTAATTTATTTTAAATACAATATCTCATTATATCTCAATGTCTCCTTTATTCCTCAAGAATATACAGAAAATCTTTAAAATAATTTTTATGAATCCTTCGTCACATTTTATAAATACTAGGGAATTTTTCCCAAATTTTTAAAGAGCTTATAACTCATTAACTACTTCAAAAACACCAAAATTTAATAAAAATCACTCAGGGGGTTTTGAACCCGTGAGTGATCTGGCAACAACCAAAGCAACCAACGTCAACCACTCAGTCCAAATGGACTTGTTGTTAAAAATCCTCATCAAAATCATTTTAACTTGGAGTCTAGTGTCTTAGATGGATAAAAACAAAACAAAAGGAGATTTTGAGCCCATTGGGTTTCGAAACCCAGACCGAAGAGAAAGCAACGCCACCACCGACCACCGGGCCAAGTGCGCTAGATGTCACAAAGATCGACTACACTTTCTTTTTATTCTGTTTCTGTTATTTTCTTTTCTTTCAAGAAAAATTCGATTCCTTTCTTTGTTCAAATCTCTTGTTTGATTGAATTTGTTTCATAACGTCTGAGTTTACTTTTTCACCAGTAAATTATAATTTATAAATCATATTTTAGATAAAAATAACTTCCAAATATTTTCTTTTTCACTAATAAATATTAAATTCCTACTTTTCCAAGTAGCACAATTCTATGTTTTGTCTAAAAATTCAATGGTACTAATTTTACAAAAAAAAAAAATAATAATAATAAATTCATTTGCTTATCAAATAAGAAATCTCCAACCATTAATCATACAATCAATAATTTCTTCATTCACGATTATTAGGGAAAAGGCAAAATGGTTGATTATTTTTTTTTCCTCATTAACTACTACATGATACAATGTTAATTCATCAAACATAGCATGATTCACTATTAATCTCACCACATTCATAGTATAGGTATTTTATTTTATCACCTCCAAAACTACTCTTTTGATCATTAACATGCACATTCTAAGAATTAGAAAGTAGAAGAACACCCACCTTTTGTGAAGCTTGAACAATGAAAAGAAAAGAGAACACCACTTCTAGCTCCAAAGATTCCTAGCTCTTCTCCTCCTAGCAATGGCCTCCAAGCACAAAACTCTCTTCTCTCTTTCTTTTTCTTTCTTTCTTTCTTCTCTTTTCTTTTCTCTCTTTCTCTTTTGTTTATGGTGTGAAAAGAATGAGGAATGGAGGGTGCTATTTATAGAATTTTGCTAGGGTTCAATTTGCATAATTACACAACCTAATAAATTACTAAAATTAATTTGCTAACTCTTCATATTTTTAACTCCTAAAACTCCCATCTTTTTATCTTCCCACCTCTTCAAAAACCCAACTCCCATAACCCCCTACCTCTTCCTCTCTCCTACATTCACAACCGTCCTACCCTCCTACACCATTAGCATTTGTGCAGCACACTTACCGTGGGCCCTTCCCATATACCTATCCAATTACCATAATGCAATACTGCATATATATGCCTTCACATATATCCACCATAGATATTCAGTATATACCATATATATATCAACTACAAGTATGTGCTATTATGTCATTATTTGAAATTCACGGGTGTTGCATACACTCCAAAATTATTTTGAAAATAAATATGCCTAAATACGCTTATCGAAAACACGTGCGTCGCACGTAAAACATGAAAATGCAAAAATCGACTTTATTGATGAAAAATTATTAAATATAATCGAAACCAATATAAGAAAAATTATATTTACTAATTTACCTATATTTCATGATGAAATCACAACACGTAGAAAGCACGTGCATTATACGTGCAGAAAATCGAAAAATGCATTTTAATCAAAATAGGGGGAAAATAAATTTAAGTTTTTATAAAATAGATTTAAATATATAAAAATAAATAATTTAAACCTATAGAAAACATTGTACGTAGTGGTGGAAACACGTGCATCAAAACACGTAAAAAGCACGTAAATCCCAGGGATTGAAATATTATATTTTAGTTGACTGAAATCAATACGGAAAATGTATAAATAGTACGAATCCAAAATATGTAGTGAAATACATTACAAAATATACGTGCGTAACACCCAGGGGCAAAATTGTAATTTCCAATTTTGCGGGGTGTTACAACCCTGTCAAATTTGATACACCTATTGCCTCCATCAAAAGTGTTAAGAACCAATTCCATGTTTCTTTGTTTTCAACACCTATGACTGCCCATGCTATTGGCCACATCTGGTTGTTTGGGTCCCTTGAACATGCAGTCAACAATACACCCCCAGATAATGTCTTCAAATGGCACCCATCCATGCCAATAATCTTCCTGCAACCATTCAACATACCCTTCACTAATGCACCAAAGCATATGAACACACCCTTGAATCTCTTCTGCTCGCAACCATCTATATTTTTAGTCTTGATAATGGCCATAGTATCAGGCATTTTCTTCATCATGGCATTTGCATAATTCCACAAACTGACTGTATTGTTCGACATGCTTCCCATCAGCCTCATCTTGAGCCATTCATCTAGCTTTAGAAGTCACATTTCTGCTAACTACAACCCCATAATCTCTATTAACTGCAGAAATGAAAGATGGCAAACTCCAATTAGGCTCATCTCTGAAATGTTCTAGGTACTTGGTTGCCAACCAACTTGCCGTAACTTGACTGTTTTCAACAGCCCTCTCACAAGTGTGTTCTATTCGGAGTGATACAATTTTGAAGACTCTTTCAGATTCTTTCCATGAAGCCCCAACATAGAAAGGACAATCACCTTCTGATATACACTCAACTGTGCACCTCTTCGCATCATTCCTCCTCCAAAATAGGTCATACCCATTCCTAATAGCCCACTCTCTCTAGCAACGTCTGAATTCACCAGCATTTGAAAACTCCATCCCTATTACAATAATTGGTTCCTCGCTATGCTTGTCTTTGTTATACTGTACATTCGTCTCACATTCCTCCCCATCGATACTGAAAGTGGCCCCAATACATCACTGTCTTCATAATCTGTATCAACTACTTCTACATCACAGTCATCCCCACACATTTTTTCGGGTTATCTCCTCCTCGATTTTGGCATACCTCCCAAGTTTTTAGAAATTCCTTCTTTGCTTTTGGCATTCTCTTGTGTTACTGCCTTCTTTGTTTGGGAAGGGCCTTCATCCACAAAAAACTGAGTAGTAGGAACTACCTCATCTATCTCCTCCTCCACTTTTACACCACCCACACCAGCCTCTACTTCGGCTTCACAGCAATCACCATCCCCATCAAATTTTGTTGGAATATATTCTACATCGGAGTCTTCATCGGAGTCTCCAAACATTACATGTGCATCTTCAAACTATGACTGTATGCCTTGTTGATTGAATCCTCCCACTTCTGATTGAAACACTTGTGACTGGGTGCCTAGCTGATCAAGAGCTTGAGACATTAGCTCATCTGGAATCTCATCTGCATCCAAAGTAAAATAAAGAATTGTATTATAATCAAACAATGTAATATCGTATCAAAAGTAACAACATATTTTATCATTAAAAAGTAACAAATTAACAAAAAATTACCATCAATTGAGCTTTCTTCTATTTTCTGATACCCTTGCTGATCCTTGCTGATCTCTTGCTGATCTCTCTTAGAGGGAGAACTATGTTATCAATGCGAACACCTTTGTCCACAATCTTGACATACCCCGACGGATAACCACAATCCCCATCTCCACAAAGCCCTTCCACACCCTTGGTTCCATCAAGGTACAAATATACATACCCTATCTCAGGCTCTTCGTTATGAGCTTCCCACATCTTCTTCGTTGTCGTTTAGTCATTCACAAAATGAAAGTTCTCTGGCAATTCCCCCTCCCCTAATCTGTAGTAGATGCCAACTTTTTCAGTGTAGACGCCACATTTGGTTAAAATGGTTTTCAACGATTCCCAACCATGCAACTCCGGAAGTATAAACTGATATAATCTTTTTTTCCCACCAACGTATAACCACTTCTCAGAATGTTTCTGAAAGTATCCATCCCAATGAATCCACACTGCTAACACCATCCTGTTATTTAAATGCAATGAACACATAAATTTAATCTAAGTAATTCAGCAAATATAAATTTCAACTAAGTAATTTAGCAAATTTGTTCAGAAAAATACAAGAAAGATCTGTAAAAAAACTTTATTCATATTATTCAAATTCGACTAATAATTGATGACTTCAAAACTGCACATGAGGAGAAACTTATATCCAAGACTTATATCCTCATCTTGTACTTTCACGGATTGGCTTATTAGATACTCCAACAAATAATTGATGACTTTAAAACTGCACATGAGGAGAAAGTAGAACATGTCCCTACTTATTGGCCTATTACTTCATTTCTGTTTTTGGACAATCTCATAAGTGAAGTGATTATTAGCAAGACCTGGATCTACTATGGCTTCCAATATTTTCTACTAATGTCATTACAGTGTTTACACAGCTCTACTCATGCATATCTAACACAAAAAAACCCTAACCTACTACTGCTACACAGCCCCCCCCCCCCCCACAATGAATGCAATCTCTATTTGGATAGTTGTCCAAATCCTAACCCCATCGCACCTCACATTCAGAGGTCCCCCTCCCCCCCCAAATTGTTTAAGATTCTCGACACCACAAACAATTCATTAATATTCCCCACACCACAAACAAGCTATCTGTTTAAGACTACCCAAACTATTAACGACATCTCCATAAGTAGCTCACAAAGGAAGAAGAAAAGATAATTGGAACTCACTTTTTTCCAAATTGAATTTCGGGAGAAAGTCTACACTTCTGGGTCGCCACAAGGCAAAATACGAATCCGGTTGACATCGTCGACTGGATGGCATCAGCGACGGGGAAGAAGATGGATTTGGAGTTGATTAGGTTGATTTGGGGGTTGGAGTGTAGATAGGGGGCCTAATTTGGGATTAGGGTTAGTTTTGGGGGAGAAAGAAATGGGTTTTGAAGAAAGAATGTGTAATGCCCCGGATCCCCGTTACCGGACATCCGTGACACAACCAGAGTCTTTGCCTTTAAATACATCTTAACACAGTAAATAACATGAAAATTTATAAACTTTTATTACCATCAGAGTTATTACATCATTAGTTACATATATTAATTTGTCCTTGAACAAGGAATACAAGTTACATAAACCAATTACAACTTGTTACAAATAATCAAACTCCTCTCGTGGAGCTACTGTCTTCCAGAATGATGATCGACTGATCACCGACGAACACGCTAAGCGGTCCTACTACTTCCCTGAGATGCACCTTGTAGCTCGAATCTTCTGCTGTACTACTCTGATATTCCGGGATCCGCTCGAATGGTAGGCATGTACATTGCCACCCCACTTGGATGCCTTACTGGTTTGGCTCTACTACCCTCTCGATCCGGTATCCAGTACCAAATTAAGTGGGCACGTCAGCAAATGTACAGACGCAATGCTAATAAGAAAATAACGATCTCCAACTAGCACACCCACGAATCATCTTGAATGGAAAAGAAATGTGCATCCTAACTTTCTAGTGTCTGTGTATGCCACGACCCGAATAATGCAAAATACAGAGTACATAACAGATGCACTCAATCTAATGTCAGCAAGACTCTGGACACACATGCATCCCATACTACATGTGCCCCAGATCAAGCCGTTTCTCCAGTTTTAGGGATTTGAACCATCGCCATGCATTGCATTCTATTATTGTACACTTCCTGTTCCTGATAGTACAACATGATTGGGGGGGTATATAAAAGAAATAATTTGGGGAGCTACCTCGTTGTCACCAATAATTGTTGCATCGGACCATCCTCAAAAGCCGTGATGAACATACAGATATACAGCAGCATATCCATTGCGCAGAAGATCCATTATGATCCATTCGTTTTCACTAACATAGAACATGACGGCCTCGAAGGTCTAAAACCCCCTATCCGCCAGAAAATCGACATCCCGTTCTTACCACGGTACTTCAGGAATCAACAGTGCAAGATACGCACAGCAGCACGTATGCCTAATGACAGGAAGAGACAATCCCTGGTTATCCCCACTTAGTGCTAACTCTCAGAACGAGTCGGATTATAGAGAATCACCCCTAACACCAATTTGGTCTTCAAGTGAAAAATAAGGAAAACATAATCAAAGCAGTTTACTGAAAACACGGTAACACTCAATCATACATGGTATCGATCAAATAGTGTGGAGCCTGACTGGTCTGTCAAAATTACAATTATTCACGGGAATCACACTCACCGATTCCCAATACCTTTACAGGTCATCGACCAATAATCCCGACCCGTGACCCTCAACGAGTAGTCCAACGGTGCCCTAAAGGATGCAATATACTTTGAATGAAGGTAAGCACACACATAACCACTAATTCTTGACCATTGAAAGACTCAGGCATCGAGACACCAAACACAAATAGACCATGGCTATCCCCCAACTCACTCATGTCCACCATGAGTACTAAGCACATGAACTTGTCTAAGTCCCAAATGAAGTGCTAAAAACATCTTTAAAAAAACTCAATAGCTCATGATCACCACACTGCGGCACGCAGAGGATTCCTCATCAATTGTCCAATAAAAGTAGTTCAAGCAATAGCAGTAGCTGTGACTCAAGCTACGCTCATCAGAATCCAACAAAATCAGGTTTTCTAGAAGGGTAGGAGACTTTAATGTAATACCTAGTGATAACCTTCCTAAATTCCTTATAGAACTCCGTTCCCTGAGTTAATACAAACCTGAAGTCAATCAAGATAGTAGGTTGCTGATCTTGGAACATCCATAACTTCCAACATACAACTCAGAATCGCTTGATATTACCCAATCTGGAAAGCTAAGATCCTGGGTTACACTCTCTAGTTAACAATTTCCTCAAAATCAATCATCTTGACACTATAATAACCTCATATACTCTCAGTTTTATATTCCTTAATGCACTTGCTGCACTTTTCCAACATCATAAAAATTTACTCACTCATCGGAATTACTCGATTCCGGATCCTATGGAAAGGTGGGAGTATCTACTACAACTTCCTAGTTGAACACATTCTCAGATTCAATCAGTAAGGTCCTCAAAAACACCAATCTCTATAAGGTGCACACTCAGGGAAAAATTGATTCTTTTAGCAAAAACTGCCCCGACTAGGACTGCATCTGCCCAGTATTGGAAAAATCATAACTTTCAACCTACAAACTGGAATTACAATATTCCAGATGTTTTGGAAATCTATAACTCCCTACTACAAATCTCTCATTGATCAATTCTCCAAATTCTTAACACATGAATCCAGATTTACACATCTTCACGGATCAGTCAATTTGTACACAGCTGAACCTGTTCTACTTTGAGATTCAATAAAAGTTCAACCTTAAGTCCAAAGCTCATGAAATTTTAGATTCTTATCCCACACATATACCATTTCATTGTGTCCAAAAGTTGCACTTAGATTTATCCTACACAAAGAGTTATGACTGCTCAAACATAGCATAAAATTTCAGCTGCTCTTTCAACAGGGTCATTACTATCCCACACTATTTATTTTTGAAACTTGATCAAATGTCATCTAAAAATTCTAAAATTTTAGAATCATCAAATAGACTCATACCACAAGCTTCTTACAAAATTTCATAGCAGTATCATATACACACAAGTAGTTATGGCCATGTGAACTTCATTCTAAAAACAGTCAGCTTTAGTTCTAACATCCAGACCAGTCGTAACTTACAAATTTTTTGACGCATCAAACGACCTTAGAAAATTATGAAATTTAAGACTATGGTCATAGACATATACAAGAGTATCCACAAAACAATTCAGCTCAAAATACCCAGCCAATTTTGAGTTAAAAAATCGGAAAGACACCGCAAATTTCACACAACAGCAACTCCTTTGGCTGCTCTCTGTACGAAAATTGGGCTGGTGTTTGGGTTATCAAACGGACTCCAAATATTATGAAAAAAATCATGGAAGCCCTAGATACAATGCTCAACAAGTCCTAAAAATTTGAGTCCAAAATTCCCAACCATTTGAGAGCTACAAATTCTCAAACTCACATACTTATACATGCTCTTAACAATTTCATGAAAGGATATTTTCTACCACATAAATTATTTTTTCTTAGCATGCTAACTTTCCATATATGGTAACAAAATTTCTTTTAGCTACTACCATATGCCAAAATTCACATACACACAAAAAACTAAATTTTTTAGAGTTAGAGTATCACCCACATCTTTAAGTTGCAAGAACTCCTTGTAGCTTGCTTGCTTTTTTCTCTTCAAGCTTGCACCCTTGCTCACTGGATCTTGTAGTAGCTTTGGCCAACTCCTACTATACTCCTTTTCTATTACAACTTCCTCCCACTACAATCCCAAAAGATTTCACCTTCCTCCTTCTCTCCTTTTTTTTGTTGAAAAAAGAACAAAGTGAAGGAATAAAAGAGTGAGTGGAAATGGGGGTTTTATAGAAAATGGGAGCTAGGGTTTTTGGAGGATGGGGTCGGCCACTTGATGGAGGATGGAGGGTGAGGATGGGAGGAGCTAAGGTTGAGTGGAAATGGATGGATGAGATGAAGACAACACAAATTTCCTAGAAGTTTATTGAAAGCTTCTTGGAAATTTCTTGGAAGTTTCTCATCTTCAAAAGTCTCACACATGGTGAATTGTTTCCACCATTGGATCTTCATCAAGATCCAAGCCATGATCACATGATGCTAGGGTTCCTAACCCTAGGTTAGGTCAAGGAACCCTAGGTCACCATACCCTAACCCTAATCCTAGTGCATAAATAGGCATGATTATTCAATCCATAATCATGCACCAAAACAATTCGAGCACTAACTTGGTTTTAAATAACCAATATAGTAAAAATAAAAATATATAGAAATGATTATTTTCTCTCCGAAATTGTCTTGCCAAAACAATCGGGACAAATCCACAGTTTAATCGAGAAGATATCCTGAGTCGGTCTTATCGGGTTCAGAACAGCTCGTATATCTGCAAATTATCTATTAAAAACTGATGGTTATTAGAAAAATACGTAATCGTGTGCAATACTCAAATTTGTACGGATTACTATGCAAAAATAGCTATTTTGTGGGGTATTACAGGAAGAAGAAAAGAAGAAAATAGGGACATGGTTGTCGGGGGTAAAATCGTCCATTTTTTAGTCACGTGCATTGCACGTGATCAAAAACGAACTGAACCCTAACAGAGTAAGAGTATGTTTTTCGCAATCATAGTTGAGTGCGGTTTTCTGCATAAAAAAAGGTGAGTGGGGTTTTCTGCATATAGGAGATAGTTCAAGGATTTTTATTTTTATTTTTTATTTTATTATTATTATTATTTTTTTTTTCAATTTTAGCCAAAAACAAAAGGAGGAGAAGACATGAAGATAAAGGGTTCAAAACAACGGAAAAAAAGATGATTTTGGTACCGATAGAGGAATGAAGAGGATAAATTACTAGTATATCCCCTGTGCAAATTGCACAGACTTTACCAAAAAATATATTAAAATATCAATAACATTTAAAAAAAAATTGACAAAACCTCCCCATTTTTACAACTTCAAAATCATCACAATTATAATTTAATATTCAATAATTATGTAGTAAAGCTTAGCACATAAAACAAATGATTCAAACACAAATATTTAATAATAATAAGGCACATCCAAACTCAATCACAATAATCTTTCATACTTAAATTACAATTATATATACAACAGATGGCTTAAATACAATGTTCACGATAATAAAAGAGTCCAATCCAAACAGTTAAAATGCAAAATTTATGTTCTAAACAACTATTGTTTATAGCTACGTAAAAACAAAACAAAAAGAAAAACGTGTTCTAATTTCAACATTGAAGTATCAAAATATTTTAGTAATTTCAACATAGAATCACATTACCGAGCGACGGAATTCTCCACACATGAACATCATATGTCGGCCTACATTAAAAAAATATGAAATGAAAATTTAGTTAGGTTCATCACATTAAAAAATAATTATTTATATAGCGGAATGAACCAATGCGAATTGATATAAGACGATACATAAAAGAAAAAAGAATAAAGAATAAATAAGGCTTTGATAAACTCTACTAAGATGACATTATGAGATTCTTAAAATATAAAAACATTGTGTGCCAATAAATACTATTTTCTCTATTTGAATATTATTAGATTGTTGACGACATTTACCTTTCAATTGATTATCATGGAGTTACGCACTTCTTGAAGAACTTCTTGATATACCACATTACATGTACGATCATTAGTCTGTTGGGGATCATTTGAGTTATCTGTCAGCAATATCTTCAAGCTAGAATGGGAAGTGCAACGCGATAATGCTACATACAATTGATCGTGCGTAAACACAGGTTTTTAAAGATAGACCCCAACGCTATGGAGAGTTTGGCCCTAGCTCTTGTTTATTGTCATAGCAAATGCCAACTTTATAGGAAATTGTCTTCTTCTGAGGACAAATGGCCACCTGGTTTCTGTAGGCGACATGCTCATTCTTTGAATCACAACTGTCTCACCTGCACATCTTCCTGTAATAATTGTAGCTATAATAATATGTTCTCCCAAAGTATGAATAATAAGACGTGTTCCATTGCAAAGTCCCATAGACTGATTCAAATTTCTCAACAATATAATTGGTACTCCTTGCTTCAATTCTAAACAATGATTTGGTAGCCCGCTCATCTTAATTGTGTGTAGAAATTCTGGTGGATGCATATCCTGCTCATTTGCACCATTCGGGGTATGTTCTACTGAATCTGTACTTAAGTAGTTGACAACCTGTCCAGGAACCATAGACAAAATATGAGAATTAATGGCATAAACTTCTTCATTAGTAGGTGCTAGAATAGCACGTTTTTCAAGGAATGCTGGGTCATTATATCTAGATTCGATATTAGGATAAATCCAATCTATCAAACCCTTTAGACCATCTGCAGCTTTAATTAGAAGGTCATTTGGTATTTGTATCCAATCTCTTGCAGAACCTCCAGTATTAGATTCACCTGGAACTTTACCTTCTCCCACATCTAAAATCCACTTTGCAAAGGTCTCTTGTTCATTCTTGCTAGCTTGATCGAGTGAACTCCCCATCAATCTCATATTTTTTGTCAGCTCATACACTTTACATGAAGACCAAATATGTGACCTTTGTAATGATGCAGATACAATACGGGGTCGCCCACCTACTGGCACGATAGGCAAAATCTGTCGAAAGTCCCCGCCGAGAACAACAACTTTTCCGCCAAATGCATCATCAGCTGCACTTTCATTATTAAACTTCATTAGATCCTTAAAAGTTCGATCAACAGCTTCAAATGCATGGCGATGCATCATTGGCGCTTCATCCCAAATGATCAAATCTGCTCGTTGAATGAGTTGAGATAAATCATCCTATTGGAAGATAGAACATGTAGAAGTTTCATGGACTTTTATTGGAATACGAAACCTCGAATGCGCAGTGTGACCTCTAGGTAATAACAAAGCAGCTATTCCAGAAGAAGCTACAGTGAGGACTATTTTTCTTTCAGCTCGAAACCTTGCTACTAATGTATTCCATAAAAATATTTTTCCTGTACTGCCGCTACCATGAACAAAGAAAACACCACCCCTATTACTTGAGTGCGCTGAAACCACATCTTCCAATATCTGAATTTGCTCATGTGTCAACCTATGGAATAATTGCTCAAACTCTTGTTTCGACTCGTCGACATCATAACACAATTCATCGCGTATCTGTCGATTTTGAATGACATGTACATGTACATCCTCGGGAAATGGAAGTGATGGAAATTCTTTAAGAGATCGCCCGTTTTGATTTAAAATGCTTTCAATATCTGAAAGAGCTAAATTCTTCAACTGGTTTTCTGTTAGCTCTAATCCAAAATCATGTGATTCAGTCCTACATTTATGCAATATATCATCTGATAGATTGTTCCAATGTTTGTTCCATAAATCGATCGGATTAGTTGGCTCAGAAAACATCAATATCGAAGCAAAAAAGTTTCTGAGCCAACGACCTGATGCAAAAGAGGATGCTTCGGTTAGTGCCTGGTGCCATTCATTGTCATCCTCTAGCAACCCAAGTGCACAACATGCAGACTGATAATTATGATAGGTAACTCCATTCACGGTTCTTAAATGTGCATAGCTAGTCGCTCCACGCACCACGCATAACAACATCCGTAAATAAAACCTCTCTCCTGCAGCTGGAGGTGCATAGTATAGTCTTCCAATTGCGAAACCACAAAGTCTTCTTGACCACTTCCTATCCACCGGTTTCCATACCCATTTTTCCGAAAATTCAGAGTATGTAAGATTTCGAGCATCTTCATAAACCTGATTAGCCTCAAACCAACCATCTAACATCGTTTTCTGATATTCAGCTTTTGAGACAACTTCGGCCAAGTTAGCATTTTCATTGAAATAGACACTCTGCTGATTTTCTAGATGATACTGTAAACGTTCCACTGGAGGATGATGACGATGCAAACTAAATTCAAAAATTCTCCAACATGCTTCGACAGAGGAAACATAACGACAATCTAAATATTGCTGAATTTCATCAACTGCCTTGTATTGAGGTTCAGAATTTTCCGGGACAGGATTTCCATTGTCTTCTATAATTATTGTAGTTCTATCATGACCTTTATGCACATACTTGTAAAGGTACTTGAGCAACTTAGGATTGGCACAAATCTCAATGTTGATATGAGCATCATATTTTGTTGTTAAATCTAAATTGTAGGGTGCCACCCATCGATTATCAACAACCTTCGGATTTTGGCCACCTATTACAAATGTCCGTCCGTCATCTCGACGACGATATTGAACATACCCGTGCTTATCAATAATAGTTTCATTTATAAATTGTCTTGGATACCTTTTTGTGCACACACCATTCTCCATACATGGAGATGTTGGATTGTACTCCCCGCATGGCCCATGAATCATAGACCGAAGCACAATTGCATGAGCTTCGGGAAATTATTTCTTATCTGGAATCTCAGCGGATACTAATCTATCAATATTTTCAATATTGGCAATCTTGTCTTCTCTTCGAACAGTAATCAAGATGTGAGCATGAGGAAGCCCTCTTTTCTGAAATTCAATTACATGTAGATCTGTTTTCAACAAAAATAAATAGATTTCTTAAAATATGCTCATTTGAAATATAAGTCAAATTCTATTAAGTCTCAATTCTTTTATTGAAATTAAATTTAAAATGATTAAAATTGTTAGATTTTGTACCTGAAATAGTTGATCCAAACAACTTTCGTTGTTTGATATCTTTCATAAGCTCCTTTAATTTTAGCCTGAACACTCTGGTAACAATATCTGGTCTATCTTCGGGTTTTAGATTTGGAAAACACTGTAGTGATTCAATGATTTCAGTCCACTTAGGATTACATGTGAAAATTATAAAAAAATCGGGTGCTCCACCCCAACGGCATATTGCAATAGCATCTTGATACTGTTGATACATATCACGCGGTCCCCCAGTAAAAGAAGACGGAAGAACATATCGTCTACCCACTGCCCCTGCTTCTGTTTCCCCTGCAGTGAATGCATCTTGAAGACCAGATAACAGCTCATTCCGTATACTTTTTTGATTCATCCTCATCCAGTTGAGACGATTTTGTTCTATTGCGGCATATGAATCAACAAAATATTGTTGAGTTCACTTCTTAATAGAGCATTATCCTCACATCTGCGTGATTGCAAGCGAAATGCATAATACTCTCGAATAGATACAGTTGTTTGTCGGCCATCGTGCCTTCCATCTTTAAATTTAATATCAATTCTCCACCCTTCCTCACCAAATGGAAACAACAATGGATATTGCAAAGGCATGTAACATGGTTGTGTTTCAAATATTCTTTGTAAGGCTCCACTTTCCGTGCATACTACGATATCCCTCTTACTCACATTCTCTAAGCCATCACCGACCATGAGAGCAGCAACCTCATCACAGGAAGGTAAAATATACTGTCGACCATCACGTGCCCTCTCATTTATGATACGTATTCTCAAATTCATCGACAAATTATGTTGATGTATATTTTCTCTTGGAGGTCGAAGTAGATCTCTTGCACATCGAAACATCTTTACGTATGGATTAACTTCATTCAGTAAATTTTGTAGTTTCTCCATAACTTCTATATCTATGTTATTGATGCCCATATTTTTTGCATGATTTGTACGTTGATCCAACTCGTATAGACCATCATGTATATACAACTGTGCAAATTTGGGTTCGATCTCTTCAACTGGAAGTAGAGAACCAGTACGGTGATAATTTGATCCACTTATCTTGAAAGTATATGGACCCCTACCATCCATGACCCGCAAGTCAATTTTTCCTCCCATTGATGTGAAGGAGAATAATGAATTATAAATTCTGACCAGATCCTTGAATTTTGACTGAGGTGTGTCATATTTTTCATCAAGAAGCTCCATAATAAGCTGGGGTGATGTTGGCAAGAAAGGGAGAGTAACTAAACCTTCTCTACAACACATTTGAAAGCGTGGATGACTGATTGATGATGTAGAAGAACGCTCTCCAATCCACATTTGAGCATGACAACTACTGCACTCAACAACTTGCTTGCCTAAGTAGGAACTTCGCTCGATATTTGGTTTATACGTTCTTGTCGTACCTATTAAAAAGAATTAATGTCATTTTATAATTCTATTATAAAATTATTTAATAGTGTTAAACCATATATAGATACCGAATATTCTTACTTCTTCTGGGCTCTGCATCTTCACCTCTTTCAATTACAATTGCATGACCAATCTGAGCAGAACATGCTACACAACCAATTTTAGAAAGAATTATAGAAGGGAGATAATTAATAATGTATTGAATTGTAGGAGAGAGATATCATACTATTAATAGTTTATGCATTACAGTACAGTACACTGAACTTACCATCATCATGTATATCTTCATTTTGAATTGTTAGAGATGACGATCGTCCGTTTGATGGCTCGACTACACACCAATCATTATTACTGATCAAATCATCTGATAGCAAAGATGGTCTACCCACTGTTGATGATTCAACACACCAAGCACTGTACGTCACTGAATTTCTTTCATGTCTCGCATTTGCTGCATCACTTACTGTTGACATGTTTTCTTGATGGACGTTTCTAATTAACTCAGAGTGTTGATCTAAAGTGTTTAGGTTGAAGGTCACCCTCCTTTCAGATGTATGGGTAAGCAAATCAATTGCCATAGTACTTCGCAAGCGTTTTTGTCTTAACTTTAGAATTCTTATCAAACGTGCAATTTTATGTGGATCGGAAGTCAGCAGTGTCCTCATAGGACGATGCCTTTTTCGCCGCAATATTTCAAATCTTCGACGTCGTGCACATGCAGAAATTGCCTTATTAAGTTGGGAAGACGAAATATTATTTTTGTCTTGCATCCTACATTAGTAAGTGTAGTTTTGGACAATTATTTAAATATGAATAATAAATATGTAATCAACACAATGTAGAAAAAATATAATGAAACATTACATATTCAGATAAATAACTATAGGGATTAATTGAAAAGAAAGTATAATAGGAGATAAGAACAACTGTAACAAACCTAATGTAATGAAAGAGTCTGACTTCCCTCAATATAATTGAAAATCTCCCACTATCTTTGAATGTTCACACCTACTGCTGAAAACAAAAATCAACCACTTTATACTCAATAAAACACATGTAGAAAAATATACTGAAACATTACATATTGAGATAAATAACAATAAGGATTAATTCAAAAAAAAAAAAAGTATAGTAGGAGATAAGAATACATATAATATACCTGATGTAATGAAAGAGTTTGTCTTCCCTCAATAAAATTAAAAATCTCCCACTATCTTTGAATCTTCACACCTACTATTGAAAATAAAATCAACCGCTTTATACTCAATAAAACACTATATTTCACTGAAACACTATATTTCACTGAAATTTACATATAATTCTCTCAGGAAAAAAAACACTATATTTCAAAATGGAGAAAGGAGAGAGGGGGTAGGTCTATTTGCTTAAGATATATATAAATAATTCTGGAAACATGATGAACAAATTTATTTAACATAGAAATAATTTTGTAAGTTACTTTAAATGTGTTTGAACAGGTGGTTTTCAGACAGTTAATTTCTAACTTGATTACTTAGTATGATTTTCTTACAAAGGCTAAAATTTGCTGCATAAAAACTAAACAGACCATTGTTTAGAAACCTTAATAAGTATTGCATTTTACAATTATTTGCATTTACCACTTTGAGACCCTATGTTTCCTGAAAAATCTACTTTGCATCTTTGCTGGTCGTTGGTTGTTGGATTATCATTTAAAATTCCTCAACTGTTTTGTTTAGTTTGCTGAATGTGAATGTGAACGTGGTTTACATGGTAAATGGCTATGGCTACCCATGTTATGTACGGATCATGTCTGATTGTTTGCTGATCAACAATTTAACACTTCATCTTCATAGAAAGTTTACCAAACACTTTTTTTATACTTCATTTTTAAAAAGAGCTATTTTATGAAATCAGTTTATAAAAAAAAATTATGTTTTCAAAATCGAAGTCTTAAAATGGATTATCAAAACAACAAACCAAATCAAAAAGGCATGGGATTTACTTTACTTTTGTTGATCTGTGGGCCAAGGTTAACTACGCAATCAAATTGATAGGAATTTTTTCATCCCAAAACTTCTTTGTCAAGATAGGAATTTATTGAAGTTATCTAAATAAAATCCTACTAATAACAACAGTACAACCTAAACTTAAAACCCCAAACTTCAATATTATAATATCAACCTATAGCCAGGTGCTAATTTATTGAAGTGACAACTTCAATAAATTCAATATTTTACCTGATGATTCTCTATATTTGAATTTTGGTGAAGAAGAACAAAATGAGACCAATGACTGGGACTGGGGCGTTGATGATTCTCTTTATTTGAACTTTGGTGAAGAAGAACAAAATGATAGCAAAGGACCAGGACTGGGCGTCGTGGGCGACGGCCGACGGGCGGGGTGGTCGACGGGACGACCGGTACTGGGGCGTCGTGGGCGACGGCCGGCGGTGGGGTTGGCGACGGCCGGGTTGGGGACGATGGAAGGTTTTGGGGGTGTGAGTTTTGGGGCAGGGAGAATTGATTAGGGTTTGTGTGTTTTGAGAAGATGGGGAAGATGGAAGGTTTTTTTAGGTGTTTTTTAAATTATTTATGTTTTAACAAATAGTGTGGGCTGCACGTGTCAATTAATACTTTTGCTCTCCTTTCTCTATTTTAAAATGGAGAAAGGAGAGAGGGGTAGGCCTATTTGCTTAAGATATATACTAGTGTAACCCTGTGCAAATTGCACAGACTAAAATAATTTTGAGAAACTCATAAAATTATATGCAACTTAAAAAATTAGAGATGCTTCTTTAACTATTTCAATCACAATATATTCCAAAGATGACAAATCTATAGATTGAAATAATTAACACTTTCAAACCGACCAACATCATTCTATATTTCTATTCAACTGAGAAGTAAGGAGAAAAAAATTCGTATAATTACCGAAGTTGGGTTGTGGCTCTTCTTGGACTCCTTGATGTACTTCACTAACTCCTTCTCAACTGGGTGCTTCTTAACCGTGTTCTCTATCAAATCAAATATAATCAACATCATAAACACATGGAGAGAACAATAATTGATAATTAGTTATATCAAAATATGACAATTATATAGATTAACCAATTCACATTACGAAACTAAAATCATTCTATATTTTCTATTCAGTTGAAAGGAAACACCAAAATTCTCAATGTGTGTAACTCTCCAACAATTAAATCACTAAGATATATGTAAACCATTGGTCCCTAAATTTAGAGATGCCAAGAAAGATGTATTTTCAAAAATCACATACAATATTGTCAGATTCCTCCATTCTAAATCTTGCTAGCAACTCATATTGTCTGCGAAGTTCCTCAATATTTGTCTCTAACTGTTCTATATTACTCCTTAGTTGTGCCTCTACAAAATGATCAACTATAAAACACACATACAATACTACAATTCATCAAAACTTTCCAAACATAAAAAAATGTAGAAAATATACTACTATATGCATATTGTTTCCCTTCTGATTCCAGCATATTCCAAAGCTTCTCTTGCTTCATCAAATTTTTGTCTTCTCTTTTCATCAACCATTTGATGTAAGTCCTTAGCTTTCTTATATATTCACTCATCTGTTCACTTTTACCCTAAGGAAATAAAATAATAAAATAAAATAATTATAAAATGGACCAAACTATTCAACTTTTATGTTTTTTACCATCATCCACAATCCATCATTCTTCGTAACTGAGAATTTAATGATCATAATTCTTAGAATGCAAAAGTCCAAATGAAAACATATAACAATTAGAAGAAAAAGCCATCACATGCAAGTCAATTTGCGTAAAAGCATCGTATTTCATTCCTGAAACTTTGCGAGGCAATGCAAAAGGTTGATTACAACCGTACTTATAGTCTCATACTCTCCCAAAATAAAGAATGAACAATTGTAACATAAATTCAAGTTAAACAAATAAGAAAGTGTACTAAAATTAAAATATAACTCTTTGCCTTCACACTTGTCTAATATATCATTTTCTAATTATTGCCCTGAAAATATAAAACATATTCACGAAGACCCAATTTGGGCAAGTTAGTTGTCCAACACAGTATCCAACGCACCAAATTACAAACTAAAAGAAGTACAATACGCAAGTCTTATAGTATTTTCTTGTAATTCTGCAATTTTTATTAGGTGATGAAGATGGGTTAGTATCATACCATAGCAAATCTCATCTCTAGAGTGAACAATTTTTGGACAAATTATTTGTCAAATGCAGTAAAATACCAAATTACAAAAACTACTTTTTTAGTACAAAATCAAAAATTTTAGTTGATCAGGTGAATAAAACTACAAAATTTGTATGCATTAATAATAAGCAATTGATCAATCACCTTATAGTCATTCTTGTACTTCCACACTCTCCACATCCTCTGTCGAACGAAACTTGATCGCCCTTGGCTCGACCCCGCAGCACCCAAATCTGCATCCGACGATTGGTTGGGACCCACATTGGACCCACATAATTACTTTCTGCAACCTCCTATTACACCCATAACAATTCCATTAACAATTTGTCAAATGAATATAGGGATTCATTCTTACATACATAAAACTACCTAAATAATTTCATGCGTGAGACTGCTATGTATAGATACAGGTATCCATAATCTACTTGTCCAAGTACTAAAATAAAATAATAAATCGAGAAAAAAGAAGAGGTTAAGACCTGATGGTCACAGTTGCGACACGCATTGAGGAGGATCTTTTGTTCCTTGTCCTCCTTCGGGTTCCAGTTTATCCTTGCTGTCACAATAAACCAAATATAAGATAGCAAATAAACCATAAACAAAGCTATAAAATTGAGAAGAAGAGGAACATGTGTTGTGATGATTCCCATTCACGGCAAAATTTCCAGGTACTCATGGCTGGTGGATCTGCAACACCTAATAGAAGTCTTCTTCTTATTTCTCTGCTCTTTTGCAAGTGTCTTAGGAAAAAATAGTAATCCTCCCACTATATATATAAGGAATAAACTTATACACATTATGAATCTACGAACGGTGATTTTGGGTTTTGGGTGGACCGACGAACGACGTTCGGCAACCCCTTAAATCGAATGGTGATTTTGGGCTTTGGGTGGACTGAGGAATGGCGTTCGGCGACCCCTTGGATCTGGGTGAGGGGCGGCGGCGGGCACAGGGGGACGACGAGGATAGACGAACGGCGACGGGTGGGTGTTGGGCAAGGAAGGGATAGCAGGGGTTTGGGGGGATTTGGGAGATGAAAGGGTTTTTTGTGTTTTTTTGTTTTGATTATTTTGTTTTGTTAATTGAAAGGTGTGGTTTGCACGTGTTAAGGTATGTGTGGATTTCTACTTTTGCTCTCCTTTCTTTATTTTAAAATAGAGAAATGAGAGATAGGGTAAGCCTATTAGCTTAAGATATATATATATATGTATATATATACTTCTAGATCCACATCTAGGAGAGAAATGAGAAATCTATCTTATAGATATTGAGGTTGTACAGAAGGAAGATAAAGGAAGGGCTCAGATTCCCCCCCCCCCCCTTTTGCTGCAGCAGAGAGGAGAGTCCGTTTGTTTTGTTATTTTGAAAAGAGTTTTCTGAATAGAGTTTTCTGAAAACTGTATTCTGAATAGAGTTATTCTGAAAATGAGTTTAAAAGCTGTTTGGTTATATTTTTTTCTGAAAATTGTATTCTGAAAGCTGTTTATCTGAAAAAGAGAGTTTAGAAGCTGTTCTGTTATATTTCTAGCTGAAAACTGTTATCTGAAAGCTGTTTTTCTAAAAAAACGAGTTTAAAAGCTGTTCTGTTATATTTCTTGCTGAAAACTGTTATCTGAAAGCTGTTTTTCTGTAAAAACGAGTTTAAAAGCTGTTCGGTTATATTTCTTGCTGAAAACTATTATCTGAAAGCTGTTTTTCTGAAAAAACGAGTTCAAAAGCTGTTCGGTTATATTTCTAGCTGAAAACTGTTATCTGAAAGTTGTTTTTCTGAAAAAACGAGTTTAAAAGCTGTTCGGTTATATTTCTAGCTGATCCCCGTTATCTGAAAGCTGTTTTTCTGAAAAAACGAGTTCAAAAGCTGTTCGGTTATATTTATAGCTGAAAACTGTTATCTGAAAGCTGTTTTTCTGAAAAAATGAGTTTAAAAGCTGTTGTGTTATATTTCTTACTGAAAACTGTTATCTGAAAGCTGTTTTTCTGAAAAAACGAGTTTAAAAGCTGTTTGGTTATATTTCTTGCTGAAAGCTGTTATCTGAAAGCTGTTTTTCTGAATAAACGAGTTTAAAAGCTGTTCGGTTATATTTCTAGCTGAAAACTGTTATCTGAAAGCTGTTTTTCTGAAAAAAACAGCTTAAAAGCTGTTCTGTTATGTTTCTTGCTGAAAACTTTTATCTGAAAGCTGTTTTGCTGAAAAAGACAGCTACAAAGCTGTTCTGTTATATTTCTAGCTGAAAACTGTTATCTGAAAGCTGTTTTTCTGAAAAAAAAAGCTTAAAAGCTGTTCTGTTATGTTTCTTGCTAAAAACTTTTATCTGAAAGCTGTTTTGCTGAAAAAGACAGCTACAAAGCTGTTCTGTTATATTTCTAGCTGAAAACTGTTATCTGAAGGCTGTTTTGCTGAAAAAGAGAGTTAAAAAGCTGTCCTGTTATATTTGTGACATTTTTTAAAATCAATTTGCATTCATCATTTGCTGACATTTTTTTAATTGTTGCAGTTAGATTGCAATGTTGTACAAGTATTGGAACAAGAAACTTGAGCATGCATGTGAATGGAGCAAAAATCAGACGCCATCATCTCCAAGATTGGTTCGTTACGTTAGGGTACAAAATTAAAAGAAAATCTTGTATGGATGTTTTTGTGAAGCAACTAATCTCAGTTCATGTATTAGTTATGCAATTTGGATAAATGTGTTGATGTTATCACTGCCTCTTTTGGTAATTGCAGTACTTCAGTATTAACTGAAGAGTATTTTTTGGTTTGTTTTATTGAGATTGCATGTGAAAACAAATAGGATCTATTTTTTCTTTTTTTGGATATGAGCAGTATTTGGATTTCTTGGATCGCGTGCACTATCTGGATGACTCTAACTAGTTGGATAAACTGATTCTGCTCAACTTGTAGGTTGCAGTTTTTCAAAAAGATTATATAATGGAAAATTTCTAAAGGCTGAGCCAAACAATTTATTTAGGCAAATAAGCACTACATATTCGAAATAAAAAACAATCCCATTCAACTACACTCAACCAATTTATTCAACAAACCAAGCTCACTTCATTACTTTTGTTTACATTGTTCAACAATCTCACGTAAACTATCATTAATTGCATGGGATCGATACATATATTATGAAAATAAGTTCTACAATTTGTTGTCAGCAATCATTACAAACAAGCATGCTGTTAAATCTCCTATTTGTTGCCTACAGTCACTGCATGCTGCCTGGAGCTGCTGTTGCTGCTTCTTAACTCCCTGATTTAAAAACTGTAGAGCAGGCAGATCTATAAACAAAGAAACAAAATGAGAAACTTGCTGCATTAGAATTCAAAAATATTCAAGGAAGAATAAATTGTGCAGCAGAAACTTGCTACATTAACCATAGGAGGAAAAGGAAAAAGATAACCAAAGTTGAAATTTGCTTAACCAAACATTTGCAGACCGAGGCCCATGCTGAACAATAAGGAAACCTGAAACCTGAATCATTCTGAACCATGCTAAGAAGATTATATAAAGTGTAAGATAACAATGTTAACAATGCTAATAAGAAGCTGGACACCAGCTTAAGCAGATGACAATAGAGACTTTGTAAAGAAACTGAAAGCAAACATTACAAAATAAAATACGGGAGGGGGTGCAAACATTACAAACTTTGTAAAGAAACTTTGCGAATAAAATTTTTCTGGGCATTTCTTCCCACTTTGTATTGACTTGGAGGCATAGACTACAAAATAAAATATGGGATCAGCTGCCATCATCTCCCACTTTGTATCTTCCTTCACAACAAAAATATGTTCAAAAACTTCATACTGAGCCAGCTCAATTGCACATTTGTTGCATACCTATACAGCAGTATGCAATCTTTTGCTTTTGTAATAATCTCCCACCATTTTTTATGTACTCATCACAGCATTGTATTTGTTTGTGTGCAGTATAAACCATACTGTATGTAACAATCTCCCACCATGTTGTTACTAATATATAAACCATCAGTATGCCTTAAAAAACCACCATGATGGGCACCCACACTCAGCCCAGCATTGTATCAGTTTGTGTGCAGTATAAACCATCAGTGTGCTAATGTTCTCAGAAACAAGATGAAATCACCATCAGTGTGCAATAACCAGTATTCTCAATAGTGTTTGGAAAAAACACTCAAAACAAAAGCCAACTGAGGATACTGTTTTCAGAAAAAAGAAAAAAAAATTTGAAACAAACGCACCAGCATGCTGATGTGTATCAAATGCTCATGGCAGCAATGTATCAGTTTGTGTGCACTACAAACCATCAGTGTGCTAACAATCTCCCACCATGTTGTTACTAATACATAAACCATCAGTATGCCGTAAAAACCACCATGAGGGGCACCCACACTCAGCACAGCATTGTATCAGTTTGTGTGCAGTACAAACCATCAGTGTGCTAAAAATCTCCCACCATGTTGTTACTTATATATAAACCATCAGTATGCATTAAAAAACCAGCATGATGGGCACCCACACTCAGCACAGTATTGTATCAGTTTGTGTGCAGTACAAACCATCAGTGTGCTGACAATCTCCCACCATGTTGTTACTAATATATAAACCATCAGTATGCCGTAAAAACCACCATGAGGGGCACCCACACTCAGCACAGCATTGTATCAGTTTGTGTGCAGTACAAACCATCAGTGTGCTAATGTTCTCAGGAAAAAAGAAACACCACCATCAGTGTGCAATAACCAGTATTCACAATAGTGTTTGGAAAAAACACTCAAAACAAAAGCCAACTGAGGATACTGTTTTCAGGAAAAAGAAAAAAAATTTGAAACAAACGCACCAGCATGCTGATGTGTATCAAATGCTCATGGCAGCAATGTATCAGTTTGTGTGCAGTACAAACCATCAGTGTGCTAACAATCTCCCACCATGTTGTTACTAATATATAAACCATCAGTATGCCTTAAAAAACCACCATGAGGGGCACCCACACTCAGCACAGCATTGTATCAGTTTGTGTGCAGTACAAACCATCAGTGTGCTAAAAATCTCCCACCATGTTGTTACTTATATATAAACCATCAGTATGCATTAAAAAACCACTATGATGGGCACCCACACTCAGCACAGTATTGTACCAGTTTGTGTGCAGTACAAACCATCAGTGTGCTGACAATCTCCCACCATGTTGTTACTAATATATAAACCATCAGTATGCCTTAAAAAACCACCATGAGGGGCACCCACACTCAGCACAGCATTGTATCAGTTTGTGTACAATATGGAAATTAACCAAGTTAAACACAAATTGCTTTCTCATATCACAGAAGAAGTCATCATCAAATTTGATGTAGAATTAAAGCCTTACGTTCATTTAAAGCAAACAACAATAACTACTCCAAAGAGTATTAAAGGATCAGAATTTAACATCATCACTTCCAAAATTTGAAAGTGGGTAGTATCCATTACAAAATTCATCATATCCAGTAACTGCCTTATTTGTCAAATTCCAACAGCAGGTACACCATGGTGGTTTATCATGGTGGATAACTTTCATCATATCCACTGATGGTTTATACTGCACACAAACTGATACAATGCTGTGCTGAGTGTGGGTGCCCATCATGGTGGTTTTTTAATGCATACTGATGGTTTATATATTAGTAACAACATGGTGGGAGATTGTTAGCACACTGTATGGTTTATACTGCACACAAACTGATACAGTGCTGCCATGATCATTTGATACACATCAGCAACAAATTTTTTTTTCTTTTTTCTGAAAACAGTATCCTCAGTTGGCGTTTGTTTTGAGTGTTTTTTCCAAACACTATTGAGAATAATGATACCCCCTCTTTTTCGAAAACCTAAAAAAATTTCCTGAAGTAATATCCTGAGTAGGCCTTTGTTTTGGGTGTGTTTTTTTGGGAAACACTATTCAGAATACTGATATCAGCAGCACCCCCAAAACCATAAAAAACAACATAATGCTAGAAAAATTCAACCTAGTCGCAGACTCAGATTCATCATGCTCAATGATAAAAACTCCATACTAGAGCTGCATTTTTTACAATGCCACGCCCATTAGTACAAAGCACTGTTCTTGCAAATCAGTTCATCATTGACTATAGCGACATCATGTTCGTTAGGTTTAAAAAACAAATGTGTTCACTTACTGCACTTGAAGTATTCTGAATAGTTTTTCATCAAAAAACACTTAAAACAAAGGCCAACTCAGGATATTTCTTCAGCAAATTAAAAAAAAATTGAACCTGGAAAATCATAAATAATTGTGAATCCCTTTGATATTTGTTGTTGCAGAAAAAGAAAATCATATTTGTCGTAGGCTCAGATTGTTCAATTCAATGATAAAAAATTCAGGACAGGGCTGCATCTTTACAATGCCACGCCTACTGCCACTGAGTACAATGTTCACCCCCCCCCCCCATCCCCTTCCCACTTTGCCGTCAACAATAACTTAATTCATCATCATTGTTTACCACAATGAATTCATTCTTACTTAACCGTTCATTCCAAACATCAACCACAGATCAGTTTAAAGGGTATTATACATCATTTCAGTGGTTATTCAATCATATACCCCAATCTCAATATCCGTTGCTTGACGATACAATCAAGCAGAAAGCGGAAACGGGGTGGGGGAGGGACACATTCCACATTGAATGAAAACCTATCATCATTGCCTATTACGACATCATCTTTGTTAGGTTTTCAAAAATTGAATTTGGATTACTTACTGCTACCGACAATTCCATCCATTTTTCGGACCAATCATGTGCACGACATTGAATGCGTGCCCAATACCTGTTCATCCAAAAATTTTCAAGATGAAAGCACACAACTGTTCAAAAAAATTACATTCGTTAAACAGTTCGAAAAAAGAATACAATGAAAGTGTTTACATTCAAATTACATTAGTGTGTTGCATTTCACATTGCTATGGCAATATCATCTCTTTTCCTATTCATATGTCTCAATTGGGAAGACGATAAATCCAACTCCTGAGATGTGGATGCGATATCTTCAGTGTGTTGGTGATGTACTAATTGTTCATCATCGAGTTCCTCCAAAAATGCATCGTTTTGTGAGTGCATACATATAAAATTGTGGAGTGCACAATAGGCTGTGACCATCATAACTTGATTTGTAAACAGGTAGTTTGGCATGTTCTCAAAGATGACAAACCTCTTCTTGAATACACCGAATGTTCTCTCAATCACATTCCGTAACCTAGCATGCTGTTTATTAAAAAGTTGTCTAGGTTGGTTGGTGCATGGTTGGCCCCTTGAAAGTCCTGTAAGTGGTATGGCTCACCACGGTATGGCGCCAAAAAACCAGGCATATTTGTATAACCACAATCTACTAAGTAGTATTTATCGTTCGGTGGGATTGGCAACAGTTTTTCTGCTAATGCAGTATGTATTACACGGGAATCGTTCGCACTGCCTTCCCATCCCGCGTAAACAAATGTAAAAAGCATGTTAAAATCGCATGCTGCCAATACATTTTGACTTATAATACCCTTTCGAGAGCGACAAGCGTTGCTTCGAATAGCGGGAACTGTAGCTTTGATTAATGTGCCATCAGCAGCACCAATAGCTCCCTACATTAATGAATTCGAATAATAGATATCACAAATCCAAACTAGGAAAAAACTTTAATAATACATAACGCAATCAGGGTGACGTAATACCTGAAACCACGGGTAAAAGTCTGGGGAATTAGCGATTCTGTCATGTACAAGTGTATAATCAGGGGGTTTGATAAGTAATGTTGCTGCTCTTGCCAGACCTTTCAATACAAGTGTAAAGTGCTTTTGGATTGTTTGAGTTGAGTGGTTAAACCTATTACCGGCTAGTCGCATTCTTGAACTATGACCGACAATATACAGGAAAATTGTCACGCTTTCCTTGAAAGACAATCGTCTACGACTTGAAGACTCCGCTGTTTCCTCGCAGTAGTTACCATTTTGCAGGAAAGCACACAAGGCCATAAAACAATCTTGGTTCATACGGAATATTCCATGAAACTCGGACTGGGAACCCTCTAACATATCATTCAAATATTCACGTCCTGTTTGCTTTTTTTTAGTGGACCTTGTACGGTCAAGTTCTTCACATAATTCAGTTAGCAAGATTATATTCATCACCTCTTCGAGATCGTCACTACTAGATGAAGAAGTATCCATAACAGAGGATGCACTTGCAGTAGTAACTCACTATAACAAGAAGATAGAAATCAAATTGAGAAATCAAATTGAGAAAATCCCATATCAAGTTCACACATATTTAATAATACGACTATATGTAACGATATTTACGGAATCACAAAATAACATATTGAGAGATGGTAGATTTCCACAAGCTCTAGCATTGAAAAAAGAAAACAAGGTATACTACTACTAGCAAATCTATTTTAGGAAAAAATAACACTAAATTTAAATTAAATTAAATAAGCAATTTGTTCACCGTCAAGCCGTCATAGTACAATAGACCTCAAGCAAATACGGAAATAATCATAAAAAATTATCTACAACATGATTTGTTTATCTCATTAGGCCGAATGGGATGACTACAGGGTGGCATAAAAATGAACCGCCAACTCCTGCTGTTCTGGGGGCATACGAAGGAAACCATGACAAATGTGAGGATTTTGAAATAGGTAGTGTAATGCTTTGAAAGCTACATTTGGATCAAGCCCTGTCATCGCATTTATTATATCTTGGCATTGATCCTGTTCAGCCAAAGCAGGGTTATTCGAGACATTACTATTCACCTCATTTTTATTCTTAATCCTGCTTCGTTTGATTACTTGAGTTTGCATACAGGAATCAAGATATTCTTTCACCATTGACATAGCTGATCCCCGGCCACTTGATGCACTAGATTTTCTCTTATGTGATCCCGACCCCGAACCCATTGGCACATCATCATCCTTATCAATCACATTTACGTGTGATTGATGAGAGTGGCCAAACTCATAGTTCATCCTCCGCGCCTCCCCATCCTCGAACCCCCTTTGTGTGGAAGCCCTTGCCACATTGCCCTGGGCTACAGAATCTTCTATTATTTTTGTCAAAGCATCAAAATGTGCCAACCCCTTATGTTGGTATTTTTTTGCAGCAGGATGTATCTATTCATAGAATATGTTGTTACTATGCAAGTATTAGAGTGAAGATGAAGTATAATAAAAAGGATTCATAAACAAAAATCAAAGTTTGAGATTATATATATTAACCTTAACATATTGTTCCCAAACTGGTAACTCGCAAGTAACGGTTTCGTTGACTTCATCCCAACCAAAACCGCTCAGTTTCTTCATATCAGAAAACACCTTCCATTCTGATTTAAGTCGGTTATATTTTGACTTCAGTTGTGGTACCGTGAATGAACGGCCACACACCTGTTGCATTTGTACAGCAAAATTACTCCAAGTTTTTGCATCGAATGTGTTGCTTTTTAGGCAATCACTGTCAACTGCAGCCTCCATAAGGTTGACAAAACAATGCACAATATGGGGAGGCCACTTCCTATAATCCTCCTCCACTGCCTTCTCCTTCCCCCTACCCATATTACTCATCTATATTGAAGAAATACCGATAAAAAAAAATGACAAATTCCTTCAATTAGTCGTTGTGATCGGATAACCGTATGTTGCAAAGAGGCAGCGGTTAAACAAAAAATTGGCAACAGCGTATCATCAACGGCAATCAGTTTGGACCGCATATCATCAAAAAAAATTTGGTCCAAAACCCTATTAAAAATTGCCGAAAATTGGTACAGAAAAACAACCAAATAAAGTGCCCCACGGATCATACCTTTGATTGGAATTGCACAAGGAAGAAATTGTCAGCAAAGGATTCGACCTTGAGCAGTTTTTTGATTCGATTTGCCCTTCGTTCCCTAGCTCTTCTCCAGTATGCAGCACGGGTAGTGCAAACCATTAACCCCCAACCGAAACTCCTCAACCCCTCACCAATTCGACAGAGAAATAGACTGGTATTGAAGTCGCCAGCGAGAGAATCAGACATTTCGGCTCGATTTCACAGTAGAATCGTTCGGAAAACGTTGATTTGGGGGGGGGGGGGGAGATCAGATCTGGGTTCAAAAAGAAGGGAGGAAGAAGGGACCGTACGAGTTTGAAGTGGGTAGGGTTAGCTTCCTCAAGGGAGAAACGGTCGAGAAGAGAGGGAAAGGGGTTGTCGCCGATAGTGATCAGAGACCAGATTTGGAAGAGACGGGCGAGAATAGAGCTCGTGACTGATGTGAGAAGAGAGGGTGGAGAGCCGTTTCGAAAAGAGGGGGGGAGGAAGAAGACAACGAAGGATAGTAGAGCTCGTGAGTGAGAAGAGAGAGAGCTCGTGAGTGAGAAGAGAGGAGAGATGGGTTGGATTTTCGAAAACGAGAGGTATCAGTATTCTCAATAGTATTTTGAAAAAACACTCAAAACAAATGCCAACTGTGAATACAGTATTCAGAACAATGGAAAAAAATATTGAAACAAACGGACTCCTCCTCCTCCCTTACAATGCACTGTGGATATCAGCTTCTCAGACGCATCTCCATCAAAATCATCGACAGCACTGACTACTTCAATTTTCGTGCTGTTTGCACTTCATGGCGTTCTTTTCCACCCCCACCCACCTCCCCATGCTTCTCCTCCTCCTCCTCCCTTACAATGCACTGTCTGACACCTTCTCATTGTTCCACCTCCCCAGCTCCAAAATCACGACCTTCCATTTCCTTGAAACCAGAAAATAAATCATAGCCACCTACCTACCTCTTCCTTCGGTTGGCTTGGGTTAGCCTCTCTGGCCGATTCCTCCCTCTCTCTTTTCAACTCCTTCACTTGCTCTCAAATCAACCTTCCTCGATTTACAAAACCCCACGACGATCGTCAAAGAAAAATTCCCTAAACACGGAATCCCTTTGAGACCGATGACTATACTGTATTTGCTACCTGCGACACTGCTTCTGCAATTGCCATTTGCAGGCCTACAAAAAATAACAATTGGGTATTCTTGAAGCCTGATGAGTATGTGCTTCGTGGTGTTGATATTAAATTACATGTTCATGGACTGTTGACCCTATTTCAGGAGGGTTGAAGTGAAGGGGATTGAATGCCCTCAACTTGGCTTCACTGTGGAGCGGTACCATGTGGTGGAAGTGGACGGGAAGCCACATATGGTGGTGTAAGTGGAATTTGATCAGATTAAGAGTAATAAGGAAGAAGAAAGGCTGAAAGTGTTTAGGTTAGAGAAGAAAGGAGATGAACAAAATTTCAAGTAGTGTGAGGTGAATAGCATTGGGAAGTTTGGCGATTTTTCTATCTTCGAATCATTCTTGTGTGTTGCAAAGAGGATTGTATCTATTTTAGTCCAATGTATGGTTCTATTGTTGAGAGCAGGGAACCTGGAGCTTATCATATGGATGTGTTTGATATGAAGAATAGAAAATTTGAACAGATGAGTTTCCCTTGGAAAGGTATTCGGAACAGCGACTGGGGTAATACCTGAATTACACCATGTCTTCATTAGATGGGGAAAGAAGGCATGCTTTAGTATGTGTATTTACTCTTGTTAGTTTTCTGTATTTAGTACTTTGGTCATTTTGATGTTTTAGTCTGGTTAACTGTCATCAAATATTGTGGGGAGCAAACATTGTGGCTTGTTTAGAGTTAAGATAACTACACTTATCTCACCTACGCCAAAGGTGAGAAAACTATAGTTATCTGACTCCACTTTTTTCCAAATTAATTTTCTTAACTAGGAAAGTAACTTGTAGTTTTTAGATAGAGGCAGGAGTGTAGGATAACCAAACTTAGCATTCTTTATACCTCCAAAGTTAAAATAAAACTTTTTTTTCCAGACATGGTCTTGATTATCTTCAAATATTGTGTTAGAGAAAACATTACGGCAATATTCTTGTGTCACTAGATAAATACTTTGCCTTGGTTGTGTCAGCTTCTCGACATTTTGTAACTGAATCAAAATTTTTCTTCGATGTCTACAAGATAACCAGTTCTCTCTTTGTTTGTAATATAGGTGGAGAATTGGATGGGGAGAACAGGTTAAGTTTTGGTATGATTTCTGACTTTTGCATTCCACTCTTACAGCTATGGTTGTTCAGAGGTATCAAATGGATGATAGATTAGTTTCATTATTGACCAAAATGGTGACATTGTTTTTTTAATTTGTAATAAGGCCGTAGCCACACATACCCCGAATATATATTAATTAGTGACTCTTTGGTGCAAGCGGGATTTCAACTCCCAACCTCTTGCTCTTACACTTGCAAATGGTGACATTGTTGTTTCTCTCTATTCTTCCTCATACAAAGCTTTCTTTCCTCCTAAACCTTTCTAAGCTTAATAATGAGAGTAAAGATGAAATGCTTCGGCTTTTGATCAGTACTGGCTGTGGTAGGGCCTATATTCAGTTGATATGATTCTAAATCTATATGAATGTTTCAAATGCTTCGTAAGCTTTGGACTACTTCCTCCATTCAGGATTTCCTTTCAAAGCATGCATACACTATTTAAACAACCATCTTAAGCTTTTCTCCTTGATAAAGGTTTAATAAAGGAAAGGAAAAAGCTTCATCAGATAAATCGTGAATATATGAGATAAGCGCAATTTATCACTTAATACTCCTTTTTTATTCTGTATGTAATGGCAGTTTACCATGACTCTGCATATGTTGGGGCTTTAGCCTCAGCGTTGAAAATTTTAAAAAATGGCATCCTGTTTACGTTCTCAAATAAATTTCTGGATGTATAAACCGATTTCGTTTATTGGAACTGCTACATTACAGGGGAGAGGTGTCAGTATGATAACTTTTTTTCTTTTAAAGTAGAGGTGCTGATGAGGACATCAGTTCAAGATGATTCTGGCGTTTCTATCAGCATGCATCGTCTAGAATAGCTGCTTATTTAGTTTAGAATTTTATTTCAGTACCATATTTATTTTTGGCAATTGTAGTCATATCTACTCTTTTTTTATATTTTTAGATTTTGAGAATATTTTGATATTTGTATCTTGATTTATTTTGAGCCTATATATAGGGCTTGAGATTAATGAGAAAGATATGCTATTCTTGATCAAAAATTATTGTGTTGAGTTCTGCTCTTCATCTTCTCCTTTGTGTGATACAACTGAGAATGAATTTGTTAGGGCTTGTGATAAATCCTAATAAAATTTTAGGGTTTGTGATAAACTCTAAAACTACCCAAAATTTTTAAGTCCACTTCAATTCCCAAACCTTAATCCCCAAATTAAAATCCTAACCCTAATTTCCCAAATTACAATAACCCAAACCCTAATCTCCCTTACTCTCCATCGCCTTCTTCCCCCAAGTCACCCGACCTCCACCCCTCTTCGTTCACATTGACGACCTCCATACTACAACCCACGACGCCACCCGAGTGCCCATCGTCATCAACCCATCACCGTCCTCGTCATCAACCGTAAATTCCCCCCTTGCCCCCGTCCCCGTCGTCGACCGTCTTCCCCCTGCTATTGTCAACAACAACCTCCCGCTGCCCTCTTTCGACTTCTCCCGCCACCACTGCACTCCACCATTAACCACCCCGATCTCCTCCACTGCCGTTGCTCCTCTCGCAGCCCCACCATCCCGACTGCAACCACCGACCCCGTGCCTCCCGCTTGCCCTGCCTCCTCGATGACTTCGCCGTCGTCGTTCGCGCCGCCCACTGCTGTCGTCGACGTCAGTCAGTGACGCCGTCGACCACCCCCGCCATTGCTCTTGAGTTGTTGCTGCCATTACTGTTTCTTTGGTTGCTGTGCTCTTCCGAAATCTACGTTGCGTTCTTCGAACCCTCGATATACTCTTTCCACTTTTAAATATTTGTGTTATACTGCTCTGTTATCTCTATCATATTGAGATTGAGTGTTGTTCTACATGCTTGATTAGAGTACGAATCAATATTGAATCTATTACTTGCTAAGAACACTTGAATCTATTACTTGCTAAGAACACTTAGGGATTTAATTATTGGTTGTTAGAGTTGAATTATTAATTGAGATTGTTAAACGTGATTCAATTCTTGAAAATCCATCAAACCGGTTAACTGTTAAAATTTCTAACTTTGATCCGGACTACGTGTAACGCCCCTGCCCCGAGCTCGGACAATTTATACAATTTTATAGACAAATTAGATACTATGTAGTACAACTGCCCACCACAGGCTGCCTCTCAAAAGGTGGTTAACCGAATTGGTGACTAATGATCATTGGCAATTATTATTTATATAGTATTTTATCTTTGGAAACTAACGATGTGGGATTAATTCCTTAATCCCATCACCATCCAATCCGTGCACAACCCAAGGGATTAATCCCTTGAGTGCCACGTGGGCTTCAAGAAGCACACACAGCACGGCATGTGCTGTGCCTTCTCCATGTGGTGGGTCCCCCCACCAATGCTTTCAAATCCGGGATGAGAATTAATCCCATTTTCAAATCAATTACTTTATAAATTCCTCCTATAGGAATCTCTATAGGACAAGTTTCAAATCCTTTTATATATTTCAAACCATATATATATTTCAGAAATACGGGGTATTACACTACGTGTTGGTAAAATTAATCCATTAAGAATCTTGAAAATTTTCTATTTAGGGTTAGTTTTACATCATTTTGATATCAGAGCGAAGGTTCTTAAAACCCTAGTTCTTGCATCGTAGACATCAATTTTGCATTCATTTAGGATTGTGTAGTCTTTATTTTTCTTTCTTTATTTTAGGTCTTTTCAGATTCATTTAAAATAAAAAAAAATTAGGACACACACGACCCCTAGTTTCCACTTTTGGTGAATGCGTCTTTGCAGCACCATCACAGATTCTGAAGAGCCTTTCTTATCCCTTCCAAATTACCCAATTAGGAACCTTAGACTTTTCAGACTTGAAATGGACAACTCTGATATCTCTGCTACTATAGCTGTTATTCAAGCAACTCTTGCTAATATCAATCAGAGGCTTGAGAAAGTGGAGTTAAATCAAACCATTGTCCCTGAGCTTCCTGCCAATCGTCAGATCCCTCAAAGGAATGTTCGTGACGATCGACGTCAAGAACATGACCTTGACGAACAATATAAGAAGAACGTTAAGGCTGACGTTCCCCATTTTGAAGGCCACATAGAATCCCAAGCTTACCTCGATTGGATCCATTCCATGAACCACTACTTTGTGTGGTTTGACATGAGCGAAGCCCTGAAGGTTAAATTTGCTACTATGAAATTGACGGGTTGTCACGTTCCGCTTCCCACTATACGGAAATACAGGCACGCAACTGAGGCCCAGCGAATGATATACATCATCCATAAGCTGTGCAATTATAAGCTCAACAAGATATTTATAACACATTCATGCAGGCAAATATAATGATTACATGAGCTAGAAATAGAATAACTATAATCTGGATATTACATCAACATCAGGTTAAGATGCCCGGGAATACAAGGTGCCAGAATTAAAATAGTACGATAAGTAGTTCGCTATAACAACTAGATAAGATAGCGACTGAAAGAAAAACAACATGAAGTAATAAGAAAGCAGCAACGATCGTCTAGAAAGTCTGTTCTGCGGGTCCATCAGTACCTGTATAATTATCAACTCAAAGAAAAATAAAAAAGGTACCCGTTAGAGCAAGTTCCGGGCAGCAAGTAGCAACAAGCAGTAAAAGGGGTAATATAACAAGATATAACATGGAAGAAACGAGAAGTAGAAGTACAAATACAATATGGAAGTAAGCAAGGAACTGGGACAATATGATCATGTAACTAATAACCGTAAACTAGTGTAATCAAGACTTCAAAATATAATCAATTGATAACCAAGTCACAGTTAATCAATAATCATGTAATCAGGAATCGAGAGTCATGTAATGAAGAGTAATGTAATCGAGAATCATGTGATCAAGAATCAAGAGTCATGTAATCAAGAATTATATAATCAAGAATCATGCTTAGTGAAAATCTCGAGTTTATCTATTTTATTAACTTATCTAATGTACGCAATTCTGTGTCCCATACCACAAGTTCGGTGCATATCAATCATGTGACGTTTAAACTTAAGTAGTGAATTCTATAGGATTATGTACTCGGGTCTTCCAGTGATAGTATCAAGACATGTAATCATGAATCATGTAATCGAGAATTATGTAATCAAGAATTATATAATCAAGAAATAGAATCAAGAATCAAGAATTACTATTTCGTAAAACACGGGCTCCCTTCCGAGTATACTCTCCTATATTGTCCACTATTAAGCCGTACCCTTATAACCCCGGTTTGTTATTCTTTTATAATTAATTATGAATATGCAATTGGTACGATTAGTGGAACGGTGTAATCAAGACAGTTTAATCAAGGAAAATATCAAGGGCAGTAATCATGGTATGAGATGAAACGGGTACATGTATCGAGAGTAGTTATCATAGAATTATCAAGTGGTATAAAATGCATTCTATCAACCTATTATATCTATGCAAGTTATTATTACAAGAACAAAAATACATCCAGTTCATTAAATATGAAAAATAACGGGTTTATATGCAAAAACGTAGAGATGAATTTTTAGACAACTTGACATATCTGTATTCAAACTCACTTTCCCGTTGTTGCAGAAAAGCAAATCCGATTCCGTCAGAGATTCTAGAAAGTAGGCTCTCTTCCGGTTCCAATGCATATTCACACGATACATTCTAGAGACAGTAGCTATGCGTACAAATTCATTCTTCGCTGGTTTCGATGTTTCGCGCCCATTCTGGAAATTCAGAGTTACAATACTAGAATTGCGATATCTCACAATCTATACATCGGATTGAGAAACTGTAGGATGTTCTAAATATCTGGACTCGAAGGGCTACGATTTTCATGTAAAAAGTTTTTCGATCCAGTATCGGGAACATGGTCGAATTCTCAGTACTAGAGATCGGTTAGTGATCTTGTGCAGGTTCAGAAATTCACTATATGATAGTACTAAAATTGCGATATCTCACAATCTATATATCGGATTGAGAAACCGTAAGATGTTCTGGATTTGGGACTCGAAGGGCTACGATTTTCATGTAGAAAGTTTCTCGATCCAGTATCGGGAACATGGTCGAGTTCTCAGTATAAGAGACATGTTAGTGATCCCGTGCAGGTTAAGAAATTTACGATATTACTGTACTAAAATCGTGATATCTCACAATCTATACATCGGATTGAGAAACTGTAAGATGTTATGAATATTTAGACTCGAAGGACTACGATTTTCATGTAGAAAGTTCTTCGATCCAGTATCGGGAACATGGTCAAATTCTCAGTACAAGAGACCGGTTAGTGATCCCGTGCAGGTTCAGAAATTTACTATATGAAAGTACTAAAATCGCGATATCTCACAATCTATACATCGAATTGACAAACCGCAAGATGTTCTGGATATCTGGACTCAAAGGGCTATGATTTTCATGTAGAAAGTTTCTCGATCCAGTTTTGGGAATATGGTCAAATTCTCAGTACAAGAGACCGGTTAGTGATCCCGTACAGGTTCAGAAATTCACGATACAACAATACTAAAATCGCGATATCTCACAATCTATAAGTCGGATTGAGAAACCGTAAGATGTTCCGGATTCAGGACTCGATGGGCTACGATTTCCTTGTAGAAAATCTTCAATCCAGTATCGGAAAAATGGTCGAATTCTTAGTGCAAGGTCAAGAAATTTAGAGATAGTATGGTTGAATATTCGATATTCGATAACACGATTCGAAATGTGTTAACAGTTCACTCTTGAGTTGATATAGCATGGAACAAGTGACTAGAACGAAATTTGATAATAGAAAATGATGATAACTAGACTATTTGCCACGAGTCCAAGGAAAATACTTGTACGAGAATAAAAAGAGTGTACAAGATACTTGCCTTATAACTTGACGATTACGATATTGGTGGTGTTAACCACAGAAAAAGAAGCGACGTCGGCAACGGACGGCGGCACAACGGCAGTAAGAATGACAGCAAAACGGCAGCGAGCGAGCAACGATAGCAATGGTCAGCGACGGTGATGAGCGACAACAACAACGAGGAGATGGCGCGGCGTCGGGTTGTTTGGGATTGAGTTCGGGTTGTTTTTCGAGGTTCACGGGGCCATAGAAGCGGAGTCGTCGGGTCGAAGGTGGAGGATAAGGTGGAGCTCGGGTGTGAAGAGGGCAGAGGAAAAAGGAAGAAGGAGACGTAGAGATGAGGCGTTTATGTGTTATGTGTGTGTGTATATATATAGAAAGAAAGGGAGAGACACAGCATGATGAATGCATGCATGGTGTATATTATATGTAGTGTTAGGAGTAGGAGTGTGGAAAAAATGAGGGGAGGGGTGTGTATATTTTGAAAATGTCAAAGAAGACATAAGAGGGGGTTGACGGATTAGAGAGGATCAGAAGTAGTAGGGTGGTGGAGGCAGAGTAGAGTAGGAGAAAAATGCGATGGAGAGATTGGTTGTATGCAGAAATGGAGAAGTAGAGATTATTGGGAAGGAGAAAAAGAAGCGTAGGGAGAAAGAAAATAAGGTATAGGAGAGTTTGGTTAGCTGTTGGATTAAGAATTAGGATTAGGATTAGGATTAATCAGGATTTAAAATTTGTATTTAAACTCCGGTCGAAAAATCACAAAATTATAGAAAAAAATATTCTGGCTTTAGATAAAGAGTCCAAAGAGAAAATAAAACTAATCTGAAAATTGAAGTACAAAAGTTCACGTAATAAAATACGTATAACTGGAACAGGGAGTTACAATTCTACCCACCTTACAAAAAAATTTTGTCCTCGAAATTTACTCAGGCAGGATATAGGATAGCTATGAAGCGAATGCAATACTCTTCAATCGAGAGTACAACAAAAGATAAAAGAAACAAAGAGTACAAAGGTACGAAAACAACTAAAGACAAATTGTGTATCCTCAACTGGAGGACTCAACAATTTAATGTCTAGGCTCAGAATATGAACCACCGACATTGCTAACATTTCAGTTCAGCTGAGTCACAAGCTCATCTCGCTCTGGCACATACTCCTCCAATTTTCTGAGTAACTCCTTAGGCGATGGAGCTGAAATCAAGATGCGTCTGGCCTTACTGGATATAAACTCCTCAGCCACTGCTGAATCTATGAAAGACAGAAGCGAGTCGTAATATCCATCAACTTTTAAAAGACCAACCGGCTTGCTGTGGATTCCCAGTTGAGCCCATGTGATCACTTCAAAAAACTCCTCAAGTGTTCCATAAACTCCGGGTAAGGCTATGAAAGCATCAGCAGCGCGAGCCATTTCAGCCTTCCTTTCGTGCATGTTAGAGACAACTCTAACATCTCCCACAGTTTTTTCAGTAATCTCTTTCGGCATCAGCGACTTGGGAATCACTCCCAAAACGTATCGGCCATCAGCACGAACAACGTCAGAAACTAGGCCCATCAATCCTATGCTCCCACCACCGTAGACGAGATCGATATTCCTCTCTACAAGCTCCTTGCTGAGCTCGATTGCGGCTTCTTGGTAGCTAACTCTTTTGCCAGGAGCTACTGTCACAAAATACACAAATCCTATCGAATCTCGATGAAGATGATGAAGATGAAGAAAACTTCTTCATACCCACTTCTCCTTCTTCTTGCACCGATTTTCTCTTCATCCCTACCACCGATTCTTGATCTTTTCTTTCCAGTTGCCAAGAAAATCCGAGCTCCTACTCACTCTTTTGCTTTCTTGCTCCCGCCTCTGCTACCGGCTTCTCACTCACTCTCTTCTTCGAAGCTTGCTCTCGAGTTGCCTTCTTCTTTCTCTTCTTTCCTTTCTTCCCCGTCTTCTCTCTTTCTTTCTTTCTTCTCCGACTTCTCTCTTTTTCTTCTTCCTTCTCCGACTTCTCTCTCTTTCTTCTTCCTCCTTCTTTCTCTTTTTCTTTCTTTCTCTTTTTCTTTCTTCTTTCTTTGACTTCTCTCTCTCTCTTTCTCTTCTTTTTATTTCTTCTTCTTGTTGTCTTTTCTTCATTAATGCACCGTCACTATAACTGACCTCTGGCCAATATTTGCACTTTGTTCCCTATCCATTCTAAATATAACATCGAACCCTGAGATGTTGATGACGATTTGCTTTGAAATTCATTCCACGAATCAATAAGGGACTCTGTTACGCCTTTGCTGCGCCACTCTGATGGTGATGGTTCTCGCTGCTGATATCAAGTGATAGCGATTGACGAATTGAGCAGAATTAAGAGATTGGTAACACGAAGATGTTGGTTGTCAAACTTATTTAGTAAAGTGGGCCCCACCCACCAAACAATATTGAAAAATTGTGGCAAGATTGGTACCTGCAAAGAAAAACGGGAGAAACGGGAATGAAAAACTCGTCAGTTACTCATCTCTCATTCCTATAAATGAGAGGTTTAAGAAGAAGAAAAAAATTAAGCAAGACAAGAACAAGAAACAAGCAGAAAAGAAGAAAAAGAATAGAGTATATATTTGTAAGGTGTAGTAATACCAGTTTTAGAAAATAGTGAAGAGTTTTCTTCTCATTATAATAAAATATAATACAAGTTTCCAATTTTCAATTTGTTTACCATTTAGCCCAACAAAATTTTTACTCTTTCAATAGAAGATTCAAGAAAATAGGGATAGAAAGAAATAACTAGTATGATACTCAATAATGGATTGATCAATGAGAATGAATGCAATGTACAGAAGGTAACAAACGACGTAGGAACTGAAGCATAACCAGATCGAAATATACCAGTAACTGTTTTTTTGGTGATCTCTGCCTCCTCTGTAATCAGGTTATGAGCCTGATTACACTCTCCAGTCTGTCCTCCATTGGGATTTGGTCCTCCTATTGGTGTGGCACTCTTTTTCTGCGGGCAATCCCAAACCTTGTGATCATTCGCTCCGCATGCAAGACACAGGTTGTTGGCTTTCCAGCAGTTCTTGAGTATGTGTCCAATTCGGCGATAATAATAGCACTTCTGGTCCTTCTTCGGAGTCGCCGATAGGTAAGGTGATGCTCTAGTAGTCGGGGTCTGAACTGGCCGCCGTATCGGTCCACCTGTAGACTGTGCGACAGTAAGGAGATGTAATGCCCTGTGAACGGCATTCCACCCTCTACGGATCTGCTCCTGGGTATCAAGCATGGCGGTGTAACTCTTATGCTAGTGTACAAACAAGTCCCATTGAGTGGAGTTTGCGACATCCTGTACCCTATCCAGATTAGCTCTCACCAACAAGTCCCATTGAGTGGAATTTGCGACATCATGTACCCTATCCAGATTAGCTCTCACCAGTTCATTTCGCTCTTGCCGTAGCTCCATCATTCGTTGCATCTCCTGGAGAATGGCGACGATCTTCGATAGTTCATCCCTAGGTGTAGAAGTCGAAGAGCCTCTGTAAACCATAGTCTGAAATGCATATTCGAATGGGGTAAATCTCCAGATGGCAAGTTGGTTATTAACATTCATGTGATCTACGCGGTGTGCATATTGTTAAGCTTAGCATGGTTCGAGCCTAGGCTCTGATACCACTAGAAACCTGTCACGCCCCACTTCCCACTATACGGAAATACAGGCACGCAACTGAGGCCCATCGAATGATATACATCATCCATAAGCTGTACAATTATAAGCTCAACAAGATATTTATAACACATTCACGCAGGCAAATATAATGATCACATGAGCTGGAAATAGAATAACCATAATCTGGATATTACATCAATATCGGGTCAAGATGCTCGGGAATACAAGGTGCCAGAATTAAAACATTACGACAAGCAGTTCGCTATAACAACTAGATAAGATAGCGACTGAAAGAAAAATAACATGAAGTAGTAAGAAAGCAGCAACGATCGTCTAGAAAGTCTGTTTTACGGGTCCATCAGTACCTGTATAATTATCAATTCAAAGAAAAATAGAAAAGGTACCCGTTAGAGTAAGTTTCGAACAGTAAGTAGCAACAAGCAGTAAAATGGGTAATATAACAAGATATAACATGGAAGAAACAAGAACTAGAAGTACAAATACAATATGGAAGTAAGCAAGGAACTGGGACAATATGATCATGTAACTAATAACCGTAAACTAGTGTAATCAAGACTTCAAAATATAATCAATTGATAACCAAGTCACAGTTAATCAATAATCATGTAATCAGGAATCGAGAGTCATGTAATGAAGAGTAATGTAATCGAGAATCATGTGATCAAGAATCAAGAGTCATGTAATCAAGAATCATATAATCAAGAATCATGCTTAGTGAAAATCTCGAGTTTATCTATTTTATTAACTTATCTAATGTACGCAATTCTGTGTCCCATACCACAAGTTCGGTGCATATCAATCATGTGACGTTTAGACTTACGTAGTGAATTCTATAGGATTATGTACTCGGGTCTTCCAGTGATAGTATCAAGACATGTAATCATGAATCATGTAATCGAGAATTATGTAATCAAGAATTGTGTAATCAAGATTCAAGAATCAAGAATCGCTATTTCGGGAAACATGGGCCCTCTTCCGAGTATACTCTCCTATATTATCCACTATTAAGCAGTATCCTTATAACCCTGGCTTGTTATTCTTTTATAATTAATTATGAACGTGCAATTGGTACAATTAGTGAAACGGTGTAATCAAGACAGTTTAATTAAGAAAAATATCATGGGTAGTAATCATGGTATGAGATGAAACGGGTACATGTATCGAGAGTAGTTATCATAGAATTATCAAGTGGTATAAAATGCATTCTATCGACCTATTATATCTATGCAAGTTATTATTACAAGAATAATAATACATTCAGTTCATTAAATATGAAAAATAACGGGTTTATATGCAAAAACGTAGAGATGAATTTTTAGACAACTTGACATATCTGCATTCAAACTCACTTTCCTGTTGTTGCAGAAAAGCAAATCCGATTCCGTTAGAGATTCTAGAAAGTAGACTCTCTTCCGGTTTCAACGCATATTCACACGATACATTCTAGAGACAGTAGCTATGTTTATAAATTTATTCTTCGCTGATTTCGATGTTTCGCGCGCATTCTGGAAATTCAGAGTTACAATACTAGAATTGCAATATCTCACAATCTATACATCGAATTGAGAAAATGTAGGATGTTCTGAATATCTAGACTCGAAGGGCTACGATTTTCATGTAGAAACTTTTTCGATCCAGTATCGGGAACATGGTCGAATTCTCAGTACAAGAGATCGGTTAGTGATCCTGTACAGGTTCAGAAATTCACTATATGACAGTACTAAAATTGCGATATCTCACAATTTATATATCGGATTGAGAAACCGTAAGATGTTCTGGATTTGGGACTCGGAGGGCTACGATTTTCATGTAGAAAGTTTCTCTATCCAGTATCGGGAACATGGTCGAATTCTCATTATAGGAGACCGGTTAGTGATCCCGTGCAGGTTCAGAAATTCATGATATGACAGTACTAAAATCGCGATATCTCACAATCTATACATCGGATTGAGAAACTGTACGATGTTATGAATATCTAGACTCGAAGGGCTACGATTTTCATGTAGAAAGTTCTTCGATCTAGTATCGGGAACATGGTCAAATTCTCAGTACAAGAGACCGGTTAGTGATCCCGTGCAGGTTCAGAAATTTACTATATGAAAGTACTAAAATTGCGATATCTCACAATCTATATATCGAATTGAGAAACCACAAGTTGTTCTGGATATCTAGACTCAAAGCGCTACGATTTTCATGTAGAAAGTTTCTCGATCCAGTATCGGGAATATGGTCAAATTCTCAGTACAATAGACCGGTTAGTGATCCCGTGCAGGTTCAGAAATTCACGATATGACAATAATAAAATTGCGATATCTCACAATCTATAAGTCGGATTGAGAAACCGTAAGATGTTCTGGATTTGGGACTCGATGGGCTACGATTTCCTTGTAGAAAATCTTCTATCCAGTATCAGAAAAACGGTCGAATTCTTAGTGCAAGGTCAAGAAATTTAGAGATAACATGGTTGAATATTCGATATTCGTTAACACGATTCGAAATATGTTAACGGTTCACTCTTGAGTTGATATAGCATGGAACAAGTGACTAGAACGAAATTTGACAATAGAACTTGATGATAACTAGACTACTTGCCACGAGTCCAAGAAAAATACTTGTACGAGAATAAAAAGAGTGTACAAGATACTTGCCTTATAACGTAACGATTACGATGGTGGTGTTAACCACGAAAAAAGAAGCGACGTTGGCAATGGATGGCGACACAACGATGGTAAGAATGGCAGCAAGATGGCAGCGAGCGAACAATGGTAGCAACGGTCAGTGGAGGTGATGAGCGACAACAACAACGAGGAGATGGCGCGGCGTCGGGTTGTGTGGGATTGAGTTCGGGTTGTTTTTCGGGGTTCACGGGATCATAGAAGCGGAGTCGTCGGGTCGAAGGTGGAGGATAAAGTGGAGCTTGGGTGTGAAGAAGGCAGAGGAAAAAGGAAGAAGGAGACGTAGAGATGAGGGGTTTATGTGTTATGTGTGTGTGTATATATATATAAAGAAAGGCAGAGACACAGCATGATGAATGCATGCATGGTGTATATTATATGTAGTGTTAGGAGTAGGAGTGTGGAAGAAATGAGGGGAGGGCTGTGTATATATTGAAATTGTAAAAGAAGACATAAGAGGGGGTTGACGGATTAGAGAGGATTAGGAGTAGTAGGGTGGTAGAGGCAGAGTAGAGTAGAAGAAAAATGAGATGGAGAGATTGGTTGTATGCAGAAATGGAGAAGTAGAGATTATTGGGAAGGAGAAAAAGAAGCGTAGGGCGAAAGAAAATAAGGTGTAGGAGAGTTTGGTTAGCTGTTGGATTAAGAATTATGATTAGGATTAGGATTAATCAGGGTTTAAAATTTGTATTTAAACTCCGGTCGAAAAATCACAAAATTATAGAAAAAAATATTCTGGCTTTAGATAAAGAGTCCAAAGAGAAAATAAAACTGATCTGAAAATTGAAGTACCAAAGTTCTCGTAATAAAATACGTACAACTGGAACAGGGAGTTACACGGGTAAAGCTCAACAACACTGGACCAATCTTGAACATGCCCACAGAGGCCGAGGCCTGGCACCCATAGCCACATGGGAAGCCATGAAAGAGAAGGTCACTGAGAGATATGTACTGTTATCGTTTCACACCCGATTGCTAGATTTGTGGAACCAATTTTATCAAGGAAGTTAATCCACACAGGAATATATTGACAAATTTGATGACTTCTTTACTCGGTGCAATGCTTTAGGTAAAGAGAGTGAAGAACAAATTCTCTCTAGGTTCAAAGCTGGACTACGAGCTGACCTTAGGAACGAGCTAATTTATAGAAATGTGGACTCACTAGCGGTAGCCTACGCCCTAATCCTCGATATGGATTCCCTTAAAGCTAGTTCTCATTCTAGGTCCAGCGACTCGAGAGATCATTCCTCTAGAATGACCTCTACTGACCCATCTAGACCTAAGCCTCTCTCTTAGTACCCCAACAAATTTTACTCCAACCTAATTCAAATTTCAATTCACATAGAGATGAACATAACGGTAAGAACACCGAAAGAGATTACACTAAGATTGACCATCTCTCTAAGTGCTATAAATGTAAGGGATATGGTCATGTTGCTAGCAACTGTCCCAGACCCAGTAGGATCAATATAGTAGAGGGTACCGCTGTCATTGCTGACGACTCTGACAATGAGTTTTCTTATGAGCCTATTGAAGGCGATGACTTCGGTGAAGAAGAGGATGACCAGTATCTCTACTGTATTCGGTCTATCCAATCACCTCACTTGAATGTAGTCAGATGTGCTTTGTCCCAACCAAAAGAAGAAGATGATTGGAAGCACACTGCTATATTCCACACCTTCACGACTATAGGTGGCAAAAATTGCCAGGTGATTCTTGACAATAGGAGCTGCGTCAATGCTGTCTCTTCTGTGGTCTTAGCTAAGACCGGACTTAAGGCTGAACTCCATCCACGCCCACACAAAATATCTTGGATTGATGCAACAACACTCCAAGTAACACATCGATGTTTGGTCCCTGCGGACTTCAAAGCTTACAAAGAGGAAATTTGGTGTGATGTGCTCAAAATGGATGTGGGTCAAGTCATTTTAGGGAGAACTTGGTTATACGATCACGATGTGACCATATATGGTTGATCCAACCAATGTGTGTTCCAGTACGATGGACTAAAAATAAAGCTCATACCCGTGAGACCATGAACCAGTCCAGCTGAAACAACACCGGCTCCCTCGAGAAAGGGCAAGGAGGTAACGTATATTGATGAAAAGAAACTCACGAAATAAATTGACAAATGGGCCACTATTCTTTTACTCACAGTGAGAGAAGTCCTTAGAGATCCTAAATCACTCATCCCGCCCCAAGTTACTCCTGTCCTATAGGAATTTGCAGATGTGTTTCCTGCTGACCTCCCCAACCAGTTGCCCCCATTGCGTGACATCCAACACGCTATTGATCTGGTTCCGGGAGCGAGTCTTCCTAACTTGCCACATTATCGGATGAATCCGACAGAGCATGGTGAGTTGAAAAGGCAAGTTGAATTATTGGCAAAGGGCTTCATCAGAGAAAGCTTAAGTCCTTGCGCTGTTCCTGCTCTATTGACGCCAAATAAAGATGGAACCTGGCGTATGTGTGTGGACAGCCGTACCATAAACAAGATCACGGTGAATTACCATTTTTCCATTCCTCGTTTGGATGACATGTTGGACATGATGTCTGGTGCCACAATCTTTTCCAAGATTGATCTTAAAAGTGGCTACCACCAAATACGTGTTCATCCTGGTGATGAATGGAAGACCGCCTTCAAGATGAAGGGTGGCCTGTACGAATGGATGGTCATGCCATTTGGAATGACAGATGCTCCGAGCACGTTTATGAGAATCATGATGCAAGTACTCCGTCCCTTTATGGACAAGTTCCTTGTGGTGTACTTTGATGATATTCTCATTTACAGCTGACCGTTGGACAACATCTTGACCATTTGAGATAGGTTTGCAATGTTTTGAGGAAGGAACAGCTTTACGCTAATCCTACCAAATGTACCTTTCTCTTCGATCAGACTATCTTTCTTGAATTTATTGTTTCTGTCAGAGGAGTATCTGCGGACCTAGAAAAGATACGAGCTATTACAGAGTGGCCTGAGCCCCGCAATATTTGTGATGTGCGAAGTTTTCATGGTCTTGCCACCTTTTATCGTCGGTTTGTGCAAGGATTTAGCACAATCATGACTCCGATAACCGACTGTTTGAAGAAAGGTAAGTTTGTCTGGTCGAAAAAAGTCACGAAAGCCTTCGAAAAGATCAAGAAGAGAATGACTCAGACACCTGTCATGAGGTTGCCTGATTTCACTAAAGTCTTCGAAGTAACGTGTGTTGCTTTTGGTATTGGTATAGGTGGAGTCCTCAGTCAAGAGAGTCATCCTGTTGCTTATTTCAGTAAAAAGCTGAATGAAGCAAAACAAATATACTCCACTTATGACAATGAGCTCTATGCGGTCATTCAGTCACTTCGCTATTGGCGATATTATCTTCTGCCGCAAGAATTCATTATCTTCTCAGACCATGAGGCCTTAAGATTCCTTAATTCTCAACAAAAGTTGAATCCGAGACATGCTAGATGGGTAGAGTTCCTACAAGAATATTCATATATTATTAGGCACACAAAAGGGATTGATAATAAGGCCGCGGATGCGTTAAGTCGTTGTCACATGATCTTATCTACACTGTGCACCGAAATTATTGGTTTTGAGAGATTGAAAGATGAGTATGCCTCCTGCCCAGATTTTCACGAGATCTACACCTCTTTGAAGGATGGCATCACTTGAGTGATAGATGATTATTTCCTAAAAGATGATTATCTCTTCTATCGCTCAAAACTGTGCGTTCCTAGTACATTGTTGCGAGAGTATCTTGTTTGGGAATTGCACGCTGGTGGCCTTGCTGGACATTTTGGGCATAGCAAGACTATTGATGCTGTGGAACATAGGTTTCACTGGCCGAAGCTAAAGAGACGTTGTGAGACTTGTTAACAGATGTCACACCTGTCAACTTGTCAAGCAACAAAAACAGAACACAGGCCTGTATACTCCATTATCTGTTCACAGTCGTCCTTGGGAAGACGTAAGTATGGATTTCGTGTTAGGCTTACTGAAAATACAAAAGAAACACGACTCCATTCTTGTCGTTGTGGACTATTTTTCTAAAATTACCCACTTTCTCCCGTGCTCAAAAACTTTCGATGCATCCCGTATGGTTCAGATCTTCTTTGATAATATTGTGAAGCTACATGGGTTGTCAAAAACCATTATGTCTGATAGGAATGTAAAATTTACGAGTTATTTTTGGAAGACCCTATGGCACAAGTTGGGTACAAAATTGAAGTTTTCTTCAGCCTTTCACCCACAGATAGATGGACAGACTGAGGTTGTCAATCGCAGTCTTGGCAATCTTTTACGTACTCTTGTGGGAGAGAACTTGGGAACATGAGATTTAAAATTAACAGTTGCTGAATTTGCTTATGACACATCTAGGAATATAACCATTGGCATGAGTCCACACGAAGTTGTACATGGTTATTGTCCTAGGCAGCCCATAGATCTTGTCCCCATGTTAGAAAATCACCGAGTCTCAGAGTCTGTATCTACATTTGCATCCCGCATTCATGACTTGCATAGGGAAATTTCCAAGAAGATTAATGATAATAATTTTAACTACAAGTTAAGAGCCGATATTAGAAGGAAATTAAAAACATTTAATGTGGGTGACAAAGTGATAATACGAATTCGTCCGGAACGGTTTCCAGCTGGATCCGTTAAGAAGTTGAATGCATGTGCTGCAGGACCATTTAAAATTCTTCATAAAATCAATGATAATGCATATGTCGTTGACCTTCCCGAAGGCTTTGGCATCAGTAAAACTTTCAATGTTGAGGATCTAGTACCCTATGAAGGCCCAGAATTTAACCCTAGATATCCTCTTATAGATGAGCCTACCCTGTAACCTAATAGTGAGATTCTCCTATTACCTCCACTACCAGATACTACTTACCCATCGACAGAAGAATTAGATAATATTTTAGACGATCAAATAATCTCTACTAGAGATGGCAATATTCATAGGTATTTGGTAAGATGGAAGAACAAGTCGGAGTCGGAAAACACTTGAATAGATCGTGGAGAGCTCCAGTGCTTGGATCCAGACCTTTTAGAGCACTATGACAGGAGGACTGGTTTTGACTCGACTGGGTCGAGCCCTCTCCCACCCGGGGAGAATGATGGGGATATTGGTTCAAGACGATTCGGCATTTCTATCAGCATAGGCATCGTCTAGGACAACTGCTTATTTAGTTTAGGATTTTATTTCAGTACCATATTTGTTTCTGGCAATTATAGCCATATGTAATCTTTTTTTGTATTTTTAGATTTTGAGAATATTTTGAGATTTGTATCTTGATTTGTTTTGAACCTATATATAGGCCTTGAGATTAATGAGAAAGATATGCTATTCTTGATAAAAAAATTATTGTGTTGAGTTTTGCTCTTCATCTTCTCCTTTGTGTGATACAGTTGAGAGCGAATTTGTTAGGGTTTGTGATAAATTCTAATAAAATTTTAGGGTTTGTGATAAACTCTAAAACTACCCCAAATTCCCAAATCCACTTCAATTTCCAAACCCTAATCCCCAAATTAAAATCCTAACCCTAATTTCCCAAGTTACAATAACCCAAACCCTAATCTCCCTTACTCTCCATCGTCTTCTTCCCCCAAGTCACCCGACCTCCACCCCTCTTTGTTCACATCGACGACCTCCATACCACAACCCGCGACGCCACCCGAGTGCCCATCGTCGTCAACCTATCACCGTCCTCGTCATCAATCGTAAATCCCCCCTGTCGTCGACCGTCTTCTCCCTACTATCATCAACAACAACCTCCCACTGCCCTCTTTCGACCTCTCCCGCCACCACTGCACTCCACCATTAACCACCCCGATCTCCTCCACTGTCGTTGCTCCTCCCGCAGCCCCACCATCTCGACTGCAACCATCGACCCGGTGCCTCCCGCTCGCCCTGCCTCCTCGACGACTTCGTCGCCGTTGTTCGCGCCGCCCACTGCCGTCGTTGACGTCATCCAGTGATGCCGTCGACCACCCCTGCCATTGCTCTTAAGTTGTTGCTGCCATTACTATCTCTTTGGTTGTTGTGCTCTTCCGAGATCTACGTTGCTTTCTTCGAACCTTCGGTATACTTTTCCACTTTTAAATATTTGTGTTATACTGCTCTGTTATCTTTATCATATTATCTAGTTTAACTGTCGACCACAAATATTGAGATTGAGTGTTCTACATGCTTGATTAGAGTACGAATCAATATTGAATCTATTACTTGCTAAGAACACTTAGGATTTAATTATTGGTTGTTAGAGTTGAATTATTAATTGAGATTGTTAAACGTGATTCAATTCTTGAAAATCCATCAAACCAGTTAACTGTTAAAATTTTTAACTTTGATCCGCACTACGTCTTGGTAAAAATAATCCATTATGAATCTTGGAAATTCTCTATTTAGGGTTAGTTTTACATCAGATGCATAGCAAAAGCTCTCTGCCCTTCTTTTCACCCTAACCAAGAGAACTCATCTGCCACTTCTTCCCTCCCTTTGCAATGTCCATCGTAAGATTTCTACAGCCACTCTACTTTGCTATTATAATTATTGAATACTTTCGTTAGCAGTGCATTGTAATTATGGAATACTTTCTTCAGTTTAAAAAAAAAAGTCTCCATCCCAGAATACTTTCTTCAGTTTCAAAAAAAAGTCTCCATCCCAAAGCTAATCGAATGCACTACAAAATAAAATGTCTATTCCGGCAATTTTATCTCGGCGTTTGGTAGAAGTGCTGGGATAGAGCCCCAAGGAAAAAAAAAAAAAATTTCTCCCCTCCTTACACCGGCATTTTTAACAAACGCCGGGGATAGTTGGTGCCACGCCAGCTTTTTCCATTCAAAACGCCGGGTAAATCTCGGAATATTAATAAATATCCTCTGATCCCCCCTCTCTTATTCCCTCTTCAGATTTTTCACTCTCTCCCTCTCTCCCGCTCACTCACAAACCCTAGCCTCACCCAAATCCCCCGATCACCACACCTCGTCGTCATCGTCTTCCCCCGCCCCCCGTCGTCGTGCCCCCTAATTTTTCCACGACAACCCAAAATCCAAAACCCTTTCGTCTCCGTGCCCCCTCGCCGTCGTCGTCATACCCCCGCCCCCCGTCGCCTCCTCCCATCATCATCCCCATCACCCATCATCTTCGCTCCCTTCCGCCGAAACCTAACTCAAACTCCATCATCATCACCTCCATCTCCAGCTCCGACCTCCATTCCAACCCAGCCTCCGCTCCAACCCGACCTCTACTCAAACCAGACTCCAAACTCCTCCCTCTCAATCTCGAATCCTAACCCCTTTTCTCCATTCATTCTTCTATTCTACTCTGATTCTTGCGTCACCTCAAACTCTTAACTTCCTAGATTTCTAAAACAAGCACAAATTCCTGATCTAATTTACGGTTCCCATCCAATTCATATCCTTCCGACATTGCGTTCCATCTGTTGCGGGTTATTGTAATGTTTATTGGATCTTAATCTTTTGTTTGGAATTTAGTTAATTAATTGAAGGTTCTTTAGTTAGATGAATATAGTTTTTTTGGTAATTTTTCTTTGCAGTTTATTTCGGTAGTTCTTTGAGTATGTTGCCTTTGCTGAGTGCAAACGCCGTGTCGGTGACGTCTCCTTCTATTGTCCTCTTGGTATGTCATCAGTCATGTTACATTCTTGAAATTTATAGAGTTGAATGGTTCATTGACTGACTTATTTATCCAGTTGCGAATGTTAGTTTGGAATAGTTTGATTGGTTAAGTTGTGATGATCTTTTTAGTTTATTTGGGCTTATTCTTGTATGCACATTTGATGGCTAGAATAGTGTTCTTGCGTCTCCTCTATATAATACTGGTTGATGTTTATATTTTGTATAGGTTTTCTTCAGAAGTCTAGGAGAATTTGGAGGATGACATTTGTTTTTAAGGATTTTGCCATGCCCTTTAGTTTCGTTGGTTAGGTGCTTGGCACTAACTAGTGCAACATTAGGTTAACAGGTAGGAGTAATTTTTTCTATAGTGATACATGGAGTCTTGTGCTCTATAGCTAAACAAATATTGATGAGAGTCGGTTTAGATAAGGATGTAATGGCAGGTAGTTAACAATACATAAATCTTGATTGAAGAACAAATTCGAAGGTTTAGATTGTCTTAATTGTTTTTCTCGGGTTTTAGACCTTCTACTGATATTATCGTGTCCATTTGTTACCAACCATAATTGATTGTAGCATAATATTGATTGCATTTGATGATTTGATGTGTGATTGATATGATTAAGTGGCTCAGAGTCAATCTAGTTCATGCAATCAAGAACTTGATTTGCTCAACTAACAGTTAGTACTTGCTCATTATATTCATATTATTTGATTGATCCATAACATCACACCCTTAGGCACTATAGGTTCCTATTGTGTAAAATTTTCACAGTGATGGCATCTTTAACTGAATTTCTTTATTCTAGCATAAATGGTTCCAGCATCGCACAGGCAAGTTAGGCCTTAGATCGTGCAGATTAATAGTGGTCAAAGTCCAAAAACTCATTAGCTAATTTGAGCAGGGCTTCAAAGAATTTTTTTCTTAGAGCACATCGTTACATATTCATTTCAAGCTTAGTATGTATGTTTATATATGATGTTTGGTCGGTTTGACCATAGTGATAGTAGTGCCAGCTGGGGCTTGATCAGACTTTAGCATGACCTTGTGTAGTATATTGACACTTCAATTTTATTTCTGTGACAGATTGATAGCATGACCTTGTGTGGCATATTGACACTTCAATTTTATTTTCTGTGACAGATTGATAATTTAACAGAGTTATTGGACCTACTAATTTGTATGTTTTAACTTTATTAAATATTGTCATCAGGTTATTTGAAGTGGAATTCCCAACTTTTGTGCTGTAGCATTAGCGCTGAATGATTTGGGGTAAGTGTTTTCCTTTGCTGCTTAGTTTAAAGAATTTCTTTGTCAATCGTTCTTTTCCATCTTTTGAATGCTTGATTGTTTATTTGTGTGAAGCCTACTTTTCGTTTCTTCTTTATATATAACTATAACTAGAATAAGTGTTTCGAATCATTTTGCAAGCACAAGTGTACTTCCTAATCCTACAATTTTACATATCTATTACATCAAATGCAATGCTTGCTTATGGTTCACTTAAGTTTTTTAATATTTTTATGTAAGGTTCTTCTTGGCAGATAGCGTGATTGAGGAAGTTACTTTTGGGTGGCCAAGACAGAAAGCAGATGTTGCATTGAGAGAACAGCTTGCTTTAAAACTTCAATACGCTATTAATTTAGTAAGTTAGACAATCTCAAGATGTTTATAAATGTGGTTTACTGTTTCATCTTAGTAATGAGATTTCTGATTATGGGTTTTACTCGTATCACCTAATAAACTTATATTTTGATGTTCGCCCATAAAAGATAATGTTATATCAAATATAGTCCAGACTCCAGAATACCTTAATTAACACATATCTTCTAAGGGGGTAAATTTCAAATTATCGAATTTTTTAGTGTTGTTTCAAATGAAGAAAAAAAATTGTAGGGTGGGCTGGGGTGGAATAATATTGAAATACCCCAATTATTTGATACAACTATGTCGTGATATAAAGAATTGAATTAAATCTCAGGTTGGTTTGAATTCGATTCCTTTGGATGAAGACCCACATTCTCTTAGTGGCGGCAATAAGAGGCGTCTTGCTTTGGCAATTCAGTTGGTAAGATATTTTAGATAGATGATACATTCAATGTCCCATATTTAAGTAACGGTAACCAATTTGTTGTTCTATGCAATCCCTCAGCTTCAGTTATACTAGGCAGTTAAAATCGGTTTCTGGAACTAATCGGTCTATAAGCGATTAATGATTAATCGGTTAATCGGAAAATAATCGGGGATTAAATCGGAAAAATTGTTATATATATAATTAAAAAAAGATATATCCTCATTATGTAGCAATCCTAAATCCTAACATAAAACTATTATGAGATTATCAAATAGGAACATATAGTTATAGAAAAAAAAAGAATACTTGGTTTGAGCTGAGTTTGGATTCTGGATGTGGGTCTGGTCGGGTTTGTTGGTTGGTTCCACCAAACAAAAACAATCGGGGAGGAGCAATGCGAGCAACAAGAGGAGGTGCAGATGCGGGCCGGGTCAAATATGCGACGGTACAGGGGGAGCGACGACGGACGGATTTAAATTTGCTCGAGGAAGAAAAAGAGAATTAGTTTGGATTTGGGTTTGAAGATAATAAGTTTGAGTTTGGGTTTGTACGAGGAAGAAGAGAACGGCGATATGTCGGGTTTGGGTTTGCGCGAGGACCAGAAGGGGTTTGAATTTGGATTTTGGATTTGGGCCGGATTGAGCCCAAATAATGCAAACGAGCATGAAAATTAGAGGAGGTGATTTAATCGGTTAATCGGCCACTTAAAATCGGCCGATAAACCACTAATCGGCCGATTATTTCCGATTAAATCGCTAACTATTGAAATATTATAAATCGCTAAAAAAATAATCGCTTAGCCTCCGATTAGCGATTAATCGGGGATTCGGGGATTAATCGGACGTAATCGGGGATTTTAACTGCTTAGCAGTTGTATTTGTAAAATTTCGAAAAGAAATATATATATATATATATATATATATATATATATATATATATATATATATATAAATAAAATTTACTTGTGGTTGTGCCAGTCTCATGGTCTTTCCAGTTTTTTTAATCAAACATGATATTTCCAATAATAGATAGGGAGAGTAACAGCTTCAATTTAAAAGATGGTGTTTTCAGTTAGGATCTTTGTAATTGCTTTATTTTGTGTTTTTGGAATCGTCTGCATTATCATATATCCTAATTTTGCAGGTAAATCCTGATATGATTGCGAAATTTGAAAGCGTTGGTCTAGCATTTGTTGGTAAAGACGAAACTGGGAAAAGAATGGAGGTATGCATCTTTTTAAAATGTAGTTTCTGGGTTAATTCGACACAACCTTGTTGATATGTTCCACAAATTTAAGCCATATATCAAATTAAATACCTCTTGAACTTGTGGTGTTAGTTTGTTCTTATGATTTTCTTAATATTGCTAAACAAGGGCACAAGGGTATATGTCTGGAACTTCTGTAGGCTTACCTTCACTACATTTAAAAATACATTGTTTTGTTGGATCCAATAGCATACCTGATGGTAGGATACTTGCGTTATAGTAAACCTTTCATAGTGTGATTCTTTGTAACATTGCTTGCTTAAATTCTCTGGTTGTGAAAAAGTTATTATTTGAGCCTCTATCTCCATTGCTATCCTTTCTGGTCTTAACATCAAACAACTATGGTTCTACCTTGTGAGCTTTTGTCTTTTCAATGAATTGAAATAAAACCATTTTCAAGGATTTTTTTTTCTTCTCCCAATTCATTGGAGAACTTTACTTTCTTTCCTCGTTTATTATAGCATACATGAACCCAGTAGCTCTTGGATCAAGTGCAAGGACATGTCTTCCTTTCTTACTTGCTGCTACAGTTTTGAGATACATGGTTGGTTCTGGGTAATATGCTTCTTCCAATTGTTATAATATGGTGATACACTGATCAACATCTCTGGAAGTTTTGTTTAGTTATATATTTGTTTGTTTCTGTTATTCAGGTTGCCATCAAACTTTAAGAAAGTATTCCATCCAATTATCTGCTGTGCATTTTCTGCAGACCTGGCGGCAATAGCATTTGGTTATTTATCAGGGTCTGTGGATTGGATGTTGTTTTAGGTTTTTAGCCCTTTTCCATACTCGTTTTCGAAATCGGGTGTGTAAATGCATATTAGCTTTCATGCTTGTATCACACCGTGTCTCATTCTGGCTCCTTTTGCATAGGTAATTTTAAAACACAACTACAGCTGAGCTACCTACCAACTGCACTATTTTCTTAAACTGGACTAATTGTATGAGTTTTGTATCCCTTTCAGGGTTTCAAGTAATAGAGGACTGTTTGGATTGTTATGTTTGAAGGAACATAGTTTGTTGTTAGTTGTTGTGATTGTTGTTATTGTTATTGTTATTGAATGGGATTGAGGAGTTCTATGTTGTTTATAACGCATATATGAAAATTTATTTAATGTAGGGTAATCTTTTATTAAAAAATGTTTTAAAATTTATTTTTTTTAAATAGCCATCTATCTCGGCGTTTTTGACAAAAACGCCGGGATAGGGTGTTTTTTCAAAAAAAATAAAATAAAAACATATCCCGGCGTTTTTGAGAAGCCGGGATAGAACCCCTTTTCCTTTTTTCCTTGCAAAAGCTCTATACCGGTGTTTTTTCAATTAAACGCCGGGATAGATATAGGCTATCACGGCGTTTCTTAAAAATGTCGGGATAGACCCTATATCTATCCCGATGCTCGCTATAGCGGCGTTTCTGGCGGGGTTTTCAGAAACGCCGCTACAGTCTATCCCGGCGTTTATAAACGCCGAGATAGCCCAAAAAAACGCCGGGAAAGCCCATACGGTTTGTAGTGATGTTCTGTAGAAAGAATTACAGAGAGCATGACAAATTTCAACGGAATATAATTTTGTGAATTGATTGATGTGCAAAATCGAATAGCCAAATAAGAAACATGTGATAGTTTTATTTACATAACCGAACTTACTGAATCTCGTGTTACTATTTTCATTCTTGGACAGATATTCTCCCTCCAACGAAGCTTGCTTGAGTCAAATTGGGTGTAATGGACAATTTATCAGCTAATCTTTTTGTTGCTCATCTTCATGCAGCTCATAATGCTGCTGCTGCTTTTGCTCAAGCTCAATCTGGTGCTTCTTGTGCTCCCAGTGCAGCTGGTGCTGCTGGCGAGCAAGAAGATGATTAGTGCAATTCTAGAGTTCTGAAGACTTAAGTCTCATGCAGGTATGGGCTACATTTTGTTTTCTTAGTCATTTTGATGAACTTGCTTTATGTTTGATGTTGATACTTCTGTTTTGGGTGTCAGTTCTTTGTTTGACCTTAGAATTTTGGTTCTGTAAGACTTCTGCATGCTTGATTTTGGTTATATATATATATATATATAGTGATAGGTTTGCCCGTGGACACGTCTTCGTGAGCGATGCAGCATATGAAAAGCTGTGTAAACACATAAAGAAAATGCAGGCAAAACAAAGCACATAAAGAAGTTAAAGAAAATCCAACATGCTAGTGTTACTACTAACCATCTAGGGGTGGCATCCGGGCCAACCGGGCTAGACTCGGTTCCGGGCTTTGGCAGGTTGGGGCCGGGTGGAGCCGGCGAGGGGGGGGGGGGGCCTGGACCTTGACCCCTGGCCTTGGGGCCGGTAGGGCCTTTGCGGGTTCGCGGGTTTTGAATTATTATTATTTTTAATTAAATAGAGTAGGTTGATATTTCAAAGTTTATAAATATGCATATATGTATATAGATATACTCTAAAATATTTCAAAAATTTATAAAAAAGAGTGGTTATCAAAATTAAATGATCACTACCAACTACTCAATTAGCCTATCCCACTCTAGCTATTTATAGCCAAATCCACCTTTCCACTTGTCTTATCTCACAAACGTGGGACTAAGTGTATTTGGATTTTAAACTTTGAAAATTTTTAGTCCCATATTGGTGAGATGAGAGAAGTGAGGAGGTGAAGTTGGTTATAAATAGGTAGGGTGGGGGTTGGCAAATTGAGTAACGGGTAATGATCAATTGATTTTGTTATTCACACTCATTTTTATAAAATTTTAAAATATTTTAGAGTATCTCTATATACATATATCTTGCAGTATATACTTATATACATATATTTTGCAACAATAAATTCAATAAAACCAGTTCAGCTCAGATCGGACCGGGCTGGTTCAACCCGGTCCTGGTTCAAGATGTAATACCCATCAAAATAGCTATAGCATATAGCTATTTTTGCATAGTAATCCGTGTACAGTTGAGTATTGCACACGATTACGTATTTTTCTAATAACTATCAGTTTTTAATTGAGAAATTGCAGATATATGAGCTGTTTTGAACTCGATAAGATAGACTCGGGATATCTTCTCGATTAAACTGTAGATTTATCCCAATTGTTTGGACCAGGTAATTTTCGGGAGAAAATAATAATTTCTATAAAACATATATTTTTATAAACTAAGTTAGTGCTTGAACTAAATATGGATTGTATTTTTGCACAAGGGTTAGGGTATGGTGACCTAGGGTTCCTTGACCTAACCTAGGGTTAAGAACCCTAGCATCATGATGATCATGACTTGAATCTTGATGAAGATCCAATGGTGGAAATTATTCACCATGTGTTGACTTAATGAAGTTTCCAAGAAGCTCCATGAATCTTCTAGATTGTATGTGTTGGCAACATCTCCTCCATCCATCCACACTCACTCCACTCCACTCCAATCTCCACCCTCCATCCCCACCCAAGTTGGCCGGCCCATTCCCCAAAAACCCTAACTCTCCATCTCCTATAAAACACCCCACTCCATTCTCTTCTCATCCATCTTCTTCTTGTTTTATTTTGCTTCAAAAAAAAAAAGAAAAGAAAGAGAAGTAGAAGAAAGGTGAAGTCTTTTGGAAGGAAGTAGTAGAGAAGAGTAGTAGGAGATTTGAGGAAGCCAAGTTCTTCAAGAGCAAGGAGCAAGGAAAGGGAAGCAAGCAAAGCTACAAGGAGTGTTCTTGCAATTTAAAGAAGTGGGTGATTCTCTCTAACTCTAAAGATTAGTTTTTTTTTTTTTTTGATGTGTATGTGATTTTTAGCATGTGGTAGTAGCTAAGAAAAGTTTGATTATCATATGTGAAGGAATTGACATGCTAAGAAAAAGATAGTGTATGGTGGAACAACTCTTTCATGATGCTTTCGTTAAAGAACAAGTATAAGTATGTGAGTTTGGAAATTTCTAGCTCTCAAACGGTTGAGAATTTTGGACTCAAATTTGTACTGCTTGTTGTTCTATGAGTCTAGAGCACCCATGAATTTTTTCATAATATTTGGAGGCCAATTGATAGCCCAGACACTTAGTCCAATTTCGGATAGAGAGCAGTCAAAAAGCTGCTGATTGTGTGAGACTTGTTATGACTTTTCGAAAGCATAACTCAATATTGGTTGGGTATTTTGAGCTGAAAATTTTTGTCGATACTCTTGTATGAGTCTAAAACGATAGTATTAAATTTCATAATTTTCTGAGGTCATTTGATGCCTCAAAGGATTTGTAGATTGCAACTTGTCTGGAAGTTGTAGCTGAAGTTGTATGTTTCTGGACTAAAGTTCATTTAGACATAACTACTTGTGTATTTATGATATTGCTATGAAACTTTTGCAGTAGCTTGTGGCATGAGTCTATTTGATGATTCTCAAATTTTAGAATTTTTAGATGACATTTGATTAGGTTTCAAAATATATATAGTATGAAGTGCTAAAGACCCTGTTGAAGAGTAGCTGAAATTTTATGCTAGATTTGAGGAGTCATAACTCTTTCTGTATTATGAATCTGGATGTAAATTTTGGACACAATGGAATGATATATGTGTGGTTTAATAATCTCAAATTTCATGAGCTTTGGACTTATGGTTGATTTGTTATTGAATTTTAAAGTAGACCAGGTTCAGGCTAACTCAGATTGACTAGTCTGTGAAGATGGGTAATTCTGGAATGATGTGTTAAGAATTTGGAAGATTGTCCAACTAGAAATTTGTAGTGGGGAGTCATAGCTTTCCAAAATATCTGGAATTATGTAATTCCAGTTTGTTGTTTAAAAGTTATGATTTTCCGAAGACTGGGGCAGATCCAGTCTTAGTTGAGACAGTGTTTGCTAAAAGAGTCAATTCTTCCCTGTTTGTGCACCTGATGGAATTTTGTGTTTTTAACGACTTTAGTGATGGAATCTAGGGATGTGTTCAACTAGGAAGTTGTAGTCGACACTCCCACATTTCCATAGAATCCGGAATCGAGTGATTCCGATGAGTGAGCAAACTTTTATGCTATTGGAGAAGTGCAACAAGTGCATGAAGGATGTACAGCTGAGAGTATATGAGATTTTTTATAGTATCAAGATGATTGAATTTGAGGAAATGGTTAACTAGAGATTGGTAGTATATGGTCTTAGCTTTCCAAAATGGATGATATCAAGCAATTCCGAATTATATCTTGGAAGATATGGATGTTGCAAGTTCGGCAACCTGTTGCCTTGATCGACTTCAACCATTGTTAACTCGGGGGACTCGAGTTCCATGGAGAATTTGAGGGTAGTGTCAACTAGGGGATTGCAATAGAGTCTCCTACCATTCTAGAAAACCTGATTTTGTTGGATTCCGATGAGTGTAGCTTAAGTTCGCAGCTACTGCTATTTCTTGAACTACTTTTATTGGACGATTGATGAGGAATTCTTTGCACACCGTAGTGTGGTAATTATGAGCTATTGAGTTCTAAAGATATTTTAGCACTTCATTTGGGACTTAGAAGTGGTTCTTGTGCTTGTACTCATGGTGGACACATAACTGAATTGAGAGAATAGCTATGTGGTTGGTTTGTGATTTGGTGTCTTGAAGCCTGAGTTTGTCAATGGTCAGATATTTGGTGTTTACGTATGATTCCCTTCATTTACAATTTGTGTGCATCTTTTGGGCGCTGATGGACTACTCGCTGAGAGTCACGGGCCGAGGTTATGGTCGAAGACCTGTGAAGGTATTGGACATCAGTGAATGTTGATTCACCGTGATTATTTGTTTGATTGACAGACCAGTCAGGCTCGACATTGTTCGTTATGACATCGTGTCTGATTTGAGTTGTTAGCATATTTTCAGTACACTATATTTTATTAAGTTTCCTTTACTGTTCACTTGAAGATCGGATTGATGTTAGGGGTTATTTTCTATAATCCGACTCGTTCTAAGAGTAGCACTAGGCAGTGTTTACCAGGGTTGTCTCTTCCTGTCATTAGGGATACGTGCTGCTGTGCATATCTCGCACTGTTGATTCCTTAAGTGTCGTGGTAAGAACGGGAGCTTCCTGTCGGATAGGGTTTTTTTAAGACCTTCGAAGCCGTCGTGTTCTTATGTTGTGTGGTCACGAACGGACCATGGGGCTGCTGTCCCATGGATCTTCGATACCATAGATATGCACTTGTATATCTGTAAGTTCGTCACATGCATTTGGTATGATTTGATTTGGAGCACTAGTGGCAACAAGACACCACTGCATCTGTATTTAGCAGTAGTAATTGTAGGATTCACTAGCCACGATTGTATCTATCAGGAACAGAAAGAGTACAATAGTAGAATGCATTGCATAACGAGGGTTCGAATCCCTGAAACTGGGGGAATGGCTTGAATTGGGGCATATGTAGTATGGGATGCATGTGTATCCATAGTCTTGCTGACATTAGATTAAGTGCATCCGTATCTGTACTCTGTATTATGCATTAGACTACAGGTCGTGGTATACACAAACACTAGGAGATTAGGATGCATATTTCTGTTTCCATTCAAGATGATTTGTGGGTGCGCAACTTGGAGATCGCTGTTTTCTTATCAGTATTGCGTCAGTAGAATTACTAACGTGCCCACTCGATTAGGTTCTGGATGCTGGGTCGCGAGTGCAGGAGAGCCAAGACCAGTAGGGTATCCAAGTGGAGTGGTAGTGTACATGCCTACCATTCGAGCCGGTGCAGAATTATCAAAGTCGCGCAATGGAAGGCTCTAGCCGAGGGCTAAGCCCCAAGGGAAGCAGATCGACCATCCAGCGGAAGCTCGGCAGTAACCAGTCATTTACCAATCCGGATGACATCTGTTAGCTTCACGGGAAAAGTCTGGATATTTTTTGTATACAGTTGTAATGGGTTTATGTAATTCGTATTACTTGTTCAAGAATAAGATAGTATTGTAACTAATGATGTAATAACTCTGATGGCAATAAAAGTTTTAAATTTTCGTGTTTTTTACTGTGTTGAGATGCCTTTGAAGGAAAAGATTATGGGTGTGTCACGGATGTCTAGTAACGGGGATCCGGGGCGTTACACAAGATCGGGCCGGGCCATGGCGGGCTTTCAAAGGCTAATGTAGGGCTTGACCAAGATCGGGTTTTGGATGGGTCCGGGTCGGGTTGGGCCCGGGTGGGGCGGTGGTCCTGGGCTGAATCAGCCTAGAAGCCACCCCTATAGCCATCAACTGTTAAAAAATATCTGATTATGTAGCTCATCATTTTCTGAAAAAGTGAAGAGATATGTGAGAGAGAGAGAGAGATCTAAAAAAGTGAAGAGAGGAGAGAGAGATAGTAGTAAATTGAGGATGATTTATGTTTTGGGGGGAAAAAATTTAGTTTTGGGAGAAAAACTTTTTAGGGGAGAATATCTTTTAGGAGGATGAATGTCAGCCATTGATTTTGTTTCAATCGAAGGAAAGTCACTTGATAGTTTTTTTTTCCAAATTGCCTTATGATTTATTATATAGATATTCCCTATATATGAATTTGATCATTTGAGAACTCCTTTAGTGAGAACCACATGCGAAATTTTTTTGAGATATAAATTGAAAAATCTGAACCGTTCATTTTGATCTACATGTCTAAATTAGTCTACAAATAAGAAATCAAGTCATTTGAGATTTGTTTGTTCATGCATTAAAGTGATACAAATTGTACGACTGAATATTGTTGTTTTTTTAAATGACATGATAGATAGACAAATGAATTGCAAATAATTTGATTTTACATATTTAGACAAATTTTGTCATTCTAAACATTGTGAACGGTTCTAATCATTCGTGTATTGGCCATATAAAAAGTTCACACAAAACTTATCGTGAGAACTGGTTCTCACATGATCACTCATATATATATATAAACTAAGTTGGAGATATATGAGATGTCCAGCTCATGATAAGGAGGCCATCTAAGGTTATAATCTAAAATAAAATAATTTTTTTAAAAAAAACTCCAGCTTAGTGTGTATATATATATATATTAAAAAAACTCCACCTTAATGGCATCCTTATCGTGAGCCGGACATCTCAGCCGTTTGAATTCCATCCGACGCCCAAGATTCTCTCTGCCCAATCTTAGGATGCTGCAAATTGAATGAAGGGGTCACAATATCATAATTCCATTACTCATATTTCCTCACTCCCGACCTTCCAATTCCCCCTAAATCTCCAAACCCTAGCTCTGAGTCCACCCCAAATCCCCTAACCCCGAAAGTCTTCTTCCACCTTCATCTGACACCCCCGACACCCACCAATGCCCTTGACGGCCCCTCTCTGCTGTCGTCGAAGCCCCAAATCCCGACGCCTTTGACGCCCCACTCTGTCGTCGAAATCCCAGGCCTCCGGCACCCCTCTCCACCATTGACATCCTCAACGACCACCACCCATCCCCATCTTCACAGTGAGTTAATTCTTGTTCTTTATTTGATTTTTTTTTTTAAATTTAATACATTTGTTTAACTTTCATTGATAATTCCCGAACTTCATCCAAACCCGAGCTCAATTTCCCTACCCAAATCCAAACCATATTACAAAACTGAGAACCCATGCTCAATTATTATTATTATTATTATTTGGATTTTTTTTGAATCAATTCCTATATTTGTGGTTAGGTGTTTGATGAATTAAGTGATTGTAAATGAGATGTGTATGGTTAATTGGGTTATCTTCACTTGTAAATTGTTAGTCATTCCAATTTAAAATTTGTTGCAGTACCGGTCTTCTATTTTTAGAGTAACATTTTGTTCAATTATGTTGTGACTAGGCTTGAATGAATGTGGGTGAGTCTATGTTAACATTCTTGGTTAGTTGTAAACAGTTCCCTTAGACTATTCTTTGAAATGGATTTTAGGTTAATTCAATTGCATTATGCTTACTTAGGTTATCTTTCTAGAAATGGGTTTTAGGTTAATTCAATTACATTATGCTTACTTAGGTAGGCCATTAAATTATAATTCCTCAGTTTAATTTGTTTAAATTGTCATTAAAAGATTCATTAGGTATTAAGGATAATGTCTTTGTGAGTTAAATATACCATTAGGTGATATCAAACCGTTAATTACTCTCTCGATCCAGCAGGAGATATGAAAGAAATTGGGAAATAAAATAATGGAGAGATTAGTACTCACAAGTTTATGAACGAAGAATTTAGTTAAAAATCAATCAATACATGACAACAAGTATAAGTTTAATGACCTACTGATGTAAATTTAACCCTAAATAGAGAATTTTCAAGAATTTTAAAGGATTAAATTTACCAACACGTAATGCGGATCAAGTTAGAAATTAAAACAGTTAATCAGTTCGATGGATTTTCAAGAATTGAATTAAGTTTAACAAGCCCAATTAAAGATTTAATCCTATCAATCAATAATAATACTTAATTGTTCTTAACATGTAAGATATTCAATAAAGATTTGTACACTACTAGGCAAGTAGAACACACACTCTCAATATTTGTGGACGACAGATGAAACAAATAATATTAAAGAGATGATAAAGCAATAACACAAATATTTGAGGAGAGGAAAAACTTTACCGGGGTTGCAGATTGTGTGTAATTGCGGAAGAGGAGCAGCGGGATAACAAGATGTGCTGCAGGGATTCGGTGGTCGACTGAGGTGGTCGTCGGCAGAGGAGGGCAGCGGCGGAGGTGCTGATGGGGGTGCGGGATAGACAGCAAAGGCACGACGTCGGTGACGGGCCGATGGTGGTCGCCTGGAGTTGGGGGGAGTCGAGGTTGGGGATGAGCGAGAGGTTGGGGGGTCGAGGTTGAGGATGAGCAGGAGGTTGAGGAACTCGGTAGTGGTGGCAGGGAGAGTTGTAGGCATCGGGATGGAGAGAGATTAGGGCTGTCAAGGAGGCGATGGTTACAGTGGCGACGAGGGCAGTGAAGGAAGGTTGAGGGGGGCTGAGTGGCGCGAGAAGATCGGTAGGGGAGCTCGGGTTTCGGGATGTAGAGGAAGAAGAAGAAGAAGGGAGTTAGGGTTTGCCTTTAGGTTGGATTTGGGGATTAGGGTTTTGGGGTTGAATTAATTTGAGAATTTGGGGGTAGTTTTAGAGTTTATCACAAACCCTAAAATTTATTAGGACTTCTCACAAACCCTAATAATTCTCTCAATTGTCTCACACAAAAAGAGGGATGAAGAACAATAACTCAACACAGAGTAATTTTTTAAATCAGGAATAGCATATTTTCTCATTATTCTCAAGGCCTATATATAGGCTCCAAAACAAATCTAAAACAAATCTAAAACAAATCTCTCAAATAAACTACATATTGCTAAATCTCAAAATAAAATAAAACAGATTTGATGTCCTCATCACCTACTTGTTCATTCAAATTAATCAGAGTGAGCTACAAGTACTTCTTATTCATGAACCCACCTTAAAGGCTTTGGCTTTGGCCTACAAAAACACATTTAACAGTAACTTCTAAAAACACCATTCTCAAGTGAAATTTAGTTCAGTGAGCGTAATTACAGTCAATACAATTGATTTGGGAAACACTAAGCGTACTACTTTCCGTATATTACTACAAGACGCCACAAGTTTCACACTGAAACTGCACAAGAATGCGGCTATGGTCAAGTTTGGGGCATCATGGGTTGCGGTATCGGGTCGGTTGGGGATTGCGGCATTGGGGAGGGGGTCGGGGGTTGCAGCTAGGGTTTGGGTTTGGGGAGGAAGTTGGGGAGGAAGTCAGGGATTGAGTTTGGGTGATGAAATGTGAAATAGAGTGAGAGAAGATAGAAATGGTGAGATGAGATGTGAAATCCCCAAATCGCCCTTCACTCTATTTGCAGATTGAGGCATTTTGGGCGGAGCTCTTCATAGCCTTCTGATCGTGATCGAGTGGCTGAGATGGCCAGCCCACGACATCTCACCATCTCATAATATATGAACTCTATATATACTAGTAACCTGCACGTGCGATGCACATCCTAATAAAAAAATTTGAAGTGAATACTAAGACGTAATCTGGCCTCGAACCTGAAACCTTGCTATACTCGTCACATACTCTTTACAAATTACCCATAGTGGCACCAACTTTTATTTTATGTGAGAGACACTTTTGTAAATAACTATGTCGTAAATAAATTTGAACTTTGAGGGTATTATGGTAACTAACAATAGTTGAGTAAATGAATGGTTAATATAACTCCCACATAAAAATGAATGGTTGAGATTAAATGGTTGATTGTCTACAAATTACAATTTGTCTACAAATGACACAATCCCAACTCTCACATTATAGTATTACTAGTAATTTACACGTGCAATGTACGTCTTAATAAATATGTCTAATCTAGTATTATAATGGGAGAGATGAAGTTGTCGTTTGTAAATAGACCAACTTTTGTGTATCGCGCGTACATAACTAATATGAAGGATGTCTCAGGTTTGAGGCAAACTACGTCTGAGTTTTTACTTTAAAAAAATATTATTAGGAAGTGCATCACACAAGTAAATTACTAGTTTTTTTTAAAGTAAAAACTTTGACGACCTCCTTCATATTAGTTCTGTATGCGCAATACACGTAAGTGGGTATGTTTACAAACAACTTCAACTCTCCCATTATAATATTAGAGATTAGAGATTATCGTAGTTCAGCTTCAAGTCTTCGGTTTATGGGTCCTAAGGCCCCTAACAATATACAAATTGTTGTAGAGTTGGGCTTGGGTCAAAATTATAGAAGGTATTGGGCTATATTAATGTATTACCAGCGTAGAAAACTAAAATTGCATCTAAATTGAAGGATAAATTCTACTTAGAACATTCCCAACCCATCGACAATTGGGGGGGGGGGATCGGCAAATTTGCAAACCCCCCCCCCCCCCCCCCCCCCCCCCCAACCGATCGACATTGGGTGGGCCCCATTCGCCCAAAAAAAATGGCGATGAGATTTGGAACCGCATATTTGTGGTTCCATTTCTCACACCGCAAACAGTGGGCCCCGTCCATTTTTTGCAAAAAATCCCCCCTCATTTGAATTGACTATTTAATGGAAAAGATTTTTTTTGTTTGTTTGTTTGATTTGTTTCTTAAACTTCTTTTTAAGTTTGCTATTTATAGACAAAAATTAGACTATTGTTAATTTTTCATCGAGATCTTCAATACGAGACCAATATTGGATATCTTCAGATAACAATATTCCTACGGGTTTTTTTTAACGAGGCCATCAATAATTGTATTATCTCTTTCTTAGTACGTGGATTATCTCTTTCTAAATAATTGTATTATAACTTTTCAATTATTTGTATTATTTTTTTGCATTCAAAAATATTGTCGTGGGCAAAAAAATTACAAAAAGAATTTGGAACTCCAAAATGGGGATTGGTTGGAGTACACAATGTGAAACCCCAAACCAAAATCGTATATTCTAAGAAATATGCCAAAATGGAACCCCAAAATAGGGATGGAGATGAGGTTGAGTTGGGAATGCTCTAAATCCCCATGTTGTGACAGTCTTGCACAAATGAAGCCTTTTTTTGATAACCAGATGAAGCATCTGTTTGAATTAGAGCAATTCAACCCCCATAACTTATTTCTCGTTAAATGATGTGTTATACCTAGTATGTATTCTTGTTGGTTTGAAAAAAAGATGATGAATTTATTTTTCACGGTTCGCCACTAATACGACTAGCCATTTGCATGTGCGATGCACACCTTAAGATTTTTTTTTTTATAGTAAAGACGACATTGTCTGGTATCGAACATGAGAACTTCTTTTACCCATCTCAAATCCTTACCATACACTTTACAATTACCCCTAGTGACGCCAACTTTTATTTTACATGAGTGACACTTTTGTAAATAATTATGTTGTAAATAAATTTGAACTTTGAGGGTATTATGGTAACTGACAACATTTGACTAAATGGATGATTAATATAACTTTCACTTAAAAATGAGTGGTTGAGGTTAGATGGTTGATTGTCTACAAATTACGGTTTGTCTACAAATGACACAATCCCAACTCTCATATATATATATATATATATATATATATATATCACAAGGAAATTAGAAAAAAGGCTATCAAGTGGCTCTTCTTCAATTGAAACAAAATCAATGGTTCAGTTTCACCATTCCAAAAGGCCCCCCCCCCCCCCCCCCCCCCCCCCCCCCAAAACAAAAAAAATCCCCCCAAAACTAAAGTTCTCCTCACTTTATTTGTATATCTCTCTCCTCCCTTATCTTTTTTAAATCTCTCTCTCTACTTAGAAATTTAGATTTGTAAAATTTTTGGATATTTCAAACTTTTAATGCATCTTTTGATTGCCCATGTAACTATTCACTTGGGTAAATTTTATCCTCTAAAGTTAACACTCAAATGTTAAATTTCATCATTTTGCACCCTCAAAGTTCTAAGAAGTTGGATTTTACACCCCTATTTATAACTATTTTTCAACATATGCTGGTGGAAACATGAACTTTTATTTACAACTAATTGTTGTCTTACTATTCAAACTTGAGCTACATAAACTCCATGATGGAAGTTTCAGATTCATGCATCTGAAATACTGAAAAGTACATGTATCCAGTGTTATACATGAATAATATTATAGTGTACATCTCAGAAAGTATATTAATATCTGATAATAGAATACACTGAGAACACCAGAGTTAATCGTCAAATATTTTTACCTCTTTGATGTGTTGGACAATACTTACTAGTGGATTGCCTGATAGTTGAGCTTATGTGTTTTGTGTTAATCACTCTATGTTCTTATTTTGAGGAGTTGGGGCTAATGTTGCTGTCTCTGTTGTTAGTTATAGCCTTCTTTTGTAATTATAACTATATTCTCTTTTTTAATTAAGTCTGTTGTTAATTCTATATAAATGTGTTGGTTGAAGCCTTGATGACTCTATCTGTATGATATATATAAAAAAAGAATTTAGAGATACCTATGTGAATGTTTTACGACAATCTAATTGTTTTTTTTTACTTATCGTGGAGTTTCTAGTTTGGTGGTATTGCATATAAATGTTAATACCTATATGATTTGTTCGTCTAACAGGATTGCATATATTTACTCTTTACATGGCTTTAAATATGTTGCATCGTTTCGAAGATGCGCCGTAGGCACGTGCCCACGAGCAAATCTAGTATATATATATATATATATATATATATATATATATATATATATATATATATATATAAACTAAGCTGAAGTTTTTTTTTAAAATTAAAATTAAAATTTATTAATTTAAATTTTTTTAACACCACACCCGATGGAGTTCTCACGGACCCTCCCCCACCGAAACATCATACTTCAGATGCAGAGTATTCAAGATAGCATGGCCAATGTAGAAAATTTTGCCGAACTGACCCACTTTTTGAAAATATTTGGCGCTCTGCCCTACTTCCGATAACAATTAGCGATCTGCCCCTATTTAGGACACATCAGCATAAACCGTTATTGGAAATAACGGCATAGGTTATTTACATGCCGTTATTTCCAATAATGGCATCTATATTTAAAAAAAGTGTCATGCCGTTATTTGGAATAATGGTATAGGTTGTTTTGTTTTTCGATAGCTTGTAATCTCCACTTAGAGAAAAAATTGCAAGTGTGAAAACTTTATAACAGATGCCGTTATTTCAAATAACGACATTCTCTACTGATGCCGTTATTTGAAATAACGGCATTAGTGCAACATCATATCATATCAAAGGAAGTATGTATCATGCAAGTCACGTGAAGTGGGGAATGGAGATGACAGGCATGCATGCATGATAAATACATCCCCTTAATTAGCTCCACTCATGTTAAAAATACACTTCACAACTCTTTTAAGATGCGTGTCCTCATATTCATCTCTTCCGCATAGAACATATACTCACCCATCTCCCAATCTGACACTCCTTCCCTTTTACCAAAAGCGGCAGCAGCTACAGTACAACCCTACCAAGTACTCCCCTCTACAGCTACATTACACCCACACCCACTCACTCTCTCTCTCTCTTTAAGTAGCAATCAAAGTTATTTTTTTATAGAAATTTTTTATAACTGATGCCGTTATTCCAAATAATGGCATAAGTTATAAATTTTTTTATAAAAAAATTAACTTCATTTATATATAACTGATGCCATTATCTCCAATAACGGCATCAGTCATTCGAATGCCGTTATTTAGGATAACAACATTATTTATAAGTTTTTTTCACACTTAGAATTTTTTAAAGTTAGAAGATTCACACTTGTAAGAGAAATATACTGATGGCGTTTTTCCAAATAACGGCATGGAAAAATTTACATGAATTGAAATGTACAACTCTTGAATCAATCTTTAATCAGCATGCATTCTTTAGTCTTGTTAACCACTTTACCCTGCATAAAATCTGTGGGCGCGTCAGTTCATTCAACTGACGAAATATTATACACGGCCATCCTCTCTATGCCGAAAATAGTATAACGATTCTCAATACTTAACAACCACAAACTTGTTCACAAACAAAGCTAAAGGGACTATCCTATTGATGTCATGTTGTGAATGTGCACTTAGTCCTTAATGCAATTATTTCTGTTATATGACACTAATGCGCACTTGTTCAGAGTCTATGTAGCCCATACTACATAGGTCTAAGGGCAAGCCCTTAACCATTCTTCATATTGTAGGGTTCAATCCCTCGCCATGACTTAATCTACTACTGTAACTATGGTAAGTATCCTAGATGTTCTATGACCTACGAACTCATGTTTAGGCGCCCTGAAGGGAATCCCAACGCACTGACACATGACTCATCATGCAGGCATCCTATGATAATTCAGCTCCTACCATACACATGACACCATCCACAATCACCAAACACCCCACGAGCGTCGCCACCGGGATGGTACTCTGGAGCAGTATCCACGTCCTATCATGACGTATCATGGGACATCCTGTGAATACTCTTACGCCGCCAATCCAATGGCCCTCATACTCAATATTTTTCTCTTACTTTTGTCACATCTTCATTATGTAACTAGTCCTTAATTTAATTGAATCATGAACAAAATCAATTCTCTAGAGTTAGCCCTTCCACTATACCGATCTTAACCATCCATTCAACACGACCCAAATCTTGGTCCTTTCATTTCAAAATTTCATTTCAATTCATTTCTTTTCAATGCCGGTATGAGGACTAACTACACTCCAGTTCTCAATTTCAATTCATAATTGCAACATCGAGTTTTCATACTCATAAATTCTTTTTCATGATTAATCATAATTCACATTTTATGTTCATAGCATTCATGTAATCATATTTATAATTCATCATAAGTCATCATGTCATTTAATTTCAATTTCATATACCATGTCAATCTCAATTTATTCAAACACATGAGTCTCAATAATTTCATTTAATTCTCGTGCTACCGTTCATTTCCTTTATTCTACTAAAAAGGCCACAAATCGTATTTTCATTCACAAACAATACTCAATTTAACAAGGAAAGTCCATAGATACCACGTTTAAATCTTCTTTTATTCCAAACTTCTCTTTTATCACTTAACATAATTTTTCTCATACAAATAAATACTTTTATAATTTTTCCCAAAGGTAAAACTCCATAGGATTCTACCCAATTTTCACTTCTAACTCACTTTTATTTAGTCAAAATAGTACCCAAATATTTTTCATAGTATCTACATTTTTTTTTGTGAATAATTTACATATTTTTTTTCCAGATTTTTAAAGTCAAATATTTAATAGAAACTCTCAAAAAATCCAATTTCTAAAAAAAAATGCCGAGCTCAGGTTTTGAACCCGTGGCCTGAGAGAAGCCAATCGCAATCGCAAGCCAACCAGGCTAAGGTGCAACCACGTTAAGAGAAAGGGAAATATGGTTAAGTGTTTTGGGTTTTGGGTTTTGGATTTTTTTCAAAACGGAAAATAAAAGGCAGAGCCTAGGTTTCGAACTCAAGACCACAGGGTCACCCGCTCACTAGCGCCCAAGCACCCATAGCCACTTGGTCTAAGTGACCAGATTGTAACAAGGAGGATTGAGATAGTTTTGATTCAATTCTTGCTCTCTACTAATTATTAAAATTTCCCGAAACGATTTTTGTTCTTTTTCTTCTCTTTTGAAAACATAACTTTCCAGATTTTGAAATATATACAAATACAGTAAATCAGTATTTTCAAATCTATTATTTGCTTATAAAATATGCATTTTTGATCTTATTTTAAGTTTTGGGTTCATAGTTTCGACATTGAGAACAAATCATAGTTGCACATAATTTGAATATAATTTTCTACAAAAATACTTCATTCCTTCATTTATTCATTTATTAGCAATCTACAACCTTTTTAAAACAAAAATTTCTTATCTTGCTACAATAGACTTATCTTAATTTAAACAATCACTTTCATAAGATACATTCAACTTTGTCTCAAATGTATAGATTTTCTTCACACAATATGGTTCTTAACTATCTAGCATGGCAAAACATGACATCTTCTAGCATTTTAATTCATAATTTATCAACTAGCAATCATTTCAACAAACATCTTCTAAATTATCAATTCATCTCTACATGAGCAAACATGGAGTCAATTTCACTTAAGTTTTCATTAATAATTCTATCAAAGCATTCCTAGCATGGTAACTAGAATTAAAAGTATGAGAAACACCCACCTATTTGGAGGAAAAAAGAATTGAAAGCTCCTAGAAATCTCCTAAAATGCACGAGTGGATCCTTCTCCTCCTAGATTGTGCCTCAAAGTTGCTCTCCTCCTTGGTGTAGCAAACCCTAGCTCCCCTAGTGCACTTTCGGCCTCCCTTGGTTGAGTACACCCACACAAAAAAACTCCTCAATCTTTTAGTCACAAAAAACTCTCAATCTTTTCTCACTCAAATCTTTTCTTTCTTAATCATTTTCTAGTGTACTAAATGAGAAGAACTAGGGGGGTATTTATACATTTTTTTTGGTGAGAATAGATGGCTAGGATTAAATCAAATGGTTAGAGATCAAAGGCTAGGATGAGTTAGGAAGTTGTAGCAACTACCCATGATCACATAACCACCTCAATCCACAACTCCACTCTTTCCATCCCTCCTTGCTTCATCCGGCCACACCCCCATGCACAACTAGACACGTGCTAGTGCAATGCACGTGTCTCATCTAGTACCCCTATTAATAAGTTGTACATGATTAGTTAATTTATTGTCTACTAAATGTGTCTACTCTACGTATTAAATTGTTTTAAAAGAGAAATAAGTTAAATGGGCTCACTATTGGGCCAATTTAACCATGAGTTTAAATAATTAAAATAACTAATTAATAAAGTGGGCTAAAAAGACAATTTGGGCTTTAGATTTTAATTAGGCTTTAAAAGAAAATACTTTTTGGAAAAATGAGGGAGAATAAATACTATAAAATATTTTATACGAAAAAAATTATACAAATGAAATCACACGTGCAAAACACGTAAAATCACAAAAATCTCATAAATGAAAACTAGGGTGTTACAATTTCAGCCAAACCATCAGCTATGATGGCGAATAAAAGAGACGACAGTGGATCTCCTTGCCTGAGACCTTTTTTGCAATGGATTTCCCTCCCTTGCCAGCCGTTTACCTGTATGAACGATTTCCCTCCTTGAACGCATTTGTGGATCCATGCTCTCCATTTTGCTCCGAATCCTTTGAGCTTAAGTGCTTCGTCCACACAGTCCCAGTGGACAGAATCATAAGCTTTTTCGAAGTCTAGCTTGAGTAGGAAACCATCCGCCTTTTCTTTGTTGCCCCTGAAAACGGTCTCATGGGCGACAACAATGCTATCCATGATGTCTCTTCCCCGAATGGATCCGCTTTGCGACGGAGCGACCACGTCTTCTAGACAAGGTGTCAATCTTTGTGCCAACACTTTGGTGATTATTTTGAATGACCCATTTAGTAGGCTAATTGGTCTGAAGTCTTTAACCGTACACACTTTTCGATTCTTAGGGATTAGTATAATAGATGCGTGGTTAAGCCTGTCCAGATTTGTGCTTCCCTCATATAAATCTTTGAATATGTTCATTAGATCCTCCTTGGTAATCTTCAAGTAAATCTTGTAAAAGAAAATAGGCAGACTGTCCGGCCCCGGGTCCCTGTCCTGACCCAAGTGCTTGATAGCGTTGCAAACTTCCTCTTTTGTGAATATGTTTTCGATTCCCTCACTCCCGTCTATCTTAGATGAGCTCCATATATCTGCCATAAGACTACATCTAGCAGGGTCTCTCTTACCCAACAACTCGTGATATTTGTTGTCCAAATGTCTTCTAATGGTCTCCTCGTTCTCAGTCCAAACTCCATCAACGCCCAGTCCCATAATGTGATTTTGTCTTCTTCTTCGTTAGCCACCTTGTGAAAGAATTTAGTGTTGGCGTCCCCTTCCTTAAGCCATTGTATTCTCGAGCGTTTCTTCCAATGTATTTCCTCCATAGTTAGTATTTTTTGTAGCTCTAACCTCCCATTTGCCAATTCTTCACTTTCTGTTCCTATCAAATCCCTGTCCTCTTGACATTTTTCCAGCTCGTGAATCCTATTGCCTAGAGTCTCCCTTGTTAAGTTGATGTTACGAAATTTTTGTTTTGCCCACCTTTTTAGCTCCCTCCTAAGGCGTCTTGTCTTTTCCACCCAGATACCCACTACTGAGTTTTCCACGGTTGTACGTACCCACGAGTCCCAAATCACCTGGCGAGTTTCATCTAAAGTAGTCCAAGACTTCTCGAATCTAAAAGGGAAGGATTTGTTCTTGTTATCCTACTCGCATTCAATAACATGAGGTTGATAGTCTGACGTGAATCGAACTGCGGATCTTACCTTTGCCAGAGGGAACCTATCCTCCCATTCGTTAGACACCAGCACTTTATCTAGTTTAGCTAGGATTGGATTTTGTTGCATATTGGACTAAGTGAATCTTCAATCTGACATCTCAAGCTCCATCAGATCCAAATCTTCTATAGTAGAATTGAACATCTCTTGCTCAGCGCGACTTTGTCCCCTACCTCTATGCTCCTCTTGGAATCTAGTAATATTGAAATCTCCTCCTACCACCCATGGAATTTTTCATCTATTTCTGATGTCTTTCGGTTCCCTCCAAAATTCCTTGCGCAATCTCGAATCGTAGGGACCGTACACCATCGTGACGACGTGTTCCCAATCATCGCTTCTCCTTCGTAATCTAACTGACACTGAAAAAATTCCAATTAAATCCTCTATAATCTCAAAAATCCTTGAATCTACTCCGAGCGCTATTCCTCTGGAATATTCCACTGCCGACTTAAATCTCCATTCTAAGTTAGCCGCCCATCTAAGGCTAGCGAAATCTCCTCTGGAATGGTTCTCAATTCTAGTTTCTTGCAACCTACAAATGGTTGGTCTAATTTTATTAATAGTTATAGAAATCATTCTTTTCTTGCTTTTTTGCCTTATCCCCCTAACGTTCCAAAAGATGTAAACCATAAGAAATAGTTACTTTCCACCATAGAAAAGAGTTATTTGCATGAGTTATAACTTATAAGAACTAAATTTTGTTTGCAGGTGTGCTGCTTGTGTTTTCTTTTCCTACATTCAAGCAATATAGAGAACTGATCATCCTTATCTACACGTGAGGTATTAAACCAGTCTCCAATTATCAGTATATAGTTAAGGAGAAAACACATGGATTGCAACCTTACAAACTACATTATCTCTGATTGCCATATATTGTCCTATTACATTCGTGATATACCATCTGGAAGGAATTGACAAAATTACCAATCTCTATTGGAGTCGCGAAAGTTCCTATACCCTAAATCATTAGATCTCTAAAATTACCTAACATATGATAGCATATATAAAAATATGTTTATTCCTTCTCTTTTACTTAATTAATTTTTCTCATATTTACACACGTCTATGAAGATAAAATTTGAATAATAAAGTCTTACAGTAGTCACATACTCGCGTATTATGGATTGACTTAGAGCATCCACAGTGGTTTGCTAAATACTCAAAATTTAGAAATCCATTTAGAAAACCGACGTGCAGTGGTTTGCTAAAAACTCAAAAGTTAGAATAGAAATGTACAGTAAGTTGCTAAAGTTAGAAGCCTGGATAGAAGATTGCTAAATATAGAAGACGGATGATGATAATCCGTTTATGGCATTGGATGGATGATGATCATCCGTTCTTTATTTTCTTTGATTTAAAAAAAAAAAAATCCGAATTGAGCAAACGGATGAAGATGATCCGTTTGTAGAAGTTTCTGACTTTTTTTTATTATTTTTTTAGTTCTGTTTGATTTTTTTATAACTTATCTAATACTAAGTCTCAAAGTTGTTAGCAGGAATCTTACAGCATGATGACCATTATCTCTAAGAATTGTATGCATTCTCTATTTCAACTTCATTAACGGCTGTAGGGAAACATCGAGAACATGAAAATTTGTTTAAAGTCAATTTATATACATACCCACATAACAATAATCATATAATCACTTATATACTGTCAAATTTTTAGCATATTTATGTTGTTTCCTTAAACTTTTACAATAAGTTACCAAACAAAATTACAACTTTTATAGTTAAAATAGTATCACAAACCTTTTTCGCAGAAGTCGAGAAGTACTTTGGCAAACACGTAGACAAAGTCGCCGACCAAATCCTGTCTGCTAAAAAAAGAAAAGAAAAGAAAAAAAAGATCTGAATCTTTATTGGGCATCAAAAACATGTTTACATGAAATTTAAAACCCCATCAACAAAACCCCCCAAAACAAAATCGAAACCCTAATTTCAAAACTTTGAAATTTAGAGAGAGAGAGAGAGAGAGAGAGAGAGAGATCTGGGGGTGGAAGGAGAGGTCGGTGACGGTGACGATGGCGTCGGGTTTGGACTAGGGAATCGAAGAGCAAGGGAGAGGAAGGGTTTCGATCGGATTTAAAATGTAAAGGAAAATAAGGGATTTGGGGATTTAAGGGGAGGAGAGAGAAACTGAGATCGTCTAGACCCCCCGGTGTTTTAAAATGCCGGGGTAGTGGTATACCCCGATGCTTTATAAAAAATGCAGGGTTTACATGTGGCTCCGCTGGCGCTTTCAAGAAAACACCGGGGTTTTTCGGCAAAATTATTAAATTCGGAGTAGTTTCGTCGGGATATGCCATTTCTTTTGTAGTGCCCTTACCTAAGCTCTCAAGTTCGTGGGAAATTATGTCAAAGCTGCTAGCATATGGTCTATGTTTTCTCTTGAAATTATACGAAAAATATCAAACTTATAAAAATATAATGTAACTTTCGATTTTACTTCAGACGTGGTACCCTAATGACGTTTTAGCATATTGTTCCAGATTTCGAAAGTCGTTTTACAGTTGAACCCACATTGAATAAGTTCTTTATTTTTCAAGCCGGCATATAGTGCGGTAATGGCTTTGGAGTATGCAGTCTTCAGTGACAATTCAACCTTTGTGAATTTCCTTATTCCATCACTGACAGGAATATCTATTTTGTTTATGCAAACGTTTCATACTTTTTCTCCAAGCATCTGCAAAAAAGGAGACCCACGATCTTTCCAAACATCTTAGCATTTTCAATCAAAATAAGGTGAGCGTGTGAGACTTGGTCCATTGGAGTTAGACGACTCCGATGTGTACAAGTCTTCGGGGGGAGTGATTTTGGCCATTAAACATTTTGTTCTTAGCTTTTAAGCTATTAATGAGCACATCACTCTGATACCACTGTAAATCACCCTAGAGTAGTGAATATGGTGATTGTGCTAAAATTAAAAATAAGGAGATAGAGTTAGAGAGCAAATAAAGTAAGCACGCAGGACACATCGATATAACGTGATTCAACCCCTAGGTCTACGTCCACACCTTCTACTTGTAGCAATTCTCTGCCACAAGTATTCCAATATACTTAAAACTCCGTACATTGAGTTCTCGGTATTTAGGCCGATAGATCTATTACACCCATTGGATTTCTATAAATAGGCCCAGTAAAATCGCCTTTTATCGAAGCGAAAGAAAAAAAAGCAAGATCGATGTATTGACTAAGAAAACAATAAAAGCGCACACTCTCTTGATCGTTGAGAAAGTATTAAGTTCAGAAGAATTAGAGTTGAAAGAAATAAAGAATACTTAGTGAATTCACCTCTATTTATAGAGTGAGAAATAATTTCTTTAAAAAATAATGAAAAAAATACCAAAACTGTTTTTGTGCAAGTTGCGGTCGATTGCAATTATGGGCAGTCGACCGTCAATCTCTCTACCTAAAGTTAGAGAGGTTGACAGTCGTCTGCATCAAGAATACACGTAAACATGCGATCGACTGTTAGGGACAGTCGATTGTCGGTCGACGGTTACTTACCATACAGTTATTTGGTGAATCCACTTTATATTCTTTCCTTAACTCAATATTCAATCAACGGTTCTTTACATAATTAATCCTTACAATTACAGAAGTAAATAAACTTGGACTTGCTGGCTTAATGAGGATTTGAGCACATGTTTCTTATGTGTGAATCTCTTTGATACTTTGCATTCTTTTTGATACTTTCCTTTTAAAGTTGATTCCAAATATCTTTTGAAACTTTATTTGAATTTGGAATATCTATTATTATGTATAAATCTTAATTGAAATATTAGTTACAAGGGTATGTTTTGTACACACCAAACTTTACACTATGTGCAACAATCCCATGTTTTTATTCCCCATATAGCTTAAAATGCAAGGATGTTGATACGATTAAGCTACTCAATCACACACACAAACACTTAATTGATCGATCTATTAATCATCTTGAGCTTTTATTGAACGAATTAGGAATTTAGGAATCTAGGGTTTCTGAGAATTTGGAGAAAAAGGTTCAACAGATTCAAGAAGAAGAAGAAGATGAAAAAATAGGAGTTGATTACAATCTAACTCTCCACTCCCCTCTCTTTTTCTTATTTATACATGTGCACCCCATCTCTCCTATACAAGTGTCCCCTCATTTACCACCTCCTTCATTGCATCTTATTTGTAGACATAATCCTTCAAATGCTTCGGTTTAACTATGCTTCTCTTGCTTCCTCTGATGCTATAATTTGTATTAGTACCGCCCCAATTAATAAGAACCTTCTCTTCAAGGTTCTATTGCAGATGAGGAAAAGCTTTTGTTATTGATGTTGCATCTACCCAGCTATTTTCGTCGCTGGATAATCCCTCCCATCAGATAAACACATGCTATTTGTAGGTGTTCACCACCTTCATACTTTTCTTCCCTTTCACAACTATCGGTTGAAAACACAGTACATCATCACCTGAAACTATAGGCAAAATCGAAATGGGTTTTTGCTTCCCAAGACAAGTGTAGCTGATATGTTACCTTTCTCACCTTCTTCTCATTCTTACATGGACCATAATTCCTCTTCGCAACCTTCTGACATTGCCTTGGAGCTACAAAATGTTGTCTATAAGCTTGTAACTTGACATACACCCAATCCCCTACAACAAACTCTTTCTTAGCTCAATGAGCATCAACTTTATTCTTCATTCTGACCTGAGCCTGTAACATGTTCTATTTTAGCTGATTCAACATATCTCTGCTGTCAACCAACTCCCCATCAACTACACTATTAGCTGCATTACCAGGGATATAATCAAGAAAACTTGGAGCCTTTCTAAAATTCACTATTTTAAAAAGAGTAAACCCACTAGCATAATGCCATGGAGTGTTATACCAGTATTCTGCCAAATCTAAAAATCTAACCCAATCCCTGGGGGTTCTTCACAGGGCCGGCCCTGAGGTATTTGAGGCCCTGGGCGAAAAAAAATTAGGCCCTTTATAGACACGCATGTATTTTTATGTATATTAATAAATTATAATATAACGGCGGGAGATATAAAAACAATACCCAGGAAAATAAAGATTACCTTTATTTTGCTTTATGACACCAAATACTCCATATTTTTCATTAAGCATAGTGACAGCGACTCTTGCACCTGCTCAAAAAAAAATCACATCTCATCTAAAATATAAGGCCAGGGCCCCAAGAATCAAGCTTATCATATAAATAAGCTTCAAATTTCAGTGGGTCACTAAGTTTGCCTAACAATAAAATCAATCAACAATACTATTGTTGGAGTGAAGTCTACCTCAGTACCTCCTAAACCCACAAAAGAGATTCTCAATTCCATTAATTAAAAAAAAATGACATGAGAGGGCTGAACTACCAGAGTAGTGCTAAGACGACCAAAAACTGCTGCAGTCCTGTTAAGAAGACCGACAACTCCAACTACGCCTTTGATACCCGAGACACCATGACTCCAACTCCGACTACAACTCGTGCTAAGAAAAAAAACTGTAAAAGAAACAAACGAAAATTCTCAACTGACAATTTGAAGAAGATCTGAAGATGCCGGAAGGGGAGAGAGAGAGTCAGTGAGAGAGAGAAAGAGAATTTGAAGAAGATGAAGAGGCTGGACAAAAAAAAATGAAGAAGTTGAAGTGACACTGAAAGATAGAGATTACTAAATTGGGTCATCCACTAAAAATTAATTATAAACTCATTAATTCATTATATTAATTATAAGACCATTAATTTATTATATTTAAAAAAATTTGGGCCCCTTCCCTGAAGTGGGCCCTGGGCGGTCGCCCTGTTGGCCCTGGGCCAGGGCCGACCCAAGTTCTTCACTGACGAATGCTTGCAGATACTACTCTAAACACATGTTTACTACCTCTGTCTGTCCATCTGTTTGGGTGTGGTATGTAGTGCTTAACTTTAAAGTAGTACCCTGCATTTTGAACAATTCTTTCCAGAAATTGCTGAGAAATATGGGATCTGTAACACCCCATTTTTTTTATACTTCCAAAATCAATTCTTTCAATTTCTATGTCACTTTAAACATAAACTAAGATAGTTATATTTCAAATAAAATTTTGCCAGAGTTTCTCCTAAAATTTCTGTCCCGAAACACAAAAGCTGACGGAATTCTGCTCTAAATTATGTAGCTCACAACACAGGCAATATTTTCATGGGCTCCCCAGGTCAAAATGAGCAGAAACACACAGGAATTATAAATATCATGCTCTGCAGGCCAAACCATAATAGAATATCAATTATCAATTAAAAACCATAAATTTCTTTGAAAACATAGTAAAGTTTTTAGAACCGAACTTGGAAAACACACCACATGGCCCTGTACTCCACAACGAGATGGGTACGGGTCAAAACCATAACGTACTACCCCACACTATACTCATCATTGTCATCTACATACATATACATCCAAAATACAATTTAAATCATAAACTTCACTAAAATAACTAAACTATACAAAAGTTTAAGAATAAAAGAACCCACTCATACTAAAACCTCCACCTCCTCTGCACTACTGAGGACCTACAACAGTAGGGGGTCTAGGGTAGCCCTGAGACTCCCCTAACCCCCCAAACACTAAGGGGTTAGTCATATTTGGTGTGAGTATAATTTCCTAGTTAGTAAATAAATTAAACTGTATAAAGAAAATAGATTGAACTTACAAATATCAAGATAATACGATTCAACCTGAAATCTGAACATAAAAACATCATAAATACGACTTTATATCAAAGTACTCTTCTAATCTGTACCCATATACATTTCTGTAACTTAACACACATCACTATATGCATCACACTAATATCATATATAACTTTATTTTACATTCGCATAATATTATATCATACATACACACTTTCTTTACTTCTTGTACTCTTTCCATACCACAATTTGTTTGAATTATTTACATTAATTTTTCACACATAATGTAACCCCTGTTTTCTGTTTTCTGTATTTTGGGTGTATTTTTTTTCTTCTGTGTATTATCTGGGTTTAGGTTATTTATAAAAATTTGCATTTTCTTAAATTCATTTTATTTCAAAAATATTTTGTATCTCCTGTTAGATCCATTCTTTTCATTAATTGTATTTATTGTTATTTTCAAATGATTCATATATTATAATACAAACCTTATTATTCTTGTCATTATTACTATTATTGTTTCTGCTATTATTATTATCAGTATTATTTTATTATTATTTTTTTGAAGTACAAACCAAGTACATTATTTGTATATGACTACTCTAATTTGTTTGTGAAAAGTTAAATATTAATATAATTGTATTCTTCAAATTAATTTTATTGAACCCTGTAAAATATTGTTTTGCAACCTATGAGAAATTGTGAAATTTGTATTTTATAAATCCTATTTATTTTTCCTATTGGATTTTAAAACCCAATCCTATTATTTCTTATTGAATCCTATTTAAAAACCCATTTTACTCTCATACCCTATTTAAAACCCCAAACCCATTAATACTCATACCCGTCATCTATTACCCAACCCGTTCGCATCTTTAACCTAATACTCATATATATATACCCGTACCCCTGCCCCTATTCATCCCTACCAACCCAGCCGCGTACCTCTTCTAAACCCATCCCCCTTCATCCATCTCTCCCGCTCCTCGCCCCATCTCCCTGTGCCTCCGGTGCCAGCCCTCGTCTCTGCCTCTCTCCTCCCTGTTCCCTGCACTGCCCATCGCAGCCCCCGTGCTTCCTCAGCCCGAAGTTGACAGCAGCATAGCCAGAGCTTTGCCTGTAGTGTCCCTGCCCTGCTCCTCCTAGCGTCACGACGACAGCAGCAGTGACCTCTTATCGCCACCGTCCACCGCCGTGTCGCCGCTGCTTCACCATCCCACCGTCGTGCCGCCCTTGTGCTGCTGCCGTGCTCACCTGTCGCTGAGCACTTCCCTATGCCCGTATTATGATGGCTTTCGATGTGGGCCATCGATCTCATCTTGATCATCATGATCAGGATCTCCATCATCATCTTTGAATCTCAGCCGTCAGATTGGCTTGATCATCATCATCATCATCATCATCATCATCATCATCTCCATCAGTCTTGATCTGGACCGTCCGATCTGATCCGATCATCTTGATCTTGATATCTTGATCTCATTCGTTCGATCGATTTTGATCATCTTGATCATTGAGATCCATGCTTTGTGTTCATGATTGCGATCATGATCGTGTGTTCGTGATTGATAACCTTTATAAACTATTCTATACTTGCAAACAACTACTATACTTGGAGAATTTTCTTGTTGTTCAGTAAAAATACCTAATTTCGACCTGATTCTATTTGCTGTCTATAAAAACTTTGTGAATATAAATTGTAGCCTATTGTATCTATTCTATCACCCTTTTAAAGGATCTGAATTTCAATTTATATTTTGTCAGATATTGCAGTTTTAGTACTGCTGTGTTTATGATTGCCGATTTACAAAACTGTCGTATCTTGCTGCTTTTTGATTTTACTTGACTATTCTATCTATGTTGAAAAATTATGAAATTTTATTTTCTGTTACTAAACATACTAGAAAATGTCCCAGATTTTTCTTGGATTTAATCAGTAAGTTTTTATGCTGTTTTCCTATTTATGAATGCAACCTTCTGATTTCTGGCTGAACATATTTTCTGGATACAAATCTATTTTGAGACTTGTTTTTATGAAATAACATACGACTTATATATATTTGCTGGATTCGGCTGAGAGTCTATTTTTCAGATTTTCTGACGGATCCAGATTTGCATGTTTGTAGCAATGGGAATTCCAGATTTAGTGCAGTACTGTCTTGCTGTACTGAACTAGAATTTTCGTTGTTCTTCTTCACTTGTATATGTTTATCTTCTGACCTGAATCTGCTACTTATTCATTACATGTTATTCTTGCTCTATTTGTGATGCATACATGCCTGTTTGATAATAATAACAAATAACCAAGCCGGGGTTGAGGGAAAGATCTAGTAGTGGACAATATAGGAGCTTAAACTCGGAAGGGGACTCGTGTTTCCCGTGTGACATGTTTACCGATCAAGTTTACCGATCAAGTTACCGATCAAGTTTACCGACCAAGTTATCGATCAAGTTTACCGACAAAGTTACCGATCAAGTTTACCGACCAAGTTTTGTAATCCTGTGAATACCTGAGTACATGACCTATAGAATCCCATACGAAATCTAAACGTAACTTTTTTGAATGTAGCAACCATGTGGTAAAAATCTGGGACGCATGAAGTGCTACCTAGATAGTAATAAATATAACACTTTACATGACATGATACCTGTTACATGCTTACCTGATACATGATTACCTGTACCTGCTACTTGACACCTGTATACATGTATACCTGTTTACCTACTTGCCTGACACTTGATACATGTTACCTGTACCCTGTTAGTATATCATGTTACTTGATTCTGTTTCCTGATTCATGCTAGTTATTATATTTTGTTATCATGTCTATTCCATGCTATTTGTTTATTTTTTTCCATGTACTTGTGCCTGCACTACAAGCAGCCCGTAACTTGCTTTGATAGGAGTTTGTTTTCTTTTTCCTCTTCATGCAATTTATTAAATTGCAGATTTTGGAAATTAGCTGCCAGATGGAATAAGTGATATGAGATAATAGTTGCTGGTGTTTTGTTATTTTTATTCCTGTTGCTTATCTTGAATAAATGTATCTGTTACTTGGATTATTTTGTATTTGGGCAATGTGACCCAGGATTATTGACTTGTTCAGATCTGGTTTATTTGAAATTTATTAAATTTTGTTTCAAGTAAATTCTGTTGGTATTGATTCATATATGCATGCGTGGTTGACTTCTCTTGCTTCCTACTCTGATTTTCATGTAAAATGTTATAAAGATCCTGACAGCTTATGGATGGTAAAAATTATTCGCTGGGCTTAGTCACGTATTCGTATTCCGTATTCTCTTTTTGGAAAGCGGGGCATGACACATAATTCCTTCACGGTTAATGTCATATACACCACATCATATCAACTCATATAGATAATTCCTTCACTTTTTATTCAAAGACATTGCACTAATATTAATCCACATATATAATTCGTTTGCTTTTCATATTTAATCACAAACACCACACTCCTCTTTTCATGAATATTTTCACATCGCCATTTCTTTATTTTAATAAATAATCATATAAGACCACTACCTCATTTTCTTCCTACTTATTCAACCACGTACTTCATTTACCATTCATTTTCATTTACATACTCACGACTCATATTCTTTCATACTTATCTTCATTCATATACATTTTCTTTCTCGTTCACATATTACATAACATCACATTCATACAATCAATAATATCACATACATTTTCATAAAATCTCATTACATGTATTTATTTTATTACATATCGTTACATTCATCCATTTTCATCGCATCTTATTCATAAGCATTCAATCCCATAATATCACATTCATTCATTTAACACATATCATAACATCTCATTTTAAACTACAATTTACTTTCATTTCATCCTATCATCATCATATCGCTTATTGTAATGCTCATTCTTATTGTATCAAATACATGCTTTATAACTCATTCTCATCCCGTCATACAACTTTAATTACTTTACATTCTTATTGGTACTATATCTTACTTTCATTTTCACTTACATCTCATATTACAATTAACTTCATTTTCATTCTCATCAATTTATACTCCACATCCCAAACATAGTTTGAGTAATAATACATCGCACCCCAAATCCGATAGCTTGGGTAATAATCACTGCACCCCAAGTAGAACTTGGGTAATAACTCATCACATCCCCAGCCAATAGCTCGGTTATTACTTTACTTTATTTTCATTTTCATCTTTAATTCACTTTACTTATTATTTCCATTTTCCAATACAACTATCATATCAACAACCCACCATTTCATCGTACGAGTTGTGCCAAGGCAGGTAGTTCCCACCAATTCCATGGAAATAGCGGGCGAGTAGTTTCTCGACACAATTCCAAGGTGCATCCACTCATATCACATCATATTTTTCTTTAATAACCATGTCCATAATACAATTTCTTCATACTATTCATATTAACACATACCTCCTTTACCTTTTCATTTGTATAATACACCTAGATTTTCTTTTACTTATCATATTAATTTCAATTCATACACTTACTTTACTTTCTCGTTTTCACTTCACATTAAATACTTTATTTACTTTCTCATTCTCATTCACACTTCACTTTCTTTACTTTCTCATTCTCATTTCACACTTATTCATTTTATTAATTTGTCGACCAGTGAGCCACAATATCCCACTATACTGAAAGCCGACAGCCCAGTAAATATGCAAACCTCTGCCCCCCCTCCCGGGTCTTATGCATCTGAGGCTACGTCTTCCTTCCAGCCTATGCCAGTGAGGGTACACCGCACCCCAGATAAACTGGGTACTTCCTCCCAGCCGAAGCCAGGAGGGAAAAACACCGCACCCCAGGTAAACTGGGTACTTCCTCCCAGCCGAAGCCAGGAGGGAAAAACACCGCACCCCAGATAAACTGGGTACTTCCTCGTGACATCTGTCATCGAGGGGATAACCTGGGCCTCAAGCCGATCGCTTGGGCGATAAAACTCTGCACCCCAAACATAGTTTTGGTAATGAACACCGCACCCCAAGCCGGTCCTTGGGTATTAGGAGGTCTAGCCCAAACCCCCAGGATTTTTGTAGGTACTAGTCAACAAAATTTATTTATTAATATCATTTTTTATTTCATCTATTCATCTCATTTTATCATCATATAGCATCTCATATTTTATCTGAACTTATTAACACACATACGATGTTCACCATATTATTTATCTTTTCATTGTATCACATATATGCAATACCACATTGTTTAACATATAAAAATCATCACATCATATCATTGAATATCACGAATGTACTATGTTATTTAATTTGTCATCACATCACACATTATGAGTATACCATACTATTTATTACCTCATTACCACATATTTGCGCACACCCGGTTATTTAGTTTATCAGATTATTACACCTCATTATTTCATATCATGAATGCACTAAATGATTTATTTTGTCACATTATATTATATTATCGCCCATTTGTTTCACTTAAAACATCACTACAGTATACCTTCACTCACTCATTAGTTTCATCGATTAAGCTTACATAACTCATTATCACCCATGTATATATCACATTCATACACCTAATAGGTCGATACATCATAACACCATATAACAAAATTTTTAACAAATAATAATTCTATATTTTCAGTAAATCTTCATTTAGCTGAAACCCACAAAATCACTTCATACCGCCTAAAATTCTATTACAACATAATATATACTAAGCATAATCATACTCACCATATATCGATATCATTATATAAATGTATCACATCCTAACATATATAACTAATCCATCATCTATAGATTTATACCAATACACAAGTACACGAGTATTTAATCGTCATATTTCACACCAACACTGAGTACTAATTCCCATATATACACACCTTATACCAAAACACTTTATCCCGATACACCTTATCCGTAATTCATACAAACAATTCAGTTTATTCTAAAATTCTCTTAAAACATCAGATACGTAAATAAAATTATACTCACATAATATCCTGCGTAGACTCGACACACCACCTCGCCATCCCACATTCGAAGTCGCTAACAACTCCTATTATCGAATTTCAAAGCAATTAAGGCTCAAAACATCCAAACCAGTCACAGGAACTAATAACACTAATCCTAATGTCACTCAGGCGTTTCATTGAACGTCTGGGATGCACATGTGCAATGCACGTAATATTCAAATTCCTACGAGATTTTTATCCCTAAATAATTACTAAAGCCACCCCCCAAATTATTCTAATGACTTAACAAGAATTTCTACTATTATGAAAGAGATAATTCTCACATATATAATTCTTTTTTATAAACCCAAAACCCTAATTTATATGCAACTTGCAAAATCTCCAATAATTTACTAATTTCTTGCCTCTATAATATACAACACCTCCTAATCTCCCTACTACCATATTTCTATTCAAAAAAGTTAAAAACACTTAATTCCATACAAATAAAATAAACTAGGGTATACATTCCTGCAACTATTTCTCCAAATTGATGCTACCACGAGCTAGGGCACCCTTCACCTAGCCATCCCCTCGAATTAATTTGAAAATCACGAAGAATTTGAGTAATTTTTGGGCGGGGGAGGTTGAGGCCGAAATGGGTTTTCGGTTTTGACTGGGCGAAATCGAAACCAGAGAGAAGGTGAAAGGAGAAGAAGGAAGAGGGGGAGGGTTTTTTTTTTTCGAAAATAACATTATAATTATAATAATTAATAAAGGAATATTAACATATAAGCCCCCCATCATCAAAATATTACAAATAACCCCAAACTCTACACTTTAATAATACTAACAATACAGAATACATTAAAATATCACATAATAATCCTCCAAAATTATAAAATAAAAATAAACAATATTTCTTCATATAAAACTCGACTCATAACAATGATATAAAAATGAACGAAAATATACCTCAAATAATTCTCACCATTCCAAAGATATAAAAATGGGGTTTTTCAGTATTTTAAAAATTCGAGGTGTTACAACTTTATCTGACACAATCGACTTCGGTATGCCATGTAATTTGAGAATAGTTGCAGCAAAAACTGCAACAACTTTAGGGGCATTGAAATTGTGCATCAAATCAATAAAATGAGTATACTTCGACAACCTGTCCACTACCACTAAGATAGCAGTTTTCCCCTGAGACATAGGCAACCATGTGATGAAATCCTTAGAAATATTGTCCCATACCTGATTAGGAATGAGCAAGGGCTGTAGAAATCCACCAAGCTTAGTAGTGCTATACTCAGTTTGTTGACAAACAGTGCACTGCTGCACAAATTATTGTACATCTTTATGCATGTTTCCCAATAAAATGACTCCCTTAATCTAGCTATAGTCTCTGCAACACCAGAATGCCCACCCACTAGTGATGAATGCCACTCATGCATTATTTCTTGACGAAGTCCCTTAACTAATAATATTCTCCCTTTGCTGAATAACAACCCCTTCCTCAGCACCATTTGGTTGCTGGATTTAAAGACAATTCTTGTATGACAGATACAAATTCAGAGTCTCTTTTCATTTCTTATATAACTTTATCAAGAATTAGAGGCTATGACCTTGATACTGCAACTAAAAATTGACACATATGATCATGAGGCACCCTTGACAATACATCGTTGCTGAATTGGTCTTACTAGGTTTATACAAAATTATGAAATTATATCCTGCTAACTGATATATCCATTTCTGTTGCTCAAGGTTTTGAATAACCCGATTAACCATGTGATGCAAACTTTGTTTATCAATTTGAACGATGAATTCTCTCCCAAGAAAATATTGTCTCCATTTCTTAATGACCTTATTGATTGCATGCATTTTCCTGACATATGTGAAAGCTGACTGCATCCTAGGAGACATTTTCCTGCTAAAGTATGCAATTGGATGCCCCTCTTGCTATAATATTGCACATATTCATTTTTCCGAAGCATCAGTCTCAATGACAAAATGTTTTAAAAAATACGACAGGGCCAGTATAGGAGTTTGCTGCAATGCTTCCTAAGATGTTCAAATGCTATCTCAGCTTCTCTGCTCCAAATGAATGTTTATTTCATCTACAATTCAGTCAGTGCAGTTGCCCTTATTGGATAAGCCTTGACAAATATTCTGTAATAGTCAGTCAATCCCAGAAATCCTCTCAACTGCTTTATATTTTTTTGGAATAGGCAACTTTATGATAGTACTACGTTCGAAGAACAAGCATGTATACCTTCGATAGATATGATATGGCCTAAGTACTCCAACAACTGCTTACCAAATTCACATTTACTTTTTTTCACAAAGAAATGATTCTGCGCCAATACTCTCAACACCATTACTAAATGTTGAAAACGGTTGCTCCAATCAGCACTGTACAATAGTATATTATCCAAAAAAAACTAATACAAACTTTCTTAAGCAGGGCTTAAAAATGGCATTCATTGCAACCTGAAATGTTGATGGAGCATTCGTAAGACCAAAGGACATAACTTCTAAATGCAGTCTTCTGAATATCTTCAACATTAACTCTTATTTGGTGATACCCTGCTCTGAGATCAAGCTTAGTGAAGTACTTAGCTCCATGCAACTCATCAAAAAGTTCATCTGTAGTAGGTATAGGAAACTTGTCCTTGGTAGTTATAGAGTTCAAAGCCCTATATGTAACATCCTAGAAATTTTAAATATGTTTTGGAATTAATAAATGATTTAAAATAAATTTTTGTGATTTAATAAATATTTTTCTAAAATTTATCATTTTTGCACGTGCAAATATTTTTCTTGGGAAATACAAAGTCAGAAAATTTTCTTAGAAAATCTAATATTTATTAGTAGATAATAATTTTAAATTTTCTGGATTTTTATGAATAAATTATGACATGTTTTCAAATATTTCAAATTGAAGGACTTTTGTGTAAAATTGCCACTTGGGGCCAAATTTTTGAAAACCCGTTTTCTGAGTTGCACTTGGAGAACGGCCAAATCAGGGAAGTTAGGGGAAAATATTGTTTTACTCTAATTGATTCAAATTGATTCAACTAATTGATTTTTGAATGATCTATATTTGTAAAGATATTTTCTTAAGGAATATTTTGTGAAAATATTGTAGAAACCCTAATAATCAAATCCCGATCTATATTAACCACATAACAGCCGCCCTTCCCCTGTTGTGAACATAAACCATATTTTCTTTATTATTTTTCTAGGAGTGGAGGCTTGGATCTTGGATTTTTGCATGGAGGAAGAAGAGGCTTTCCTCCATTACTACTATTGTTCTTCAAATTAATCTTCTTCGAGGTGGGTGGTACTTCCAATCTCTTGATTTGTTATATATTTGTATAATATGATGATGATTGATCAAATATGATATATCTTGCATGATTATAAAACTTGATGTAGATCTATTCGACGATAAATTTCCTATGAATAGTAGTCAAATAACTTCTTCATGAATAACAACCCTAATAAGTGAATGATTCTTTGACTCTCTTAATATGTTCTTGGATCATGATTGAGTAAATGTCATTCTAGAAATTTTGATGTGGATCTTTGATTGTTTTAAAGCATATATTAATGATTCTACCATGAATTGATTGTTGTGATAGAGTTAATTGATTCCATGAGATAAAAATCAAAATTTTAATATGTGATGATCATGTTTAGTTTATTCCTGCAGATGGATTTGATTGATGAGCTGAGGTAGATTGGATAAGATGCACATGCTATATCATAGATTTCATCATGTATATGTATATATCAGTAAGAAAGGGGTTCGATTTAGTTGATCTGTTTGTCGCAGACTGCATGACAGTCGACCACAGTTTCATGTGTTGCTGCAGTCGGCCGACGGCCGAAATTGAATTTTTGCCACTCTTTATTTTACTGCATCTTTCTCTTAGAATGAATGTTTCTCCAAATTTGCAAACAATGGTTATCAGTTTTCCAAAGTGACTAGATTTTAGTATTGACACGTATATATATACTCATATCTATGTATGTGAAAGAATCTTGACTATATTATAGTATTCACAATGTTCATATGAAAAGTTTTCTTTAAAATCTTTTTTCAATGTTATGACTTCGAAATTGGGATTTTTGTGGAGTTTTTGAAAAGATTCGATTGGTGTATGTACTTATATGGTTTGGCCAAGATGCACTTATTTTATTAAATATTTTCATCGTATGCAATCATGTATTTATAGATTTAAACATATATTAGTTTTCGATATCTCCGAAATTTAAATGGCTGCTGCAGATTGTCTGCCAGTCGACTGCAGTTATTTTGAACTTGTCGTTGCGGTCGACTGTGATGACAAGAATGTTTCCACCATTTCTACTAGCGGTCGACTGCAGATTTGGCACTTTGCCTGCTAGTCGACTGCCATGAATTTTTGGGTTGTGTTTCTTTTTGAGTGCTGTCGGTCGACCGCAGTTTTATAACTGTGTCTGCCGGTCGACCATCGTGCCTGGAATTTCATACCCTGCTTTGCTGCAATTCTGCTGTACTTGAATACATGTTTCTCTGAATTTGCTATAACCCCCGTTCCCGATTATACAAATTTCTCTTTTATTTTCTCCGAATTCCTGTATTCATTTTCTTCTATAAACTATTCTATTCTTTTGAACCCAAATTTTTGCATTCATTTAAATACCCGACTATTTTGTTTGAACCCAGAAATTTCAACTACACTATTATGTTTCACTATTTGATTATTTAACTCCTGATTATTATTTTACTACTACTAGTATTATTATTATTTTGAAAAAACACAAAGATCCTAATTCATTCTATAAAATTTTTAGTTGATTATTTGAGTTATGCTAAAGCCGACCATGTGATTTAATTATTGGATTTCCTTGTTATGAAGCCCAATTTTATATTCATTATAATTACATTTTTATTAACATATAATTTTAGGGCCAATTTTAGGGCCCAATCTCATATTCTTTCTATTCATATTTATTCTAATTTGTGAAGACTAAATGTAAAGCCCAAGTCTACAAATCCAAACCCACATTTATATACCCAACCCGTTAATCCATTATCCTACCCTACCAAGTTCAACTATCCATATAAAAATTTCAACACATTCCCCCACTCTTCAAATTCCCGTAACCCCACACCCCCACTATTTCATAACTACCCCTTTAATTAATCTATATAATAAAATACAAAGAAAACTATCAAGTGGCTCTCCTTCAATCTCCCCAAAAAATCAAAGGCCCAGATCTAACCTCACAAAACATATTTCTCCCTTAAAAGTTTCCCCCCAAAACTCAAATTCAAATCCTCCACCCAAAACAACTCCTATATTTATTTAATTATTTCTCTATCTCTCTCCCCCCCCTCTTCTATTCAAAAATTTAAGAAAATAAAAAATTTAAATTTTTTTACTTAATTAAAAATTAAAAAAATAAAAAAATTTAAAATTTAAAAACTTTAAAAATAATTCAAAAAAGTCAAAAAATCATATAATATGTTTTTTTGCTGGACCCCCAAAAGTTTCTCATATAATATGTTTGCTACTTCAATTAATTTGCTGGACCTCCAAAACTATTTTATATCATCAAACAAGGTGCACCATTCCGAAGACGTGCCGTAGGCACGTGTCAACGGGCAAACCTAGTATTATTATATTTTGTAAAATCTCCCCCCGTTCTTTCTCTCCCCACTTTCTTTCTCTCTCCCAATCTATCTCTCCCCGCCTCCTCTTGTGAACAGCACTGCCACCCCATCGACTCCTTCCTCCCATGTTCAACACCGAAGCCCCCAACCCATCGATGCCATTGATCCTGAGCACTTCGTTGACCAGCATCGCAACCCGAGCACTACCCCTCGACCGCTTCTCGCGACTGCCGTCGCTGCCTGTCATTCTCACCTCCGCAACCACCTAAACTGCCACCATCGACCATCGCCACCCAGTCAACCGCCTAGCGCCGCCTGTGCCTCCCCTCCTCGATGCCCTGCCTCTTCTCACCCCTGCACAACCGCGGCTCGCACTTCCATTCCCAACCAGCAACCCCGACCAACCTCGCCATCACCGCCAGTCACAACCACCATCGCCCCCTCTTCTTCCCCTGTTCGCCATTGCCGAACCCATCACTTGCACCCCAATCGCTAGTCACCCTGTTGTCTTCATCCCCAGTCGTGACTCCTCATCCCGCAACCACCTCCAGTCTCACCGTCATATTCTCTGTCAAGCTGCCTCTTTGCCCTCGACTGCATCCACCAACCGCAACTCTCCCTCCACTAACTTATCCCGATGCTACACCTCGACCTCCCACCGCGTTGCCGCAGCCTTTAGCCTCGTCTCCACCCCTACCGTCGACCAGCACCCACTGCTTCCCAACGCCGCTGTCGATGCCCTGTGCATTGTCGCCAAGCCGAAGTCGATTCCCACCATTACTGCCATAGCTGTCTGCTATTTTGAATCTAGAAATTGCTATTTGTTGTGTGTCCCTATTTGCTGTTTGGAGAGGTTGGCTGTGTTGATCCGCTGTTCGCTGCTGCTGTGTGGGAATCTGGCATTTGCTGTTTTGCCCATTCGCTGGTTTTCTGTGTTGCTGTTGGATTGTTCTACTGTTGATGCTGCACTCTTGCTGCGTGTCTCTTTTGAACATAGTGTGTACGTATCGCTCCAGGATCCTAATCTCGTAATTCGTTGTTATTCAAAATCATCTTCTAACAGACAAGCATCTCTTAAACTCATTTTATTGTTCTAGTTCAATAAAACACTTCTTAAAATCCGGCAAGTAGTAATCGAATTGAATATCACATCTAACTGAACTCTATTGTTTTATTTATTGTACCATGCTATTAATTCGTAGTGGTCTTATCGTGCCATGATTATTGATTTAAAACTTGAACCGAAAATTTATCTTACTATTAAACATTCAAATATGCTGTCCTGTTATTTGCCCGAGTTTGTACTGAGGTTTCGACCCAGTTCCTGAGACAGAAACTTAAAATCTTGCTCATAGAAATTGTAGTATACTGAGTCCATATGTTGTTATATTTTGCATATAAACCCGTATTTTCCATATTTAATGAATTGTACCATGTATATTTCATGTATTGCAAAGCCTTGATATCTGCTTGATATTGTATTGATACCACCGTTCTCATTGATTATATTGATTGCATGCTCATAACTGATTGTTAATAAAATAATAAGAAGCAGGGGAAGTAAGGATCGACTTAGTAGTGGACAATATAGGAGAGTGTACTCGGAAGATGATATTGGTGTCAACCCATATTGGTCATTGTTATCGGTCATATTGGTCATCAATTGATTCTGGATTACTGACTAGAGTATCCCGATTTATCGTATATTGATCATCGGTCATCGGTCATTGGTCATTGATATTGCAAGGCCCGTGTACAGGACCTGTAGAATTCACCAGTATAGTCAAACGTTCACTTAATTGTATGCACCCGGACCTGTGGTATGTGACGCAGGATTGCGTGCATTAGATAGGTTAATAAAAGACCGATAGACATGAGATGAACATTGAACATTGACACTAATACTGAATATTGGTTATGGAACATTGATTCCCGATTACTGAATTACTGATTATTGACTTTTGATTTTGTTATCGTTTATCATTTATTGACTCCGATATCGTTCCAATTTCTGTTCTTGTTATATAGTTCTTTACTTTACTACTTGCTACTACTTGTCGCCCGAAGCTTGCTCTAACGGGTTCTCTTCCTCTTTCTTTTGAGTTATGTTTTACAGGTACAGTGATGGGTTACTGAAAGGAACTCGTCGAACTGTTATTACATTACATATTCTCGAGCTATCTAGTAAGTTCTTGTGTCCTAGATTTGGTTATTGGGTTTTATTCTTGTTTATGTGATTATTATTGTATTGTTGTGCTTACTGGCATTGTACAACTTATGGATGATATGAGTTGACATACTTATATCATTCATTGGGCCTCAATTGCGCACCTGTGTTCCCGTATAATGGGAAGCAGGGTGTGACATTTGCGAACGATAATGCTCAGTTTTTACAAAGCAATTGGATTCAGATCTTACTACTTTCAGAGAGTGTATTTTCAAATTTTAATGGAATTTAGCTCAAGTTTTTGTTGTTTTAGAAAGTAAATGTTCTCGAAATTCAAGAATATTACATTTCAGATTTTTCTACTATTTGAGGATATAAAATCTCATTTTTTTGATGTTAGTTTCAGTTTTGACAAATTATGTGGATATAGTTGTACATGGAGGTACTTGGTTTTAACTATTGGATTTGAGGGAAATCCTCATTGTGAGTTAGTTGATTTTGGATTTATGTGACATAAAAAAAAGTTTGAGATGATATTTGAGTTATGAGACTCTAAAGGTTGGGTGGGACCCTTGCATGCCAGCAAGTGAGGATTGTCGGAATTTGGCCAATGAGGTTTTTTTTTGATTCAGTGAAGTTAAGTCCGGTAAGCTACACTAACTTTAGGGAGACTGTGATTCTAATCGAACATAATAAACATAAGGACTTGCACTAGTTGGAGTTGTGACGAAATAAGAGCAAATATGGGTAGGGGGCCTCATATGATCGGATGATGGAAGATAATCCAAAGAATTATTGGGGTGTGATCACGAACGGTGTGGGTTTCAATTTCCAGAATTACTGAGGTGTGAGGGTGTGTACCAAAAATCACGGATGGTGGGAAGTTGATTCTCAAGAATTATTGGGGTGTGAACACGGACGGTGCGGGATGATTCTTCAGAATTATCGGGGATTGGGGCAACGCTCATGGGATATTCGTGTGATGAGGTACCATTTGGCCGGACGGTGTGGGTTTTAACTTCCAGAATTATCGGGGTGTGAGGGTGTGTACCCAAAATTACTGACAGTGGGAAGTTGATTTTCAAGAATTATCGGGGGCATGACACTAGATACTCACAGAATAATCTAAATCTTAAAGTAAACATAGTAGTAGGTTAGTTGCATAACGTGGGATTGAATCCTATAAAGTGGAGAATGATAAGGGCTTGCACCGGACCTATGTAGTATGAGATTCATAGAATCTGACAAGTATGCATTAGAAATCATCATTAGCATTTTTGTTCTTGACTTGTTTTATGCATATTTGTTTTCTGTTTTCATCTCATACACCTGACACTTAGCCTAACTTCACTCGTTGTTTTACGTTTCATTCATCGTTGTTTCATGTTCCATCTGTTATTGCTATGTTAATATGTCTCACTTGTTGTTCTATTTATTATTGTTTATGCATCATTTATTACTGCTATATTAATGTGCATCAAGTTTATGATTATGAGATCTAAAAATATCACTATTATTATAGTTGACGTCAGTTGCCTTGAACTGACGTACCCACTCTTTAGTATGTTTCACAAGACTTTCAAGTGAGTTGCTCGAGTAAAGTGGAAGCTTAAATTTAAGATGATTAAAGTTTAAGTGTTGGGTTGTAATGTAATAAATGTATTAAAATTTTTCTCTGCGTAAATGCAAGAAAGAACAGTTGTAATAAAAGTTCTTAAATTTCCCTGTATTTGATGTTGTGTTTATGATTACATTGAAGTTTATTATAGAATTTGTGCCATGTATTTTTAATTTTATTTGTTGGAAATTCGGGGAGCTACGGAGTTGGTATCAGAGCACGCTTTGATAGTAATGTTAAACATGGTATAGGGAATGAACCTAGGTGTGGACACTAGAGCGTGAGTATCTAGGTGGACATTAGAGTGTGAGTATTAAACCCGAAATTAAAACAAATGAAATAGTTTGAGTATGAATAGATTTCTGCCATAGGCAGTTGGTGTGAAAATGATTTATGTTGTGGTGCTTTAACATTTTCACGTATTTTGCAGTACTCAGTGAAATGGCAGGACCCAGGACTAGAAATGGTGAAAATGATAATGGGGCTGAAGGTTCCCATGGGGGGCAGATTGGATTTGGAAATGGAGATTGATAGGGTATATTAAACCCTGAATGCAATTATGGCAGCTGGTGCGACTCGGAAGCAGGGAACATGGCTTGTACCTATTAATGCAGATCCGATCAAGCAAGTGGAATCTTTTAAGCAGATGAAGCCGCTAGTTTTTGATGGACAAGCTGGTCCCAATGAGGCCGATGATTGGATCAGGTAGATGGAAGTAGTCTTTGAGGTTCTGGAAACCCCCACAACCAACAAGGTGAAATTGGCTACAATGCAGCTGGAAAAGATGCTGGTGTCTGGTGGCAGTCAGCGAAGAGAACTTTAGGTGAAGAGCAGGTGACTTGAGAGGATTTTCTTGGTGAGTTCAGGGATCACTACTTCCCCTTAGACATCTAGGAGAAGAAGGCAATGGAGTTTCTGAACTTGCAGCAGGGCAGTATGTCAGTGTGCGAGTACGAGACTAAGTTCGCACAGTTGTCGAGATATATGCCGGAGCTGGTAGTTGATGAAGCAAAGAAAGCCAAAAAATTTGAGCAGGGCTTGAGGCTGAATCTAAGGTCCCAAATGATACTGTTGGGGATCAGGAGGTTCGACAAACTTTTCAGGAGGGCATCCATGATCGCGGAGGACATGGATCAGTTCCACAAGAAGCAGGAAACCTGGAATAGAAATAGAAGGTCAGCAGCAACAAATCAGAGTGGGAGGAAGTTCCTGGTGAAGAAGGGCAGATTCAGTAGGTCCGAGCAGAAGCCGGCAGTAGCTTAAGCGTGATTTGCTATAACTGTGGAGAAGCGGGTCACTTCAAGACAGCCTGCACCAAGCCAGCAAAGGGTCCGACTTATTATCAGTGTGGGCGAGAGGGTCATACCAAGCCGTTTTGCTTGCAGCTTAAGATGGATGGTGCAAATGGGAGCAAATTCCAGAGGCAGGGGCGAGTATTCACATTGACTGAGGGGGATGCTGATAACTCAGAAGATGTGATCCAGGATATGCAAGAATTTTAATTTATTTATTGGATGTATTAAATAAGACTTTGTTAAGAATAAAATGGAGTTTTAAGTATTATTTTTCATGTAACAGGATGTGTTTTGATTAATGGAATAAAAACAAAGGTTTTATTTGATACTGGTTCTTTGCATACATTTGTGTTGCCCAATTTTGCCAAAGTGTTAGGTGTGGAATCTAAGATTTTTCCAGGCAGAGTCTTGTCAGTGGAAACACTATCAGGAGAGCAGTTGATTGCTAATCGGTATTATGAGGATTGTGATATCGAGATCGGTAGGAGGCATTTCGGAATCGATCTCATCGAACTACAGGTCTTGGGTGTAGATGTGATTGTGGGCATTGATTGGATGACAATTTATGATGCTACAATTGAGTGCAAGAACAAAGAAGTTATAGTGAAGGCATCGGGAGGACCCGCAGTGACTTTTCGAGGGAAGAAAGGAAACTCGAAAGTAATGGCAGCTATATCAAAGATGATGATTCCGAATGAGGCTTGGGAGACCCCTGTAGTTAGAGATTTTCCTACTGTGTTCTTGGAAGATCTACCGGGGGTACCGCCGTAGCGAGATGTTGAGTTCTGCATCAATGTCCAGCCAAGAAGTGCTCCAATATGTAAGACTCTATACAGGATGACACTTGTAGAGCAAGATGAGGTAAAGAATCATATTAAGGAATTATTGAGTAAGGGGTTCATCAAGCCGAGTACTTTGCCATGGGGTGCACCAATGTTGCTAGTAAGGAAGAACGACGTGTCAATGAGGATGTTCATTGACTACCAGAAGTTAAACAAGGTGACCATTTAGAACAAGTATCCATTTTCGCGAATTGATGATCTGTTCAATAGGCTTCAGGGGGTGGCAGTATTTTTGCAGATTGGTCTGCGGTCAGGGTATCATTAGGTCCGAGTTAAGGAGGAGGATGTGAGCAAGATAGCTTTTAGAACTTGGCATGGACTTTATGAGTTTTTGGTGATGCCATTCGGGGTGACGAATGCACCGGCAATGTTTATGAATATGATGAATCAGATTTTGCGACCTTTCATTGATTCCTTTGTGGTGGTATTCATTGATGATATACTGGTCTATTCGAAGTCGGAGGAAGAGCATGCTGAGCACTTAGCAGAGGTGTTGAAGAAGCTATAGGAACATCATTTGTATGCCAAGCTATTGAAGTGTGAATTTTGGAAGTCAGAGGTAGCATTCCTTGGTCATATCCTTTCGAAGGAGGGAGTGGCCACTGATCCTCAGAAAATTGAAGCAGTGAAGAGTTGTCCTAGACCGATGACTATGAAGAAGGTTAGGAGCTTCTTGGGATTGATAGGGTATTACAGGTAGTTCATTCAAGGCTATGCGTAGATTGCAGTTCCGTTGACAGGGTTGACCCAGAAGAATGTGAATTTCAATTGGACTGATAAATATGAGGTGAGTTTTCTGGAGTTGAAGGAAAGGTTGACGACTGCACCTATTCTAGCTTTGTCGCAAGCTGGGAAAGACTGATATTTACAATGATGCGTCGCACAGAGGTTTGGGTTGCGTTTTGGTGCAAGAGGGGAAGGTTATTGCTTATGGTTCGACGCAGTGCGTCCTCATGAGAAGAACTATTCGACGCACAACCTGGAGCTTGCAGCAATTATCTTTGCTTTGAAATAGTGGAGGCACTATGTTTATGGAGAGAAGGTTAATATGTTTACTTATCACAAGAGCTTGAAGTACATTTATCAGCAAAGAGATCTGAATCTTCGACAAAGGAGGTGGTTGGAGGTATTGGATGACATTCGTTCTGAGATCAAGTATCATCTAGGCAAGGTGAATGTAGTAGCTAATGGGCTCAGTCAGAAGAGTAGCCTGTCAAATTTGATCACGACACAGAAGGAGTTGGCAGCAGAGTTAGATCGGCAGGTATCAAGGTTGTTCCACAGGGATTGGGAGCGTTATTGGCACAATTGAGGCTTCAGTTTTCATTGAGGGAGCAGATCATAGAGGGTCAGAAATCAGATGTAGAGATTCAGAGGATGTTACAACAGATTTCCGACGACAAGCTATCAAAATTTCATGTCCATGATGGAGTTCTATGGATGGGCAAGAGATTGTGTGTGCTGGAGAGTGCAGATTTGAAGGAGAGCATCTTGCAGGAAGCACACAATACCTTGTTATCAGTACATCCGGAAAGTACGAAGATGTACAAGGACATCAAGCAGCACTTTTGGTGGCCAGGAATGAAGAGGGATGTTGCAAATTTTGTGGCAAGGTGTTTGACTTGCCAGCAGGTCAAGGCAGAGAATCAGAAGCCTGAGGGCTTCTGCAGCCGTTGCCTATACCTGAATGGCAGTGGGAGAATAATAGCATGGATTTTATCACTGGTTTGGCAAGGAGTCCGAAGGGCAACGACTCGATTTGGGTCATTGTAGATCATTTGACCAAGTTGGCTCATTTCTTACTTCTAAAGATTTCATGGTCTTTGGAGAAGCTGGCAGAACTGTACATCAAAGAGATTGTGAGACTGCATGGGGTTCCTGTGTCTATTGTTTTCGATAGGGATGCGAGGTTCATATCGAGATTTTGGAGGATTTTGCAAGCAGCTTTGAGTACCAGGACTAACTTCAGTATTGCTTTTCATCCGCAGACCGATGGTCAAACAGGGAGGGTGAATCGAGTATTAGAGGATATGCTGAGATCTTGTTTCTTGGATTTTGGTGGCAGTTGAGAGAGGTACCTGGCACTGGTTGAGTTTTCTTACAACAATAGTCACCATGCAAGTATTGGTATGACACCTTATGAAGCTTTGTATGGGAGGAAGTGTAGAACACCAGTCTGTTGGTACGAAGTAGGAGAGAGGCAGATGTTTGGGCCTGAGATTGTGTAGCAGACGTTAAAGAAGAACGAGCTAATTTGGAAGAGATTGGTCGAAGCCTAGGCATAAGAGTTATGCAGATACTCAGTGTAGGGACTTGGAGTTCGAAGTTGGGGATGCAGTTTTCCTCAAAGTCTCTCCCACGAAAGGAGTGATCAGATTTGGAAAAGGAGGCAAGTTAGCACCGAGGTACATTGGACCATACAAAATTTTGAGGTGAATCGGTAAGACAACATACAAGTTGGAATTGCCAGAAGAGTTGACTCAAGTGCATGATGTATTCCATGTATCGATGTTGAGGAAGTATGTGCTAGACCAGAGTCAATAGTTGACGGAAGTGCCCGTTGGATTACAGCTAAATTTGACCTATAAGGAGCAGCCTGTGGAGATTGTCGATCAGCAGGAGAAAGTGTTGCGGAGTAAAGTCATATCTATGGTCAAGGTACTGTGGAGTAACCCGTTGTTCGAGGAAGCCACATGGGAGCCAGAGGACCGCATGAAGAAAGATTTTCCTGAAACTCTTTGTGTAATTTTAATTTTTTGCTTGTAGTTGTTTCTTTTCCCTATTAGCAGTAGTTTTGAGGACAGACCTATCCTAAGGAGGGAGTAATGTAACATCTTAGAAATTTTAAATATATTTTTGGAATTAATAAATGATTTAAAATGATTTTTTGTGATTTGATAAATATTTTTCTGAAATTTATCATTTTTGCACGTGCAAAACACGTGCAAATATTTTTCTTGGGAAATACGAAGTCAGAAAATTTGCTTGGAAAATCTAATATTTATTAGTTGATAATAATTCTAAATTTTTTAGATTTTTATGAATAAATTATGACATGTTTGCAAATATTTCAAAATGAAGGACTTTTGTGTAAAATTGCCACTTGGGGGCAAATTTTTGAAACATGTTTTCTGAGCTGCACTTGGAGACCGGCCAGATCGGGGAAGTTATGGAAAAATATTTTTTTTACTCTAATTGATTTAGATTGATTCAACTAATTGATTTTTGAAGGATCTATATATTTAAAGATATTTTCTTAAGGAATATTTTGTAAAAATATTGTAGAAACCCTAATAATCAAATCCTGGCGTATATTAACCACACAGCAGCCACCCTGCCCTTGTTGTGAACATAAACCCTATTTTCTTCATTATTGTTCTTGGAGTGGATGCTTGGATCTTGAATTTTTGAAAGGAGAAAGAAGGGGCTTTCCTCCATTACTACTATTGTTCTTCAAATTAATCTTTTTTGAGGTGGGGTGGTACTTCTCATCTCTTGATTTGATATATGTTTGTATAATATGATGTTGATTGAACAAATATGATATATCTTGCTTGATTATAAAACTTGTTGTAGATATATTCGAGGATAAATCTCTATGAATAGTAGTCAAATAACTTCTTCATAAATAAAAACTCTAATTAGTGAATGATTCTTTGATTCTCTTGATATGTTGTTGGATCATGATTGAGTAAATGTCATGCTAGAATTTTCTATGTGGATCTTTGATTGTTTTAAATCATATATTAATAATTCTACCATGAATTGATTGTTGTGATAAAGTTAATTGATTCCATGAGATAAAAATCAAAATTTTAATATGTGATGATCTTGTTTAGTTTATACCTGAGGATGGGTTTGATTGATGAACTTAGGTAGATTGGATAAGATGCACAGGCTACATCATAGATTTCATCATGTATATGTATATATCAGTATGAATGGGGTTCGATTTAGTTCTGTTTGTCGCAGATTGCATGTCGGTCGACCCTATGGTCGACTGCATTCGGTTGATCGCAGTTTCATGTGTCGTTACAGTCAGTCGACTGCTGAAATTGGATTTTTGCCACTCGTTATTTTACTGCATCTTTCTCTTGGAATGAATGTTTCTCCAAATTTGCAAACAATGGTTATCAGTTTTCCAAAGTGACTAGATTTCAATATTGACACGTATATATACTCATATCTCTATATGTGAAAGAATCTTGACATTATTATAGTATTCACAGTGTTCATAAGAAAATTTTTCTTTAAAAATCTTTTTTTTATGTTATGACTTCGAAATTGGGTTTTTTGTGGAGTTTAAGAAAAGATTCGATTGATGTATGTACTGAGATGGTTAGGCAGAGATACACTTATTTTATTAAAGATTTTCATCGTATGCAATCATGTATTTATAGATATAAACATATATCAGTTGTCGAGGTCTCCGAAATTTAAATGGCTGCTGCAGTTTGCTTGCCAGTCTACTGAAGTTCTTTTGAACTTGTCGTTGCGGTCGACTGTCATTGTAATACCCTAAACTTTCATTTTAATAAAAATATTATTTTTCACGTGTTGTGTACGTGCAAATTTCATGGGTATATTAGTTATTTATTTTATATACAAAATTTCATTTTTAGTATGAACAATTATTTTTCCTTTCCTTTATTTTTCTAAAAGCCTATTTCTAAAGCCTAAAACACTATTTTATTTGTTTGAGCCCACTTTAATAAATTATTAATTTATTGTCTTGGCCCACAAACCTAAGCCCACTAATTGTGAAGCCCACAAATTTAATAAATCAATTAAATAGTCACACTTGTCATGTAGAGACAAATGGTGAACATTTTGATTAATTAAATTGTACAAACTTCTAAATAGGGGTATGATATGGCTAAAATTGGGGTTAAATCGGGACCGTCCAGATCGAGCACGAATCTTGAAGCGCGGGGGTAAAAAGGTAATTTCACATACAGATGGATCCAAAACGGGTATTGGGCCTCCTTCTCACGAAACCAACCGCCCGCGAATAGATCCACTCCAGCTGGGCGCGGGTCCCGACCCGATACAAACCCGGTCAACCAAGGGAGAATCAGGCCACTGATTTGATTAGATCAAATCAATAAGCTTGATTTGCTCTCACCAGGGAATCAAGGCCTACTTTCCTAAAACAGAATAGGAGGATTTTGCTCCTAAATGTTAGCCAGGAAATCAGGACCCTGATCATTCCAAAGGCGACTATAAATACTACCCCTCTACCACCAAGACCAGGTTAATGACTCTTTCACCACTTAAGCTCTTTCTTAATCTTTTGCTGATTACTGACAAGAGCGTCGGAGGGTGCGTCGCCGGAATCAACCCCGGTGTCTCGCACTTCCTTGCAGGTCGCGGTGGGAGCAAGAAGGCCGAGTCAGCTGTTCAGGTTTTCCTCGGATCCACAAATTCTATCTGTTTACCCCCACACCGAAATCAGCAGTAACAGATTGGCGCCGTCTGTGGGAAAACCACACGAACAGTCTCAGCCCATTCTCCGTCGTCATCTGCAGCCATGCCGCCGAAGAAGAACAGATCCAGAGGGTCGAACCGTGGGGCCAACCCCACCGACCCGGCAACTGAAGCTCCGGTCAATCCTGTCCTTCAGTCTGACCTCCCTCCGCTGACCCAGCAGGTCCCTCCTCCTCCTCCTCCCAAGCAGCAGCCCAACAACGGTCCGTCCGGTCACAACGGTCGGAAGGAGAAGCAGCCTCTCAATCCGGGCCACGTCTCAGTCCACAATGGGTCCTCGGACTCGATGGCTTCTCATCACCCCGACCTCCGCATCACACTCCAAAACCGCCATAAGGACGACGACCTCCGTACCCATCTTGACGAGAGGCGGGCCCGAGAGGGAGCCTCCCGCCAGCGTCAAGGTGAGCGGTCGCCACGTCGTCGGGACGGCAGAAGGTCCCCGCAACGCAGAGGCCGAGCGGCGTCCCCTGAGCGCCGAAGGAGGAGGTCCCGGTCCCCCAGGGATCGGCGTCATCTGAGGGACCGAGATATGCCCATCAGCCGAGCCGAGTTCCTCCAGTTTCAAGAGACCGTTCTGTAGGCCCTCAATCTCTGACAGAACCCCCAGAATGATCAGAGGGTTCCGACACCCCCCAGGGATCCCAGTCCCCGGCGCCGAACCCGGAGTCCTTCCCCGGCTCCCAGCCGACAGCAGCGGCAACAGAGTCCACGGCGCTCCCAGGAGTACCGGCGCCGCAGTCCACGCTCCCCTTCCTACGAAGAGGAGTTCGGAGGGTCGTACGACTACCAGCGGAGGGACGACGCCCTCATCCGCCGTATCCATGAGGTGGAGAGGCGCATCGGCCGCATGGACAGGGAGGAAGAGTCCCGAGCCGGAACCTTCCGTCCCAGCCGACCTCCCTTCTCGCGGTCGATCATGGAGGCCCATATACCGAGGAACTTCAAACCGCCACAGTTTGAAACATACTCTGGGGAGTCCGACCCAGTCGACCACGTCGAGAGCTTCAAGACCCTGATGTTGATCCATCAAGCTTCCGACGCAGTGCTCTGCAGGTCCTTCCCTGCCACCCTCCGGGGGTCGGCTCGGGAATGGTATTCTAGGCTCGCCCCCTCGTCCATCTTCTCATTCGAACAGTTTGAGACACTGTTCATTACTCACTTCGTGAGTAGCCGACGAGCCGAGAAGACGAGTCTTTCCTTGCTGAACCTGCGCCAGGAGAAGCAAGAAAAGTTACGGGACTATGTGAAAAGGTTTACCGCGGAAGTCAGGTCAATTGCTTCCTTGGACCAGTCCGTGGCTACCGTGGCGTTCCAGTCGAACATCCTTAACGCCAACCTCCGATCATCCCTGGCCAAGAAGCCCCCGCATGACTTCGCCGACCTCCTCCTGAGGTGCGAAAAGTACATCCGGGCGGAGGAGGCCGAAGCCCTTCCGAGCTTCGGGGGCACTGCCGCGGGGTCGAAGAGAAAGGCGACGGGAGAAGAAGGGTCCAAGAAAGCTCTGAAGGACATGGGCGATCAGCGCCGCCCTCCCCCCAGGTTCGAGAAGTTCACTCCCCTCACCACTAATGTCTCTACTATCCTCATGGAGGTAGAGAAGGAGGGAATCATCCCTCCAGCCCCGAGGATGCACACTCAGGCGAAGAGGAGGAACAAAGATAAGTGGTGTCGTTACCACCGAGACCATGGGCACGACACGAACGACTGTCGAGCTCTGAGAGATGAGATCGAAGCACTCATTCGGAGGGGGCAGTTGGCCAAGTTCGTGAAAGCTAACGATCGAACAGATCGGAACTCACCTCCCCCTCGGGGGGCTAACAAGCGCTCCGAGCGGCGCGAGGAGACACCCGAGTTCGAAGAAGAACGGGTTTTGCACCTGATCCACGGAGGCCCAATGGGGGGCTCCTCTAATTCCTCCCGAAAGGCCTTCGTCCGGGAAGTCAACTCGGTCCACAGTGCCCCTCCACCGAAGGGTCTCGGCGTCCCCGTAACTTTCTCCGATGCCGACCTCGAAGGAGTCCGAACCCCCCACTGCGATGCCCTCGTCATCGACCTCCGCATGGCCAACTTCAAGGTGCAGAGGATTTTGGTGGACAATGGGAGTTCGGTCAACATCCTATTCCTCTCGGCCTTTCAAGGCCTGCAGCTGTCCCGGGACCGCCTTAAGCCGGCCGGTTATACTCTCCACGGGTTCACGGGGGTCCCGGTAACCGTCGAAGGGGTGATAACCCTAGACGTTACTGCGGGAAGCACCCCTACTACCCGGACCGAGCCGATGGACTTCATGGTCGTCGACGTCCCGGCAGCGTACAATGTCATCCTAGGCCGTCCCGGCTTAGCCGCTCTGGAGGCTGTCCCCTCGGCATACCACTTGAAGATGAAATTCCCCACTCGCTCGGGAGTAGGGGAAGTCAGGGGAAGCCAGGAAACAGCTCGAAAGTGCTACATGACTTCCACCGGGGGACCAGTGCTCTCGCTCGAGACACTAGAGATCCCCGAGCCGAAGGCCCGTCCAACGTCCGAGCCGGCGGACGAGTTAGAAGAAGTACTCTTCTCCGACGAGGATCCGAGCCGAAAATTCCTCGTCAGCAAGTCCTTGCCGACCGTGCTGTTCTCCGACTTGGTGAGGTGCATCCGGGATAACCGCGACCTATTTGCTTGGTCGGCCGCGGATATGCCCGGCATCTCCGAGGACTTGCTCGTCCACCGCCTAAGCGTCGAACCGGGGTGCAAACCGGTTCAGCAGAAGAGGCGGAAGTTCGCTCCCGAGCGACAGCAGGCAATCAAGGAGGAAGTGGATAAGCTGCTGAAGGCCAAGTTCATCCAGGAGGTAAATTATCCCGAGTGGCTGTCGAATGTCGTAATGGTCAAGAAGTCCAATGGCTCATGGAGGATATGTATCGATTTCATCGATCTCAACAAGGCGTGTCCGAAGGACCCCTTCCCTCTCCCGAACATCGACACCCTTATCGACGCCACCTCGGGCCATGAGCTCCTCAGCTTCATGGATGCCTTCTCGGGGTACAATCAAATCCGGATGTTCCCTCCGGACATCCCGAAGACCTCCTTCGTCACCGACCAAGGCCTCTACTGCTACCGAGTAATGCCGTTCGGTTTGAAGAACGCAGGCGCCACCTACCAGCGCCTCGTCAACAAGGTTTTCCAGCATCAGATCGGCCGAAACATGGAGGTGTACGTCGATGACATGCTCGTCAAGAGCATCCGCGGCACTGACCACGTAGCCGACCTCCAGGAGGCCTTCGGCGTGTTGAGGAAGTACAACATGCGGCTAAACCCGAACAAGTGTGCGTTCGGAGTCTCCTCTGGCAAGTTCCTCGGTTTCATGGTGAGCCAGCGGGGAATTGAAGCTAACCCCGAGAAGATTAGAGCCATATTAGACATGGCCCCGCCTCGGAACGTCAAAGAGGTGCAGAAGCTCACCGGTCGGCTCGCAGCCATCGGTCGGTTCCTCTCCAAGTCAGGGGAAAAGTGCCTCCCCTTCTTCAAAGCACTCCGGGGGGCTAAAGGATTTGAATGGGGTCAAGCTCAGCAAGAATCGTTCGACCAGCTGAAAGCCTATCTGGTGAACCCCCCTCTGCTCAGTAAGCCAGTCCCGGGCGAGCCCCTCTTCATCTACTTGGCCGCTTCCGAGCAGACCTTGAGCGCAGTCTTGGTAAGAGAAGAGGACCGGACCCAAAGGCCCATTTACTACGTGAGCAAGGTGCTTCGGGACGCCGAGCTCCGCTATCCGAGGATAGAGAAGATAGCCTACGCTCTGGTCATGGCAGCAAGAAAGCTTCGGCCCTACTTCCAATCTCACTCGGTCGTCGTCCTCACCGATCAGCCCCTCAAGCAAGTCCTCCACAAGCCCGAAACCTCGGGCCGGCTGATGAAGTGGTCCATAGAGCTAAGTCAGCATGACGTCTCCTATCAGCCTCGGACGGCAATTAAGGCACAGGCTCTCGCCGACTTCATCGTAGAGTCCACCATCCCTGAGGTCGGCCACGTCCCGAATGGCCCCCCCATTTGGACAGTCTTTGTGGACGGATCCTCTTGCAGTGAAGGAAGTGGCGCCGGCATTATCCTGAACGGTCCTGACAGCTTCGTCCTGCAGTATGCGATCCGCATGAACTTCAAGGCCTCGAACAACGAGGCGGAGTATGAGGCTCTCATAGCTGGTCTCGGACTCGCACGAAGTGCTGGGGCGCAGCGCCTTCGGATTCACAGTGACTCCCAACTAGTCGTGAACCAGGTCTTGGGCGAATATGAGGCCAGGGACGAGCGAATGGCGAAGTACCTCGCCAAGGTCTGGGACCTCATGGGCCGGTTCGAAGAAGCCATCATCCAACGGGTCCCCCGGGAGGAGAACTCACAAGCTGACGCTCTCTCCAAGTTGGCCTCGTCTTCTCTACAAGGTCTCGAACAGACCGTACTGATTGAAGTCCTCTCTAAACCGAGCATCGAAGACGAGACACCTCGCTCGGTGGAGTCATTGTCGGTCATGCTGCAGGACAATTGGATGAAGCCACTGGTTGAATTCTTAAGGGATGGAGTTCTGCACTCAGATCCCAAAGAAGCACGCCGAGTCAGAACTCGGGCCGAGCGCTATGTTTTGATCGAGGGCGTCTTATACAAACGCTCCTTCTCTCAAATAGATGGCCGACCTTACCTAAGGTGCCTCTCTCCGGATCAGGCCGAATATGCCCTACAGGAGCTTCATGAAGGCATCGGAGGGGCGCACTCCGGATTTAGGTCTTTGGCCCGGAAAGCTTTGAACTATGGGTACTTCTGGCCGACCCTTCTTCAAGATGCCGAGCGGCATGTTCGGCAATGCAGCTCCTGCCAGAGACACTCCAACATCCGACGTCTCCCCCAGGCCAACCTCACCTCCCTATCGAGCCCTATCCCCTTCGCGATGTGGGGAATGGACTTACTAGGGCATTTTCCGCCGGCTCCGGGTCAGCTCAAGTTTTTAGTCGTCGCCATCGACTACTTCTCGAAGTGGGTCGAGGCCGAGCCCCTCGCCAAGATAACCGAGAGCAAAGTGGTGTAGTTCTTCTGGAAGAGCATCATATGCAGATTCGGCGTCCCCCGCGTCCTCGTGACGGACAACGGGACTCAGTTCACTGGCACAGCATTCCGAGCCCTATGCGACGACCTCGCCATTCAACAGCGCTTCTCGTCCATCTCACACCCTCAGTCGAACGGACAGGCCGAGAACGCTAATAAGCAGATCCTCGCAGGCATCAAGAACTGGTTGGACAAGTGCTCCAAGGGTTTGTGGGTCGACCAACTCCCCAATGTGTTGTGGAACTACCGCACGAGCAAGCGGACGCCCACCGGGGAATCCCCTTTCAACCTTACTTATGGGGCCGAGACCGTGATCCCCCTCGAAGTCGGAATACCTTCCCCTCGGCTCATCGCCTATGACGAATCGCAGAATGCCAGGGACCTCAGAGGAAACTTGGACCTGATAGATGAACTGAGGGAAAGGGCATCGATTCGGCAACAGAATTACAGAAGGAGGGTCGAGCTAGCGTACAACAAGAAGGTCCGACCCGCCAACCTTAAGCAAGGAGATCTGGTATTGAGAAAGCTAGCTATATCCCTCCCCAGTCAGAGGAGCAAGCTAGCTCCGAATTGGGAAGGGCCGTACCGGATCACAAAAGTTGTTCGACCTGGAGCATACCGACTTGAAGACATGGATGGCAAAGAGCTTCCGAGGACCTGGAATGCCGACCACCTCCTGAAATACCAAGAGAGCGCTCCGGCGCCTCTCTAGGTAGTCCGAGGTGTCGAACCATTCCTCTCCTCTAACTTGTAACCTGTCCCATGAATTGTACTATGTAAAACGGTTCGCCGTCAAATATGAATAAAGAAAAGTTCTATTATGTTTGTGAATTTGCACGTTTCTCTCCCCTCTTATTTAACCAATGGTTCGGAGTCCAACACTCGGCTCGACTTTACCTCCTCGGCTCGTCTCCGGACGAATCAGGGGTAGATCGCCGTTCGGAACTGCTCCCACAGCCGTTGAACTATACCGATGGTTCGGAGTCCAACACTCGGCTCGACTTTACCTCCTCGGCTCGTCTCCGGACGAATCAGGGGTAGATCGCCGTTCGGAACTGCTCCCACAGCCGTTGAACTATACCAATGGTTCGGAGTCCAACACTCGGCTCGACTTTACCTCCTCGGCTCGTCTCCGGACGAACCAGGGGTAGATCGCCGTTCGGAATTGCTCCCACAGCCGTTGAACTACACCGATGGTTCGGAGTCCAACACTCGGCTCGACTTTACCTCCTCGGCTCGTCTCCGGACGAATCAGGGGTAGATCGCCGTTCGGAACTGCTCCCACAGCCGTTGAACTATACCGATGGTTCGGAGTCCAACACTCGGCTCGACTTTACCTCCTCGGCTCGTCTCCGGACGAATCAGGGGTAGATCGCCGTTCGGAACTGCTCCCACAGCCGTTGAACTATACCGATGGTTCGGAGTCCAACACTCGGCTCGACTTTACCTTCTCGGCTCGTCTCCGGACGAACCAGGGGTAGATCGCCGTTCGGAACTGCTCCCACAGCCGTTGAACTATACCGATGGTTCGGAGTCCAACACTCGGCTCGACTTTACCTCCTCGGCTCGTCTCCGGACGAACCAGGGGTAGATCGCCGTTCGGAATTGCTCCCACAGCCGTTGAACTATACCGATGGTTCGGAGTCCAACACTCGGCTTGACTTTACCTCCTCGGCTCATCTCCGGACGAACCAGGGGTAGATCGCCGTTCGGAATTGCTCCCACAGTCGTTGAACTACACCGATGGTTCGGAGTCCAACACTCGGCACGGCTTCACCTCCTCGGCTCGTCTCCGGACGAGCCAGGGGTAGATCGCCGTTCGGAATTGCTCCCACAGCCGTTGAACTACACCGATGGTTCGGAGTCCAACACTCGGCACGACTTCACCTCCTCGGCTCGTCTCCGGACGAGCCAGGGGTAGATCGCCGTTCGGAATTGCTCCCATAGCCGTCGAGCTCCACCGATGGTTCGGAGTCCAACACTTGGTTCCTAGTCCATCTAAAACACTCCGGTAGGTCGATGCCGGATTTCGTTCGAACACAAAAGTCCGAACTCTCCTAACTACTCGCCGAAGACCGAAGACCCGCGAATTCGGTCGGCTTCCGAGCAAGTGGCTTCCCGAGCGTGTAAACGGGGAAAACACACTTTCCCCTCAACTTTCGTACCTGATCTCGATCAGACGGCTCAGATCAAGCCACCTGCGCGAAACGACAAGATAACGTTTTCTTGGGAACTGTGCCGCCTCGAGATTCGCGCCTACGTTCGACGGCTCAGATCTCGCCACCTACTCTAAGCGACAAAATAACGCTTTCTTGGGTACAGAGCCGTGCCGTACCGTGTCAGATCCACTAAATGACAAAGAGCCGCGCCCCTGGAGATCCATTCGGCTAAACAGACGCTCTCGGTTCAAAGATCTCGGCACGACCGATGCGGTTATAAGCAAAAACAAACATGCACAGCAACGAAAGGGAATTTTATTAATTGTCGGCGCACAATACAAAACATTCCATTACAAAGTGTCGGCAAACAAAACACACAATGCCCGACCCACTACACTTGTCCCTCATATAAAAACATCCTCACTAAACCGTTCGTCCTCCTCGGCTGACAGCTCCTCCTTCTCCCCCCGGAGCCTCGCCATCACACCACGCAGATGCCCCATCTCTGAGAGCAGGTCATCCCGCTCGGCGACGATCTTCGACTGAATGTGCCGAATGCTTTTGACCCGAAGAGCGTTGCTGAATGCGGTCTGCGAGTCTTCATCCTCCCCTGCGAGGCTCAGCTCGACGATCTTATTCTCCAAGCGTTGGATCTCGGCTTCCCGGAGACTGAGGACCAGCGAAAGGTGGTCCCACTCGCTCTCGGCCCGCCGTAACTTCATATCGGCACTCCTAGGGCTCAGAACCACTGTTCCAGAGGTGGCCTCGGATTCAGAGTCATCATTCGAACGCTCGGAGTCCGAGCCATGGATCGTCACAACGAGCTGAAAAGAAGAGAAAATGAATAACACAGTTTCAATACACTGCCGGAGTCTAACACTTGAAAATTTTTCAGAACTATTTGCATTCAGACATAATAGTGTTACAGACGGTCGGTCGACCCTACAGCTAAGTTGTTACAACGGTCAACAAAAATAGGGAAACGACAGAATCAGAGCCTCTTCGGAAGGGGAATGCTTCGGTTTAGGGAAACACGAGGACGGCGAGGCCTGCCCTCCGAGCCCGACCCTAAACCAACGAAGCGCGACCCCACTTCGCTGCTAGCTCTAACGGCGACGCCGGCCGAAGCCCCGCTCGACGAGGCTACCGCGCTACTCTGAGCGTCGGCTGGACTCCCCCTGGTCAACGGCGAGCGCATCGCAAGTTCGTGAAACGTAATCCCCCTCTCGCTCTCTTCGCGAGTGCACGAAGTGCTGCGAACGTTAGCCCTGACTGGTGCCGACTTGAGCGACGCGATCTCTTCCTCCAGTTCGATAATCCTATCCCTCAAGACGTCGTCCTTCGCCAACTTCTTCGGTCGAGGAGCTGTCAACGAGCCCGAGGCATTGGCGTTATCAGTCGCGAGCCGTCGGTAGTGGGTCACTTCAATCCCCCTATCTATCGTGATCCTTCTGAGCCTATCGACTTCGGCCGATAACCTCTTGCGCTCGGTTGACGCTTTCTCCAGTTCGGAAGCCAGCTTCTCCCTCTCCGCCGAACGTTCTTTTTCCGCTAGCTCCAAGTATTGGACCTCGGCCAAAAGGTCGTCATTCTTCTGCTCGGCGGCAGTAAGCTCTCTACGGAGGCTCTCGACTTCGCCTTCGGGATGGGGAGCTGAAGAGCGCTTCCGGTACTGGTACAGCTCGCGACCATACCTCCGCAGAGCCGCCTTCGTATCCTCCAGCCTGCCGAGCAGGACATATCGCTTATACCGGCTCTGAGAGAGCTCGTCCTTCGTTTTCACCAGCTCCTGCCGAAGGTATTCAGCCTCCGTGATCGGGCCGAATCTCACCTGAAATGCAGAGATAAATCCGAGGCCCAACACTTGGAGAAAGTTACGCCAAAACAGACACTAAATCCGAGACAACACTTGGGCAAATTTTGGCCAAACAAAACATTTTTTCATTCAAAATTCGAAGAGTTCTACAACAGCGGTGGCCAGTCCGCAGTTAGGCTTACAAAAACAAAAAAAGAGAGAGAAAAGAAGACAACCGAGTCAGGGGTCGACCTTTTTGTCGTTCGGGTCCGTCGACCCCTCGGCCTTGTCCTTGCCCTCGCCTCCGCCACCTCCTTCGCTCCAGCTCTCCTCCTCGGAGTCGTCCTCCTTCTCCTCCTCGGCCGCAGCCTTCCACGGGTCCTCGACGGGTTCCGTCTCCCCCTCGGGGCCGATCAACCCCTCGGGGACAACCTCCTCACCTTCCACGAGGTCATAGAAGTTGTAGGAGGACGTGTCGAAGCCCGGGTTCTTGGCGACCACATGTTGCAAGGCACGGCCGTAGGCGTCCAGCATATTCTGGATCATGTGCATCGCGGCCTCCTCCTGCACGGCCTGCTTCACCCTCTTCACCTTCCTGAGGTGCTTTGCCTTGATCTTCTCGGCCCTCTTCCGAGCGTCCTCCGCCTCCGACCGAGCCTTGGCCAGCTCCTCCCTCAGGTCGGCAGCCTCCTTCACCGACGCCTCGAGCTTGGCCGCCGAATCCTTCAGCTCGGAGACCTCCTTCTCCGAGGCCTCGAGCTTGGCCGCCGTATCCTTTGACAGCTGAACAGCATCGGCCAGCTGCTTCTCCAGCCCCTCCACTTCGGTGGCCCTCTTCGTCGAAAGAAGCAACTCGGAATCGAGTCGCTTCGCGACCTTGACGCATTCCGCCCTCTCCTTCTCCTTCTCCTGATCCTTCCTCGCCATCTCCTCGAGCAGGAAATTGAAGTGGCAGATGGTCTGAAAGAGAACAACAGAGTTACAATCCGAATCCAAGAACTTAGAAAATTTTCTAAGGAAGAAATTCAGATGAAGGAGAAATCAACCTACTTACCGACATGGTATCCCGGGCGATCTGCATCACGGCGTCCCCTGCCATCCCGGCCTTCAGGGTCGCTCGATCCTTCGGGGTCGGCAAGTGCCTTATCGCCTCCATGCAGATGTTCCCGTCGCCCAGGAAACCATCGGCGTTCATCACCTGCCAGTCGGGGACGAAGATCTGCTTGTGACGCTCGGTTAAGATCTTCTCCGCCTCGGCAGTGAGGGGCGGAACCGGCATGGACAGCGCATCCTTCACCCCGAACATGCCGCTCGATGAACCCGGAGCGTCCGTCCCCGGGGTCAGCACAGGTGCATCCGAGGTAGGGGGATCGGAGACAATGGCCTCCCCCTGCTCGGAGACCATGACCTTCGTCGGGGAGACGAGGACCTCAATCTCCCCCTCCTTGAGGACCGCGACCTTCGGTTGGTTGGCAGTCTTTGTGACCGAGGGTTTCTTCGGAGCCCGGCTGTCCTGAGGCGCTGCCAATGGCCTCTTCTTCTTCTCCTGATCTGCCCGGCCCTTCACCACCAGAGCCTTGTAATCAAGCTTCATTGTCTCTGCAAAAACTGGATGGAAAAACTTAGAAAATTTTTTCATGAACTTTAAACAAGGAGTATAAATACCAGATGCATACGAGGGTCGATCGGACTGAGACCCTCACGGAACAGATGCTCCTCCGTGATATCCTTCCAGCTTAGCGCTGGCAGGGCGAGAAGCTTCCTCTGGACCTCAGCCTCCTCAGTATTCAGCGGGGCGTCCTTCTTTGTACGCTTGGGCAGGCCGTCTTTCGCCCAAACTGTCGGTATCACCCACGGCGTCAGATTTCGGACGAGGAAGTATTTATCCTTCCAATGTTTGATCGAGTCTGGGTTTTCGATCAACTTAACTCCCGTCCGAGGAGAAAGGAAAAACCTCTGCTCGTCACGCCTCGGCTGGCAAGGTCGGAATAGACTCCGAAAGAGGAACATAGTCGGCTTGGCGTCGATCTCTTGACATCGGAGAAGGAACGCCACGACATGCCTCCAAGTGTTCGGCATCAGTTGGGCAGGACTCAGACCGTACCAGACCAAGACTTCGACCACGAACGGGTGTAGGGGAAACCGGAGCCCGGCGATGAGGGAATCGACCGGGAAGACGCATATGTCCGGCGAGGACTTTGTGTTGGCTCGGAACCCCGGGCCAGGAAGAAGCAGCGCATACTCAAGCGGGATCCGGAAACCCTCTCGGATCGTGCGGAGATCAGCCTCGGTGAGAGTCGAGATCCTGTGGTCGACCTCGGACAGCTCCCTAGGCTCGTTCTCCTCCACCAGCTTCGCCGTACCTTGAGTGACCCTCTCCAAGGTATCCTCGGCGTAATCCCGGACGCCTCCCACGGTCGATACGGCGATAAGCTGCCGACCGAACGCCCCCGCTCTCTTCGGCGTTTCCACTATTGTGATCACGGCTTTACCCTTTCGGGACTCCGCCGCGACTTCCTCGGGCACTTCGGCCACTTCACCCTCTTTATCCGGACGAACAACGTCTTGCTCGCTCGGCTCCATTACTCCCTTCCCTTTATCCCCTCGGCCAACGGCTTGTTCCGAGGCGGGGGTCTCAGCCGAAATTTTAACCATGTTTTCCTAAAAAGAGAAGGGAAAGAAACTGACCTTGAAGTGACAGGTGCGGTCGGAAAGTTCGCCGGAACTAAGAACGCTACCGCGACAGCTAGCAAGGCCACCAAGGGAGCTAAAAACTGCGAAGCAAAGTAAAAACGGAAGAGAGAGAGTAAAAGTGAAAAGTGAAGACTTGGTCTTGGGGGAGTGAAGATTTATAGTAAAATTGGAACGTCCCTTGGACTTCCAATGAAACTTCGCGGCCTTTGGGCTGCTCTCGAAACGTCACGAAGGCCCATCACCACTACTCCTCTCACCAAGTCAACTGGCTCGGCCCCGAGGGGTCCAAATCCGGGCTACGAGCGATCCGAACACGCCGACAGCAGGGTCCGGTCGGAATCCGAGCAAGTGCCTTCCCGAGCTGGTAAACGGGGAAAACTCACTTTCCCCTCAACTTTCGCGCCCGATCTCGATCAGACGGCTCAGATCTCGCCAAGAGCACTAAACGACAAGATAGTATTTTCTTGGGAGCTGCGCCCGTCATGAGATGCGCGCCATCATCCAACGGCTCAAGGTGCGCCACGTCGCTCGGACGATTGAACCCTCGGACGCCTCACCTATGCCTAGAGAATCCTGGAAAAATTTTGATTCAGTTTTGAGGCGCCGCCTTCGGCGAACACCCCCCAGGTCCCGTGCATCGGTCGGTATTCCGCCGACCACGAGCCCCGGTCGGGAACAGATAGGCACTCCCCCCGTCTCTAACTTCCCCGGGCTGACGTCCATCAGAAGCCATCAGCCCGGAAGGAAGACAGAGATGAGAGGGGACCCATCAACACTTAGAAACCAGGAGAAACACACCGTTCCGAGCTTGTTGTTTACAACTGGAAGGCGCGGCTTGTCAGAGGACACCGACCGCAGCGCCTTCACAGTTGCAAACAACGGGCTCGGACGGTCCAGAAGCCCGAGCTGCAACTCATGATAGAGAAGCGCGCCATCCCGAGCTAGTTGGTTGCAACTGGAAGGATCAGTTTGTCAGAAGACTCTGACAGCGGCGCCTTCACAGTTGCAACAAACAGACTCGGATGGCCCGGAGATCGGTATCGGACATGGATCGTCATTCTCCCACCAAGACCTCCGCCTACTTCGGCACTCACTTCGGAGCAACCAAAGAAGGCAGAAGATCTTGGTGAGAGAACGACCACCCGTCCTCCCGAGACGGCCCATCCCTCGGATCCGGACTACGGTCGTCACCACTCTTGCCTTATTCTCCCCCGCTCCTGACATCCACTTAGGGACCGTCCGGAACGGGAGAAGATAAAGGTAAGAGAGCGACCACCCGTCCTTCGGAGATAACTCATCCCCCGATTTCGGACTACGGTCGTCACCACTACTACCTCGTTCCCCCTCGCTCCTGACATCCACTTGGGGGCCGTCAGGAACAAAGGGAAAACCAGGCAGAAGAGCGACTACCTCTCCGAACCTCAAGAGAGAACCTACCCAAGGCAGATGCCTCCGAGGTCTGGAACTCAATTTGGTTGTGGCTAAAATGACAAAGGGAGTGGAGTACTTATAGCCTGCCTCCTAGAACCAGCCATTATGACCCTCGGAAATCGAAGCACCGCGTTTTAATTAAGGGAATTACTGATCCTCGGAAGTTGAAACGCCACGCATTAATTAAAGGAATTATCCTTAATGACGTCGGGAAGGCGAAACGCCACACAAGTCACGAAGCGCCATTAAAACCATTGGGAACAGAGCCATCTCAGATTGCCAAAAACCACAGGCCCTCGGTCGGCTGCCGAGCAAGTGCCTTTCCGAGCGCGTAAACGGGGAAAACTCACTTTCCCCTCAACTTTCGCGTCTGATCTCAATCAGACGGCCCAGATCTCGCCGAGAGCACTAAAAGACAAGATAGTGTTTTCTTGGGGACTGTGCCCGTCTCGAGATGCGTGCCGACATCCAACAGCTCAGATAACGCCACGTCGCTCGGCATGCCGAACACCAATGCCTTCGGTCGGCATCCGAGCAAGTGCCTTCCCGAGCTGGTAAATGAAGAAAAAAAGAGACCGAGCTACGTGGACCGCTGGATCTCTCAAAAATTCGCGCTCCCAATGATGAAGAGCCCAGATTGCGCCACGTGCGCTAAAAGACAAGATAGTATTTTTTTGGGAACTGCGCCCGTCTCGAGATGCGTGCCACCATCTGATGGCTCAGATTGCGCCACGTCGCTCGGAACGCCGAACCCCCTAGTCTCCGGTCGGCAGCCGAGCAAGTGCCTTTCCGAGCTCGTAAACGGAGAAAAACGCTGCCGAGCGGTAACAACCATCAGATCTTTCCGAAGTTCGCGCCCGTCCACGATCGATGGCTCAGATCGAGCCACGCCATTAATCGGTATTTAAATCGTTTTTTATTTATTTTAATCGTTTTATTTGTTTAAAAATTGCGAGAAAATTACTAAAAATTCGGGAAAATTAGCTAAAAATTATGGGAGATAATTGAAAATTCGGGGACACACTTTCGGACCCCGGAGCGAACAATTATTACCCTGAATGCACCGCTAAAGCCCCCGAACGATTAGCAAACACATCGCAGAATTAAACAAATACTTCGAAAAAAGTAGATAAAGGACTGTCAGATACCCGACGCAGCTCAAGAACAGCACACAACGTCAAAAGTTACCTCACTACCCCCTTTCTAGATTCAAAATCCCACATTTGGACTCCGATACAACTCCACCAGCCACTGAAACTGCTGAACTACTCCTCAAAGTCTGATCACGCTCAGCCTTTAGGAGTGGGGGGCTCGTGATATGGCTAAAATTGGGGTTAAATCGGGACCGTCCAGATCGAGCACGAATCTTGAAGCGCGGGGGTAAAAAGGTAATTTCACATACAGATGGATCCAAAACGGGTATTGGGCCTCCTTCTCACGAAACCAACCGCCCGCGAATAGATCCACTCCAGCTGGGCGCGGGTCCCGACCCGATACAAACCCGGTCAACCAAGGGAGAATCAGGCCACTGATTTGATTAGATCAAATCAATAAGCTTGATTTGCTCTCACCAGGGAATCAAGGCCTACTTTCCTAAAACAGAATAGGAGGATTTTGCTCCTAAATGTTAGCCAGGAAATCAGGACCCTGATCATTCCAAAGGCGACTATAAATACTACCCCTCTACCACCAAGACCAGGTTAATGACTCTTTCACCACTTAAGCTCTTTCTTAATCTTTTGCTGATTACTGACAAGAGCGTCGGAGGGTGCGTCGCCGGAATCAACCCCGGTGTCTCGCACTTCCTTGCAGGTCGCGGTGGGAGCAAGAAGGCCGAGTCAGCTGTTCAGGTTTTCCTCGGATCCACAAATTCTATCTGTTTACCCCCACACCGAAATCAGCGGTAACAGGGTACTAGGTGGCACGTGCAATGCACATAGTGCGCAATGCACACTCTTTGGGGTCGGGATGTGCTAGGAGAGATGGAGAGTGTGGGTGTGTGTGCATGGGTGGTTACTTTGTGCATGGGTAGTTGCTACAACTTCCTCTCCTATCCTAGCCCTCCATTCAATAACTATCCAACCAATCCTAGCCCTTCATACTTGTTTTCAACATTAATAATCTATTGAAAGAAGAGAACATTATATAGGAGATATATATTAGTGTGTGAGTGTGAGTGTATGTGTGTACCCCCATTGGAGGCCGACCATCTCTACTTGAAGCTCTCGGTTTTTTGGCAAGGAGCAAGGGAAGGAGTTCGTTGCACCGCGACCTAGGAGGAGGAGGCACTCTCCGCATTCTAGGAGGCTCTAGGGGATTTTCTTAATTGGTTTTCTTCAAAAGGTGGTGTTTCTCATGACTTCTAGAGTAGAAATCATGCTAGGGAATGAAATTGAATTGTTATTATAAGCTACTAGTTGAAATGAAATGCATGCTCGCCTAATTAGAAGAGAATTGATAATTAGAAAATGCGTGTTGTTTGATTACTAAATTTATTAACTACGAGTAAAAGTATATGTTCTCATTGTTATAAACATTAGAATGCATATTGATTATGTTTAAATTGCAATTATGTGAAATTCGCTAGTAAGAAATTGAACCATGCTTATTGATTAAAAAATGCCAAAGTAGAATAGTGTGTTAAAGTTGAATTGATTGAATTGATTGTTAATAGATGTAATGAAATTCCCTATTGCCATATTTATCGTGTGAAAGATTTGAATAAATGAAAAAGAATGTCCTTTTGCATACGAATAAATGAATGTATTATGTGTAGACTAATTAATAAAAATGGAAGTCTTTACTCACTTATAAAGTTAATTTTTGTGCTCTAAAAATAGTTTAGCTATCAATGTGTAAGCAAGCATCATAGTAGTAAATTATGTGTGAAATCATCTTTAATTATGAACAATTACGTATTAGTTTTCAAATGTCGAAATAGTGTTCATAAAATGCAAACTAAGGCTAAATACATGTTTTAAAAGAGGAAAAAATACCTTTAAATATATTGCCTATTGTTAAATTAAATGTATTTTATTTCTGGACCTTTTTGTTTTCAAAAGAGGAGAAAAAGAGATAAACTCGTTTTTGAGAAATTTTTAAAGTATAGCTTGAATAGAGAATTAAGATCAAAACTTATTTTTCATACCTTCCAATCGATATGTCCACTTAGACCAACTGGTCGGAAGAGACTTGGGTTCGCTACAGTAGTCGGAGGTCTCGAGTTCGATACCCCAAAGCTGCATTTTATTTTGTTGTTTTGTTAAAAAATCCAAATCGCAGAGAACAGAACACATAGGGTTTATAATCCCTAGTTAAATCGATGGGCGGCTGTGGCACTTTGGTCTTGTGCACTGTCTGCCTCACCGCTGGTCGCTGGTTCGAATCTTGGTGGGTTTGGAGTTTAGGAAAAAAAAATATTTTTTTGAGATTTTGAATTAAAATGGACTTTTAAAATAGAGTAAAAATCAGAAAAATTATGGATTAAATTCTGAAAAATTATTGGAACTTATTAGGAAATATTTATACAACTTTTGAAGCAGTGTGAATAAGAAATTGGGGTTTTTGCAATAAAATGACTCAATTTTGAAATTAAATTACTTTTTAAACAAAGAATAAATAAATGAAGAGTTTGGGTTATAAAAGAGGAATTTTTGAAAGTTGTGATGCGTGTGATTAAATGGAATTATAAAAATGTGTTTGTAGTAAGATTTGATATGTGAATAATAGATGTGTGGATCACATAAATTATTGGTGATTATTAATTGAAATTGACTCTTGCATATGGATTGCACGTGAAATTGAATTATAGATTGTGATGAATTATGAAAGATATGAATACATGAGTACTATGCTTTTGAAACATAAACTGTGATTAATCATGAAAAAGATCTTATGAGTATGACATTGTAATTATGAGTTGAAATTGAGAATTAGGGTATAGCCAAGCCTTATACCGGCAAAGAAAGAATTGTGAAATGATATTTTGAAATGAGAAGACCAAGGTTGGGTGATGTGAAATTAAAGGAATAATACCAGTATAGTGAAAGTGCTACATTCTAAGAGATTGATTTTATTCATGATTCAATTAAATTAAGGATTAGATACATAATGAAGACGTGATGAAAGTAAGAGAAAAACATTGAGTATGAGGGCCATTGGATTGGCGGCATGAGAGTATTCACAGGATGTCCCATGATGAGTCATGATAGGGCGTGGATACTGCTCCAGAGTACCATCTCGGTGGCGACGCTCGTGGGGTGTTTGACGACTGCGGGTGGTGTCATGTCTATGGTAGGAGCTGAATTACCACAGGAAGCCTGCATGATGAGTCATGTGACAGTGCGTTGGGATTCCCTCCAGGGCGCCTAGACATGAGTTCGTAGGTCAGAAAACATCTAGGATACTTACCATAGTTACAGTAGTAGATTAAGTCATGGCGAGGGATTGAACCCTACAAGATGAAGAACGGTTAAGGACTTGCCCTCGGACCTATGTAGTATGGACTGCATAGACTCTGAACAAGTGCGCATTAGTGTCATATAATATAAATAAATGCATTAAGGACTAAGTGCACATTCACAACACGACATCAATAGGATAGTCCCCTTTAGCTTTGTTTGTGACAAGTTTGTGTTTGTTAAAAAATGAGAATCGTTATACTGTTTCCGGCATAGAAAGGATGGCCATGTATAATATTTCGTCAGTTGAATGAACTGACACGCCTACAGTTTTATATGCAGGGTAAAGATGCTTGACAAATTGAAGTATACATGCGGCGCAAGATTGATTTAAATGTTGTTTCATGTAAATTATTGTAAAATTGCTTCCGCTGTGACAATGTACAAGTGTAATGTAACTCTGATAAAAGAAAAGTTTTTATTTCCATTGTTATATGTGCCATATGAGTATTAGAATAAATGAAAAGATTATATTTTTGCAAAGATTGAATGCATTATGTGTAAATTAGTGGATAAAAATATGAGTTTTATTCATTAAGAAGGATGATTTTTCTGTTCTAAAACATCATGAGAAAGAATATATTTTTGTAGTGATTTTTGTGGGAATCTATCTTTAATTATGAAGAATTATGCTTTAGTTCTCGAATGTCGAAATTATGATCATAGAATACAAACTAAGGCTAAAATGCATGTTTTAAAGACTTAAATACTCATAAAAATACTGAGTTACTGTAATTTTATGTGTGTTATAATCCGGAAAGTTATGTTTCAAAAAGAGAAGAAAAAGAACTAAAAAATATTTTTTTGAGAAATTGAAAAACCCAATAGCATAGTCGACCGATCACGTTGAAATAGTCGACTGGTTTGAGAAAATGAAAAATATATAGTTCGAATCTTCTACAGAACAGTCGACCGACTTTTGTAACAGTCGACTGCCCTGATCGTTTTATTTTTGAGTTTAAAGATCATCCCAGAACAGCCGACTGGTCATATGTGACAGTCGACTTCTCTGATTACTTTATTTTCGAGTTTTAGAACCTCGCAGAACAGTCGACTGGCCATGATTAACAGTCGACTGCCTTGAAGTTTCAAATAATATCTATATTTTGTGAGGAAATCTCTATTACCTGTGGCCTTGTATAAGTGAGACCGTTTTTACAAGAAGGAACTTATTTTAATTATTAACTTAAATTGTTTTCTTTTGAAGTTCGAATGGATTGTTTAAGAAGTTTAAAATGAGATTTTGGTAATGAGAAATTTGAAAAGTGTGAAGTGTGAACTAAGTGAAATTGTGAACTGTGGAATTAACATGGATTAAAATAGAATTATGTGGGTTATAAACTAGCGATTGTGGCACGTTGCATTTTTATTGTTATGCATAATATTTTACTTGAAAAATTGAAATTAGTTGACATGATGAATTAGGAAGAGTACCATGAATATGAATACACGAATGTTATGAATATGAAATGTGAATTGTGATTAATCATTAAAAGATCTTATGAGTATGAAAAGCTCGATATTGTAATTATGAGTTGAAATTGAGAATTAGGGTATAGCCAAGCCTTATACCGGCAATAAAAGAATTGTGAAATGATATTTGAAATGAGAAGACCAAGGTTGGGTCATGTGAATTAAATAAATAAGACCAGTATTGTGGGAGTGCTATATTCTAAGAGTTGATTTTATTCATGATTCAATTAAACTAAGGATTAGATACATAGTGAAGATGTGATGAAAGTAAGAGAAAAACATTAAGTATGATGGGCCATTGGATTGGCGGCGTGAGAGTATTCACAGGATGTCCCATGATGAGTCATGATAGGGCGTGGATACTGCTCCAGAATACCATCTCGGTGGCGACGCTTGTGGGGTGTTTGACGACTGCGGGTGGTGTCATGTCTATGGTAGGAGCTGAATTACCACAGGAAGCCTGCATGATGAGTCATGTGACAGTGCGTTGGGATTCCCTCCAGGGCGCCTAGACATGAGTTCGTAGGTCAGAAAACATCTAGGATACTTACCGTAGTTACAGTAGTAGATTAAGTCATGGCGAGGGATTGAACCCTACAAGATGAAGAATGGTTAAGGACTTGCCCTCGGACCTATGTAGTATGGGCTGCATAAACTCTGAACAAGTACGCATTAGTGTCATATAATACAAATAATTGCATTAAGGACTAAGTGCACATTCACAACACGACATCAATAGGATAGTCCATTTAGTTTTGTTTGTGAACAAGTTTGTGGATTGCTAAGTAATGAGAATCGTTATACTGTTTTCGGCATAGAGAGGATGGCCGTGTATAATATTTCGTCAGTTGAATGAACTGACGCGCCCACAGTTTTATATGCAGGGTAAAGATGCTTGAAAAATTGAAGTATACATGCTGTGCAAGATTGATTTAAATGTTGTTTCATGTAAATTATTGTAAAATTGCTTCTGCTGTGACAATGTACAAGTGTAATGTAACTCTAATGAAAGAAAGTTTTTATTTTCTTGTAAAACTGTACGAAAGAAGTGTAAAGATCCTGTGGAACTTCGAATTCAATTGTATTTTGGAATTCGGGGTGTTACATTATGTGACATAAAGAAAAGTTGGAGATGATATTTGAGTTATGTGACTCTAAAGGTTTAGTTATGCCGGCAAGTGAGAATTGTCATAATTTGGCCAGTGGGGCTTTTGTTTGATTCAGTAAAGTTAAGTCCGGTAGGGTACACCAACTCTAGGGAGACTATGATTGTAATTGAACATAATAAACATAAGGACAGACACTAGTTGGAGTTTTGACGAAATAAGAGCAAACATGGGTAGGGGGGCCTCATATGATCGGACGATGGAAGATAAACCGAAGAATTATCGAGGTGTGATCACGGACGGTGTGAGTTTCAATTTCTAGAATTACCGGGGTGTGAGGATGTGTACCAAAAATCACGGACGGTGGGAAGTTGATTCTCAAGAATTATCGGGGTGTGAACACGGACGGTGTGGGATGATTCTTCAGAATTATCGGGGATCGGGGTGACACTTATGGGTTATTTGTGTGATGAGGTACCATTTGGCCGGACGGTGTTGGTTTCAACTTCCAGAATTATCGGGGTGTGATGGTGTGTACCAAAAATCACGGATGGTGAGAAGTTTATTCTCAAGAATTATCGGGAGCATTGCACTAGATACTCACAGAATAATCAAAATCTTAAAGTAAACACAGCAGTAGATTAGTTGCATAACGTGGAATTGAACCATATAAAGTGGAGAACGGTAAGAGCTTGCACCGGACCTATGTAGTATGGGATGCATAGAATCCGATAGAAATCATCATAATCATTTGTGTTCTTGACTTATTTTATACATGCTTTCTGTTTTCAACTCATACACTTGACACTTAGCCTAGCTTCACTCATTGTTTTACATTTCATTCATCGTTGTTTCATGTTCCTTCAGTTATTGCTGTGTTAATATGTCTCACTTGTTGTTCTATTTATTATTGTTTATGCATCATTTATTACTGTTATATTAATATACATCAAGTTTGTGATTGTGAGATCTAGAAGTATCACTATTATTATAGTTGACGTCAGTTGCCTTCAACTGGTGCCCACTCTTCTGTTTGTTTCGCAGGACTTGCAAGTTAGTTGCCCGAGTAAAGTGGAAGCTTAAATTTAAGATGATTAATGTTTAAGTGTTGGGTTGTAATGTAATAAATGTATTAATTTTTTTGGCTGTGTAAATGTAAGAAAAAACAGCTGTAATAAAAAGTTTTAAAATTTCACTGCATTTGATATTGTGTTTATGATTACATTGAAGTTGATTTTGAAATTTGTGCCACGTATTTCTAATTTTATTTGTTCGAAATTCGCGGCGCTACACTATAATCAATGCAAAACCTCCATGTACCACCCTTCTATTTAACTAACAGTACTGGAGATGAAAACGGGCTTTTACTTGGTCTAATAATACCCTTTTAAAGCATCTCAGACACATGCTTCTCAATCTCTTCTTTTTGAAAATGAGGATAATTATATGGCTTGAAATTTGTAGGTGGCATCCTAGGAATCAATGCACTGGATGGTCATATTCTCTGCTTGGAAGTAAACCAATAATTTCTGAAAACAAAGATGCATGCTGCTGTAGCAACTGATCGATATCAGCATGTATATCTTCTGGAGGTTGAACCTCTTACAACACCAAATGAAAAACCTGACCAAAAGCATTAGTATTCACCTTTCTTCTCAAAGAATTAAGCTATATTTATGAAGGACCCTGGCCCTCACCTCCCTGCAATCTCACTTTCTGTACCAAATGAGTAAATTCCATTGTCATCTTTGTAATCAAATACTATTTTTCCTAGCAATCTCATCTACTATATGCCGTGTAGGATAATGGCTCGATTCTGGTTCAGATTGTTTTGGAGTATCTGCAGCAAATGAAAGTTACAGTATCAGTCGACTGATAGAAGGATCAGGCGACTGTCCAGAGAGTTTTCGAAGGCTAAAGATACAAGCAGCAGCAGAGGATCAGGCGACTGATCGGTCGACTGCCAGAAGGATTGCCAGTCGACTGGTAAGTCGACCAGTCGACTGTCGACGGGATTTTGAACTAGATCAGGCCCAATTCGAAAAGGCCCAATAGTTTCCCTATAAATACACTTGTTAGGGTTTTGTAATCGGTGACGAAAATTAGAGATCCCTATTTCGGTTTTGCAGCCGTCATTATTTGTAAGGGTTTGTTTTCGCCCATTGGTGATAATTTGAAGAAGAAGAAACCCCAACCGCCCCGTGGATGTAGGCATGAATTTTGCCGAACCACATTAAATCTGTGTGTCCTTGTGTTGGTTTGTTTTTGTATTTTCTCGCTGGTTCTCTCTTTGTATTCCGCATTGGTTTGGTTATTGTTGGTTAATTTGTATTCGCGCACAACAAGTGGTATCAGAGCTGTTGGTTCGACCTAGAGGGAGATGGCGGGTGATGCAGATGCAACCAAGGATGTTGTGGGATCAAGTTCGTCAAGAACAACGATTCACAACGCAAAATTTGAAGTTGAAAAATTTGATGGGACAAACAATTTCGGGATGTGGCAATGTGAGGTTTTGGATGTTCTTGTTCAACAAGAACAAGATGTTGCTTTGGAAGTTGAAAAACCTAAGGATATGTCCGAAGCAGATTGGAAGAAGTTGAATAGAGTTGCGTGTGGGACTATTCGGCTCTTTATTGAGAAGGCTCAGAAGTACGATTTGATGAGGGATACTATTGCTGCGGTGTTGTGGAAGAAGCTCGAAGACAAATACATGAGGAAAAGTTTGGAGAATAGGCTGTATTTGAAGAAGAGACTTTTTCGCTTCACCTATACGGAAGGTATGTCTATGAATACTCATGTTGAATCATTTAATAAATTGTTGGCTGATTTGTTAAATTTGGATGAGCAAATTAAGGATGAGGATAAAGCCCTAATTCTGTTGAATTCATTACCTGAAAGTTATGATCATTTAGCAACTACTTTATTATATGGAAAAGATACTGTAAAATATGAAGATGTTGCAAATGCTTTGTTGAATAATGAAACTAGGAGAAGGGATAAGATGGTTGATAGAGAAACTTCTGAAGCGTTGATTGTAAGGGGCAGGACTGAGACTAGATCTGAGTCCAAATCTGGGAAAAAGGGAAACAAATCTCGTTCCAAATCGAGAGGAGTTTCGAAGGACAGGAAAATACCGGCCAAAGATGAATGTGCTTTCTGTCATGAAAGGGGGCATTGGAAAAAGGATTGTCCAAAGCTACGAAATAAGGGAAATTCGACTGCAAATGTGACTGTTGATAATTTAGAAAGTGGCGAGGATTTTTCTTTTGCACTTGCTTCTAGTCCCTCACTTTATCAAGAAGTATGGTTTCTTGATACAGCAGCCTCCTATCATATGTCTTGGAAAAAGGAGTGGTTTACTTCTTTGGAGTATATGGATGGTGGTGTAGTTTTGATGGGAAATGATGCACCTTGTAAGAAGGTAGGAATCGGGAAGATTGAATTGCTAATGCACGATGGTCTTATTAGAGAGCTTTCAGATGTATGGTATGTTCCAGATTTGAAAAAGAATTTGATTTCACTTGGTGCTTTGGAGGCCAGTGGATTGAAATTTGCTAGTGAAGGTGGCATTCTGAAGGTGACTAGCGGATCACTCGTGGTGATGAAAGGGCAAAGAAAGAGGAACTTGTTTTTCTTGCAAGGAAAAACATATTTGGGTCAGGCTGCCAGCGTAACTGAAAGGCCTAAACAGTTTGTTCCCGACTCTACCAGGTTGTGGCATATGCGACTCGGGCATGCAGGAGAAAAGGCCTTGCAGGGGCTTGTGAAGCAAGGGTTGCTTAAAGATGCTAAAGGGTGCAAGTTGGAATTTTGTGAACATTGTGTTTTGGGTAAGCAAACTAGGGTGAAATTTGGTACAGCTGTACATCAGACAAAGGGTATCCTCGATTATGTGCACACAGATGTTTGGGGCCCTACTCAGACACCTTCTATGAGTGGTAGACACTGGTTTGTTACTTTTGTTGATGATTACTCCAGACGAGTTTGGGTATATACCATGAAGCACAAAGATGAAGTTTTGACATTGTTCACAAGTTGGAAGAAGAAAGTTGAAAATCAGACTGGTAGGAAGATTAAGGTTCTGAGGTCAGATAATGGAGGGGAATACAAGAACGATCCGTTTCTGAAGTTGTGTGAAGATGAAGGGATCCAGAGGCACTTCACAGTTAGGAAGACTCCACAGCAAAATGGGGTTGCAGAAAGGATGAACAGAACCTTACTTGAGAAGGTGAGATGTATGTTAGCACAGTCTGGATTGAAGAAGACATTTTGGGCAGAAGCTGTTATATATGCAAGCCACATTGTCAACCGTTTACCATTAGCAGCACTTGAAGGCAAGACGCCTATTGAGGTATGGAGTGGTAAACCTGCATCTGATTATAGTTTTTTGCATATATTTGGTTGTCCTGCTTATTTTCATGTAACTGAAACTAAACTTGATGCAAGAGCCAAGAAGGCTATATTTGTTGGTTTTAGTACTGGTGTCAAAGGTTACAGGTTGTGGTGTCCAGAACAGAAGAAGTTAGTAATCAGCAGAGATGTCACTTTTGATGAGACCAGCATGATCAGCTCGGGACAGTCGACTGGTGGTATAGGACAGTCGACTGGTGAGCAGCAGAAGAGTGGGACAGTTCTTCAACAGGTGAGTAGAAGAAGTTCGGGACAGTCGACTGATGAACAGGAGCAGTCGACTGGTGGTCCAGAACAGCAGAATTGTGGGAGCTCGGGACAGTCGACTGGTGGCAATAACCAGTCGACTGGTAGGAGAGTTTTCCAACAGGTGGAGTTAGAAAAGTTGTCAGTTGAAAATCCTGTTCCTGTCCAAGATGAAGATGATGTGGTTGATACTGAGAATGATGAAGAAGTTCCTATCCAGCAGGAAGAATCAATTGCAGTAAGAAGGCAAAGAAGAGATATCAAACGACCGTCTCGTTTTACAGACACAGTTGCATTTGCTCTTCCCATTGTGGATGATGAAGTTCCCTCCAACTTCAAAGAAGCCACTAGAAGTTCAGAAAATGCAGATTGGAAAGTTGCCATGGATGAAGAGATGAACTCTCTTCATAAGAATAAGACTTGGGATCTAGTGCAACTACCAAAGGGGAAGAAAGCAATTGGTTGCAAGTGGGTGTATACGAAGAAAGAAGGTCCAAAAGACAGTGTTCGGTTCAAGGCTAGACTAGTTGCAAAGGGGTATGCTCAACAGGAAGGTATTGACTATAATGAAGTGTTCTCTCCAGTTGTGAAGCATCCTTCTATTCGGATTTTGTTAGCTTTGGTCGCACAGTTTGATCTTGAATTGACACAGATGGATGTGAAGACTGCGTTCTTACATGGGGATCTAGATGAAGAAATTTATATGTTGCAGCCAGATGGGTTTAAGACAGCTGGGAAGGAAAATTGTGTTTGCAGGTTGAAGAAGTCTCTCTATGGGTTGAAGCAATCTCCAAGGCAGTGGTATTTGAGGTTTGATCAGTTTATGAAGGTGCAGAGATATTCCAGAAGTGAGTTTGATCATTGTGTTTACTTCAGGAAGTTGCAGGATGGCTCTTTCATATATCTGTTATTATATGTGGATGATATGTTGATTGCCTCTAAAAATGCTAAGGAGATTCAAAATTTGAAGAATCAGCTGAGTTCTGAATTCGAGATGAAGGATCTTGGTGAAGCCAAGAAGATACTTGGGATGGAGATAGCTAGAGACAGGGCAAAGGGCACAGTGAGTTTGACACAGAAGCAATATCTTTTGAAGGTGCTGAAACGGTTTGGTATAGATGAGAAAACTAAGCCAGTCAGTACACCCTTAGCCAGTCATTTCAGAATTAGTGCTTCTCAGTCTCCAAGTACAGATGAAGAGAGATAGTATATGGCCAATGTACCTTACACTAGTGTGGTTGGCAGTTTGATGTATGCCATGGTTTGTACTCGACCAGACATCTCTCAGGCGGTGAGTATGGTTAGTCGATATATGCATGATCCAGGCAAAGAGCATTGGCGAGCAGCTAAATGGATTTTGAGGTACATAAGTGGCACCACAGATGTGGGTTTGAAATTTGAAAGGGATGACAATATTAGCAGGTTATTGGTTGGATATGTTGATTCTGACTATGCGGGTGATCTAGATAAGAGGCGGTCTACTACAGGCTATTTGTTTACGATGGCTAGAGCACCTATAAGTTGGAGGTCAAATTTGCAGTCCACTGTAGCGTTGTCTACTACTGAGGCAGTTGCTGAGGCCATGAAGGAAGCCATTTGGATACATGGACTTTTGAAGAGCTTGGGAATTCATCGGGAGAAGGTGGAGGTACACTGTGACAGTCAGAGTGCTATTCATTTAGCGAAGAACCAAGTTCATCATTCGAGGACCAAACATATTGATGTCCGTTATCATTTTGTGCGTGATTTGATAAAGGATGGTGATATTCATTTGGTGAAGATTGGGACAGCTAATAATCCTGCTGATATGTTGACCAAAGTTGTTGGGGCAGCCAAGTTCAAGCATTGCATGAACCTGGCTAATATTTTGCATGTTTGATGATTTGGAATGGGGGGTTGGAATGGTGCTTCGCTATTTGTTCGCCTAGTATGTGATATCATACTAAGGTGGAGTTTGGATTTGCTGTTACATTTGATGATGAGCATTTGGAGTATTTGTGGAGATTGCTTGGGCTACTTGGAAGATCTTGCCAAGGTGGAGATTGTTGGATACTTGGTGGAAGATCTCGCCAAGGTGGAGATTGTAGGATAATGGCTCGATTCTGGTTCAGATTGTTTTGGAGTATCTGCAGCAAATGAAAGTTACAGTATCAGTCGACTGATAGAAGGATCAGGCGACTGTCCAGAGAGTTTTCGAAGGCTAAAGATACAAGCAGCAGCAGAGGATCAGGCGACTGATCGGTCGACTGCCAGAAGGATTGCCAGTCGACTGGTAAGTCGACCAGTCGACTGTCGACGGGATTTTGAACTAGATCAGGCCCAATTCGAAAAGGCCCAATAGTTTCCCTATAAATACACTTGTTAGGGTTTTGTAATCGGTGACGAAAATTAGAGATCCCTATTTCGGTTTTGCAGCCGTCATTATTTGTAAGGGTTTGTTTTCGCCCATTGGTGATAATTTGAAGAAGAAGAAACCCCAACCGCCCCATGGATGTAGGCATGAATTTTGCCGAACCACATTAAATCTGTGTGTCCTTGTGTTGGTTTGTTTTTGTGTTTTCTCGCTGGTTCTCTCTTTGTATTCCGCATTGGTTTGGTTATTGTTGGTTAATTTGTATTCGCGCACAACATGCCGAGCACAACATCAGATCCATATATAGGAAAAATGTAGAAATAATTAAAAAATGAGTAGCCATGTATTGCTATAGGAACTGCTATACATTGTCCCTCACACTTCAAAGTTTCATCATTGCCTACTATTACATTAGAATGAGAAGAAGGCATAATTGGCAAATTTAGAAATCTAGGTAGCCTTTATTTAGTGATATTGTCTGTACTCCATGAGTCAATTAATGTTTATACTGGCTTCTTGCTAATTGATCCCTGAACTATCAAAGTTCTCAACGATCTTTGACCTGAGAATGCTTGAAAAGAAATTGCAGGTGTATATGTGTCATTTGTGCTTGTATCAGACTTTGCATGTTTCTCAAAGACAGTCAGTATCAGGCACCTGCTCATGATCATCCTCCTCCTCAGTTAATAACATGAAGAATTGCTTCTTACATTTATGACCATGGACTTATTTTTCATCACAATTGAAGCACAACCCTTTTTACTTTCTCTCTGCCTACTCGGTAGGAGGAATATTCTTAATGAACAATTTATGAGGTTGAGAACTACTATTAAACTGACCAGATTGTAGTGGATGCATCACTAGTGTTGGAAAAGGGAGGATATGTGCTAGGTGGTGAAGGTTGCCATGGTGGCCTGTAACAACTACCCCTACTCCCATGTGACTTGTTCTCAAGAAATTTATATTCTTGTAATCTAGCTAACCCCTTGCATGAGCTAAGGACTTGGATTTATGAACTAAAAACTTCGTTCTTATGTCAGGTTTCAATCCTAAAATGTAATTACTTAGAGCATGACAATCAATCAACTCCTTAGTTCTATTAATCAACACATCAAATTGGTTTTAAATACTCAGATAAAGATGTAATTTGTGTCAATTTGAATAACTGTCCAGTGAGATCTACATACATAGGCACTCCAAATGTAGCCTCTAATTCCTTAACAAACACCTCCCAGTTAAAAAATTCTCCACTTTCAAACTTATACTGGAACCAAGCTAATGCTCTTCCATCCATATGAAAAGATACTATAAGCAGCTTCTGTTCTTGAGGAGTTTTATGAAAAGTGAAGCACTGATTTACCTTGAAAAGCCAACCCATAGGATTGCTGCCATAAAACCTAGAAAAATCCAACCTAGGGTTCTTGAAATGAGTATCATGATGCGAAGGTGTTGAAGATTTTACAGTAGTCAGGTTCTCAACTGAAACATACTAATTAAGCTGCTGATCCATTTTTGTTTCAGGAACAGTACATTGATGAATCATCTCCGAAAAAAGATTCTTCTGCATCTCAACAGCATCGGTGAGCGACTGCAATTGATCCCCTTGTAACCAAGACATCTCTCTGAGCCCGCTGATCGCATCGTCCAACAATGATAGCCTGGTTCCATCCGCCATGGCCAAAGCTCAAATCAGTGAAAGCACCTGATAAATCTGTTAATGTCCATATTTTGGAGCTATATCTGAATGCAATTAGACAGTTAAATTCTCTATATGTGGTAATTTACTCTTCTTTTCTCTTTTCCATAGGAAACAGCCTAAACGCAGCTAAACGAAGTAGATTCAAGACTAATCCAACACTGTGAGGATGATACACTGGAATGAAGAACCCTAATTTTGCATCAAAACATTTATGAGAAGCTGCTGAATACAGTCGACTGATTCCTTGACTACAGTCGACTGAACAGAGTGGGTTGAGTTGCCGAAGCTTTGCAGAACAGTCGACTGACTCCTATTCAACAGTCGACTGCTATGACTGGTTTGAGTTCCCAAAAGTTTGCAGACCAGTCGACTGATTCTTAGCCAATAGTCGACTGAACGGGCATGAAATCTGGAATTAGAGATAAGAACAGTTGAGATTTACCCTCATCCAAATTCACAAATAAATCAGATTGAGTGGTAAAAATCCAGGTTAGCTGCAAATAACAACTTTCCAACAATCAAGTTAGAGACCTGGGTTTGGCAAGTATTAGGATTTGACTCAATCCATATCTGATGTGTGAGAAGATAGAAATCTGGAACTTGAGATCTGTAGATGGGGGAAAAAGAAACTATAAAAAGGTGGGAATACACAGTTTAGAGGATATCTCGAATCAGGATGAAAATGTATCTAAGAGAGAAGGAATCAACGAAAGAAGATCAAGTACAATCAAACAAAGGAGGAGATCGAGTGCCACTGGAGGACGAGATCAAGTCGACTTAGAAGCAGATCAAGTCGACTTCAAAGCTGAAACATCATACAAATCAGTGCTACTTTTTCTCTCTCTAGTTTTTGTTCTTATGGTTAGAGTTATGTATTCAAAATTGTTAGTCAATAAAAGTTGGATTATGTGCAACTAAATTCATTGTTGGACTGATTGAAACCTTAGTCATGTAGTGTTTTACAAATCTTCTAAAGCACTACTTTTATCACTTATTGATTAAACCTGGTTGTCTTGATCAAACTTATAATATGAATCAACATGTGTTAGAAAGTTCGCAGTTCAGTCGACTGAGATCTAGCGATAGTCGACTGAACTGAAGAACCTTAAGTTATCAAGTTGCGTATTATAAAATTGAATCTGTTATATGAGTAATAGAGATGATCAATGTCTTATGCTCATAACTAGTAATACAAGAATCATTTAGGTTCTTGGTTTAATCGACTTGGAGGATCTAGATTTGATACCAACTTCTAGAGATTTGAGTGTTTGTTAATTTCCATCATTCCTATGCTTTCTTCAAGTGCAACTTTGTAGATATCATGCTAAATACTTAAGGAAAGAAACGAATTAGAGTAGATACCATGACTAATTTTTAGTCTAGGGAAATCTTAAATTTAAGGAGTAGATACCATGCCCTTAAATGAACAAACATGAGTGATTTGAGTAGTGTAGAAGTTAATTTAGCATTCGTGACTATAGGTGGAAATCAAGCCCAACTAATTCAATAGATATTTTGTGATTCAAAGTGAGGACTACTTGACCTAGATCTCATTTCCTTTCAAAACATACTTTTAGAACAAAACTTTATGACAAGCATTTCTGATTATTGATTAGTGAGTTAATTACTACAATCTCTGTGGGATCGACCCTTGCTTTTCACTACGCTTCTGAAAACGATTCGTACACTTGCGAGGTTTTATAATTTGTGTTCAGATTACCTATTCATTTAGATAACTGAGCTGTCAACAAGTTTTTAGCGCTGCTGCCGGGGATTGTTTAGTACTTTAACTTGCAAATCAATAAAAAAACTATTTTTCTTTATTTTATTTACTGTGAATATTCTTTTTTCTTTTTTTTGTTACAATCTAATTTGAGGTTACATGACTTTGGCGTATGCACGGGAGACGATCACTTCATCCCAAGCTACTACCTATTGACCAAGAGATAGAGCACACTCTGCACAGATTAAGTCAGTTAAGTCGACTGCCAGGAAGGAGCCAGTCGACTGTACAGCGATCCATTCCAAAAGCAACAATGGGTGAGGAAGTACCAAATCGAGTACCAATGCAGGACAAATTCACTCCGAAGAATATTGAGCAACCTTCTTGCATAGCTTATCAACCTAATGTCACAGGGAATATGCACTTATCACCTCAATTACTCAGCATGGCTCCCTACTTTAGTGGCAAACTAGACGAGGATCCTCATCTCCATCTGCAAGATTTCTTTGATCTTTGCAGAACGCAAAGCGTCCAAGGGCTTACCCGTGAACAAATCAGGTTAATTTTATTTCCATTTTCATTAAAACTTATTGCTAAATTGTGGTATAATTCTTTGGAACCAGGATCAATTCAATCATGGGAGCAATTGGCAACAAAGTTCTTGAAGGAATTTTTCCAAGCTTAGAAAACCAAACAACTAAAAAGGAAAATTCAACTCTTCCAACAAAAAGATGGCGATTTGTTCTTCGAGGCATGGAAGGACTTTAAGAACAAACTTCTCAAGTGTCCTACGCACAACATGCCTAAGGATGATCAGGTACAAGCATTCTATGAGGGTTTAAATGACATTAACAAAGCAATTGTAGATTCAGCTTGGAATGGAATCTTGATGAGGAAGAGTGGTAAGGAGGCCATCGAGCTATTCGAAGAACTCAGCGAGAACTCACAACAATTCTCAACAAGGGGAAGGGATTTTTCGAAAAAATAGGGAGTTTACGAAATTTCTAGTAGTAACAACATGCAATTAGAAATGGTAAACATGAACAAAAAAATTGATATGCTTGTTAATGCAATTTCGACGTTAGGTGGCGTAAAAAACCAAGCAAAAGAAATTTGTGCAATTTGTTCTCATTCTGACCATACAACTGATGCATGTCCCATGTCTTTTTTTACAGATCAGGAGCACGCAAACTACGTAGGACATGAAGTGTATCCACCCAAGAACAACCCCTTTTCAAACACGTACAACCCGGGGTGGAGAAACCATCCAAATTTCTCATGGAACAATAATCAAAACAATCAAGGCACTCAAATCGCACAAGGGCATGCGCGGAACATCCAGACCGGGAATGGGTTTGATCGGCCAGTTCAAGAACAGAAGAAGTTGGATTTTTGAATCCACCGTTCTTCAATTACTCCAACAGCAACATCAAACAAGCAACCAACAAGGGCAGGCCATTCAAAAATTGGAGACCCAAATTGATCAAATCGATAAGGAGTTAAGTGAAAGAAAGGCAGGAGAACTCCCATCACAAGCTATACCAAACCCTAGAGGACAAGAACAGTTCAAATCAGTGACAACCCTAAGAAGTGGTAAGATAATCGACAGCAAAGTTGGAACAAACGCGGATGAATCAGACACACAACCAGCAAAATCGTTAGGTTCCAACAAGGTAAGTGACAAAGAAAGGGTAGTATTGCCACCATTTCCTCAAAGGTTAGTCAAGCAAAAGAAAGAACAACATTTACTTGATATCTTTGAAACTCTCAGGAAGGTAGAAATCAATATTCCTCTACTTGATGCTATTAAACAAATTCCTTCTTATGCCAAATTTTGGAAAGAATGCTGTACTCATAAGAGAATGTTTCAGGTTCGGGAGAATGTGGCTCTAACGGAGGAAGTGAGTGCGGTTTTGTTGAGAAAATTACCTCCTAAGTTGAAGGATCCAGGTAGTTTTACCATTCCTTGCAAGGTTGGTGAGCATTTCTTTGAAAAGGCACTGTTAGATTTGGGGGCAAGCATCAATCTTCTTCCATACTCTGTTTACGAAGAACTAGGATTGGGGGAACTCAAACCAACTTCAATCACGTTGCAATTGGCTGATCGCAGCATCAAGAGACCTAGAGGTATTTTAGAAGATGTCTTAGTTCAGGTAAATGATTTCATTTTGCTTGCAGATTTTGTTGTCTTGGATATGGAAGACTCTTCAATGCCATTTTCTTTACCGATCATCTTAGGTAGGCCCGTTATGAGTACTAGTAATATTAAAATTTGTGTTAAAAAGGGCACTATAAGTATGAAAATAAATGGTGAAAAGATTGAGTTAAAAATGTTTGATGCACTAAAATTACCACACGATGATCATGAATGTTATAATATTGATGTTGTTCAGGAGATTGTTGACCAAACATTTCAGGTACATAGTGTCGATCCACTACAGGCCACAATTACACACTCTCAAACACTATCTCAAGTTGAACGGGAATATGATGATTGGAAGATTACAGAGACAGTACACTACCTTGAAAATCCAAAATCATATTCAGGTAAGTTTGCACCTGTGTTTGAAAATCTTGTGTCTAATAACACTTTTATTTCTTCTGTTACCAGGACACCAGACGTGGAACCAAAGCCGCTACCTGAACACCTGAAGTATGCATACTTGGGTGAAAACCAAACGTTACCTGTGATAGTTGCTGCAAACTTGAGTATGCAGGAAGAAGAGAAGCTGTTGAGAGTATTATGAGAACACAAGAGCGCATTAGGGTGGACCATTGCGGATATCATGAGAATAAGTCCATCCAAGTGCGTGCATAAAATACTTCTAGAAGACAATGCAAAACCTAGCAGGGAAGCACAAAGAAGGCTTAATCCACACATGAAGGAAGTGGTAAGAATAGAGGTCCTTAAGCTACTAGATGTTGGCATCATCTACCCTATCTCAGATAGCAAATGGGTGAGTCCTATACATGTAGTGCCTAAGAAAAGTGGAGTCACAGTGGTAAAGAATGATGAGAATGAGCTTATCCCTACGAGGATGACCACAGGATGGAGGGTATGCATTGACTACAGGAAGCTGAATAACGAAACCATGAAAGATCACTTCCCTCTTCCTTTTATTGATCAAATATTAGAAAGATTAGCAGGATATAGTCATTATTGTTTTTTTAGATGGTTATAGTGGCTATAATCAAATTGCTATTTCTCTAGAAGATCAAGAAAAAACCACTTTTACATGCCCTTTTGGTACTTTTGCATACAGGAGGATGCCTTTTGGATTGTGCAACGCACCAGCTACATTTCAGAGATGCATGATGAGTATATTTTCAGACATGGTGGAGAGGTTCATCGAGATATTTATGGACGATTTCAGTGTATTTGGATCTTGTTTTGATGAATGCCTTAACCATCTGCAGCTTGTACTTAAAAGATGTGAAGAATGCAATTTAGTACTGAATTGGGAAAAGTGCCATTTTATGGTACAACAAGGCATTGTCTTAGGTCATGTGGTATCCAAAAAAGGCATCGAGGTGGACAAGGCAAAAATTGACATCATATCGAAGCTACCCCCTCCTACTACAGTCAAGGGTGTAAGGAGTTTACTTGGACATGCAGGGTTCTATAGAAGATTTATAAAAGATTTTTCCAAAATCTCCAGACCCCTTTGTGGATTGTTAGCTAAGGATGTTGAGTTTGTATGGACAGAAGGGTGCACAAATGCTTTTGTTACATTGAAAAGTCTTTTCATTTCCGCACCCATCATCATGGCACCAAATTGGACCCGTCCTTTCGAGCTTATGTGTGATGCAAGTGATTATGCTTTGGGAGCTGTTTTAGGTCAGAGAATAAATAAGGTACCTCATGCTATTTACTATGCTTCACGAACTTCAAATGATGCACAGCTTAATTATTCCACAACTGAAAAAGAAATGTTAGCTGTTATTTTTGCTGTAGAGAAGTTTAGATCATATTTGATTGGATCTAAAGTCATTGTTTTCACTGACCATGCTGCTTTGAGATATTTGTTTGCAAAAAAGGATGCTAAGCCTAGGTTGATCAAATGGGTGCTTTTGCTTCAAGAGTTCGATCTTGAAATTAGAGACAAGAAGGGAAGTGACAATGTTGTTGCAGATCACTTGTCCAGGATACTGCATGATGAAGAGAGGAATATGCCCCTACTGAATGAAAACTTTCCAGATGAACATTTATTTGAAATAAATTTACAGCTTCCATGGTATGCAGATATTGTTAATTATCTCACTGCTCATGTTTTTCCTCCAGGTATGACAAGTCAAGAAAGAAAGAGGTTGGTGGCCATGTACAAGCACTATTATTGGGATGATCCTTACTTGTTCAGATTCTGCCCTGCTCAAATTGTAAGAAGATGTGTGTCAAAAGAAGAGCAAATGAGTATTCTGCAACACTGCTACCAATATGCATGTGAAGGACACTTTGGGACAAAAAGGACAACACTTAGGGTATTACAATCTGGTTTTTATTGGCCTAATGTATTCAAAGATGCTTTTTCTTTTTGCAAGACTTGTGACAGATGCCAAAGGACAGGCAACATCTCTTCCAAAAATCAAATGCCACTGAAAAACATTCAAGTAATTGAGCTTTTTGATGTATGGGGAATCGATTTCATGGGTCTTTTTCCTAACTCACTTGGTTATTTATATATTCTTGTGGGTGTGGATTATGTGTCTAAATGGGTCGAGGCTGTCCCTTCAAAAACTAATGATCACAAAGTTGTTGTCAAGTTTTTACAGGATAACATCTTCACCAGATTCGGTACACCAAGAGCAATAATTAGTGATGAAGGTAGCCACTTCAATAATTTTCCATTTGCTTCTTTGATGAAGAAGTATGGGATTACACATAAAGTGGGTACTCCATACCATCCTCAAACCAGTGGGCAAGTGGAGATTAGCAACAGAGAAATCAAGAGCATTTTGGAAAAGACCGTAAATACAAGCAGAAGGGATTGGTCGCTATGCTTGAATGATGCATTGTAGGCATATAGAACTGCATACAAGACGCCCATTGGCATGTCACCATATCATCTGGTCTTTGGAAAAGCATGTCATCTTCCGGTGGAATTGGAACACAAAGCTTATTGGGCTATTAAAAAGTTCAATTTTGATATGAAACAAGCAGGTGACAAAAGAAGATTGCAGCTGAATGAGCTCGAAGAATTGAGGCATGATGCATATGAGAATGCAAAGTTGTACAAAGAACGGACCAAGATATACCATGATAAACAACTAGCAAGGAAGGAGTTTCATGAGGGACAGAAGGTATTGATATACAACTCGAAATTATGACTTTTTCCAGGCAAGCTTATGTCAAGATGGTATGGTCCGTACATTATTACGAAGGTTTTCCCACATAGAGCTTTGGAGGTTCATAGCAAAGAGAAAAGTCAAACATTCAAGGTGAACGGGCATAGGGCGAAGCCTTACGTTGAGATGAGTTTTGAGCCGCGAGAGGAAGATATAACTCTTCAAACTATTCAATACATTGCATAAACTCGTCAAGTCTAGCCGAAGACAAGAAACGCAGCGCTTATTGGGAGGCAACCCAATTGTTAGGCAAGTTCTTACACTTTTCTCTTTACTTATTTCTCTTTATTCATTTCTTTATTTTCTTTCCTTCAAACTGGATGGTGACACATGCCTATTTTAGTTTTTGTTTCAAACATTGAGGACAATGTTTCATCTAAGTTTGGGGGTATTTATTCATTTGGAGTCTTTTGATTTTCTGTATAAAAAAAAAATCCTTTCTAACAACGATGATGAGAACATGAGCTCAGTTACTATAGGTAGAGAGTGGAGAACAAGTATTAATTGTGGTCTTTATCTTTAAAAATGTTAATAACTTATCATATGGATCATGCTTGAAACTTTTATTCTTTTGGCCATGTCAATTCGACGTATTTTGAAAGAGAATAGCGAGTTCAACTATGAGTAAACTTAAATACACAAATTGTGAGTTTTGAGCCTAACATATTTTTTTTGAGAGAGTCATACACTTGAAGATCTCAGTTGACTGCATGTATCTTGAGATGAACTAGAACTTGTTCTTGCTACTTTTCGAAACTTATTTTGGTTTTTGCATGAAAACCTGGAAATGATTAAGGCACCTAAGATTCTATCACCAAAGACAGATAGCCTACCCAACATCAATTATTCACTAGTTGCCCCTTTGAAGCCTATAAAAGCTTTCTTTTTGTAAGACACATCATCCTTAACCATGCCTAGATAAATAGGTTACCTTACCTATATCTATTGAGTTAGTAGAGCAAAAATTGTAAAAGAAATGTGGTATGTCAAGGTGAGGGGTTGAATTATATATAAAATGGAAAGAAAAGTTGGAGGATTTGTCATAAGAAATATGAAAAGTTGTTCATCAAATGAAAAATGCTGAGTTGTTGGTGGTTGAGAGGTGTTGGTAGAAATAAAGTATAGGCCTGTGATATATGGCCTCATGATTGTGCAAAAAAAATAAAATAAAAAAAATGGTGCGAAATATAATCTCTTAGAACAATACAAGTCGCTCTCCTAATTTTTTAGAAATTTTGTATTCCTTTTCCCCTTCAATTGTTTAACTCCCACCCATGGCCCCATTACAACCTATACAAGACCTTTTGATCCAAGTATTGTGCGAATCAATGGAGTGAAGATGTAGTAGCAAGATCAAGCATATGGTTTCATTTCATCCAAGTAATGAATATTTGTCAAGAGATCTAATTTGAACTACCCATGTTAATGTGAGCTATTTTTTTTTTTTTTGGGAGTGTATGCCATGGTGAGATTTTGGAGTTGAAATATAGTTTAACTTGCTAATCTTAATCATGATTATGTTGCATAGGCATTGGTCACCCTACTTATTGATGTTCAAGTTGAGTATTCTTGTAAATAAGTGATTAACATTTGAACTAATATTTTTTAGGCCTATCTTAATGCTTGTTCTAACCTTGACACTAAAAGTAGCAAGTTTTCTGAGGTAAAAGTTGGAAGGATCAAGTGAGTCTTGCGATGTCTGTAGTTTTTATTTTTACTTGAGGACAAGCAAAAGCTAAGTTTGCGGGTATTTGATAAATCTGTTAATGTCCACATTTTGGAGCTATATCTGAATGCAATTAGACAGTTAAACTCTCTATCTATGGTAATTTACTCTGCTTTTTCTCTTTTCCACAGGAAACAGCCTAAAAGCAACTAAACGAAGCAGATTCAAGACTAATCCAGCACTGTGAGGATGATACACTGGAATGAAGAACCCTAATTTTGCATCAAAACATTTCTGAGAAGCTGCTGAATACAGTCGACTGATTCCTTGACTACAGTCGACTGAATAGAGTGGGTTGAGTTGCCGAAGCTTTGCAGGACAGTCGACTGACTCCTATTCAACAGTCGACTGCTATGACTGGTTTGAGTTCCCAAAAGTTTGCGGACCAGTCGACTGATTCTTAGCCAATAGTCGACTGAACGGGCATGATATCTGGAATTAGAGATAAGAACAGTTGAGATTCACCCTCATCCAAATATGCAAATAAATCAGATTGAGTGGTAAAAATCCAGGTTAGCTGCAAATAACAACTTTCCAACAATCAAGTTAGAGACCTGGGTTTGGCAAGTATTAAGATTTGACTCAATCCATATCTGATGTGTGAGAAGATAGAAATTTAGAACTTGAGATCTGTAGTTGGGGGCAAAAGAAACTATAAAAAGGTGGGAATACACAGTTTAGAGGATATCTCGAATCAGGAAAAAAATATATCTAAGAGAGAAGGAATCAACGAAAGAAGATCAAGTACAATCAAACAAAGGAGGAGATCGAGTGCCACTGGAGGACGAGATCAAGTCGACTTAGAAGCAGATCAAGTCGACTTCAAAGCTGAAACATCATACAAATCAGTGCTACTTTTTCTCTCTCTAGTTTTTTTTCTTATGGTTAGAGTCATGTATTCAAAATTGTTAGTCAATAAAAGTTGGATTATGTGCAACTAAATTCATTGTTGGGCTGACTGAAACCTTAGTCATGTAGTGTTTTACAAAACTTCTAAAGCACTACTTTTATCACTTATTGATTAAACTTAGTTGTCTTGATCAAACTTATAATATGAATCAACATGTGTTAGAAAGTTCGCAGTTCAGTCGACTGAGATCTAGCGACAGTCGACTGAACTGAAGAACTTTAGGTTATCAAGTTGCTTATTATAAAATTGAATATGTTATATGAGTAATAGAGATGATCAATGTCTTATGCTCATAACTAGTAACACAAGAATCATTTAGGTTCTTGGTTTAATCGACTTGGAGGATCTAGATTTGATACTAACTTCTAGAGCTTTGAGTGTTTGTTAATTTCCATCGTTCCTATGCTTTCTTCAAGTGCAACTTAATAGATATCATGCTAAATACTTAAGGAAAGAAACGAATTAGAGTAGATACCATGCCTAATTCTTAGTCTAGGGAAATCTTAAATTTAAGGAGTAGATACCATGCCCTTAAATGAACAAACATGAGTGATTTGAGTAGTGTAGAAGTTAATTTAGCATTCGTGACTATAGGTGGAAATCAAGCCCAACTAATTCAATAGATATTTTGTGATTCAAAGTGAGGACTACTTGACCTAGATCTCATTTCCTTTCAAAACATACTTTTAGAACAAAACTTTATGACAAGCATTTCTGATTATTGATTAGTGAGTTAATTACTACAATCTCTGTGGGATCGACCCTTGCTTTTCACTACGCTTCTGAAAACGATTCGTACACTTGCGAGGTTTTATAATTTGTGTTTAGATTACCTATTCATTTAGATAACTGAGCTGTCAACAGCACCAATTGATAAGATTAAGCTACTTAATCACACACACAAGCACTTAATCGATCGAGCTACCGATCATGTAGAAATTTTATTGAACGAATTTGGAATTTAGGAAACTAGGGTTTCTGAGAATAAGACAAATAGGAGTTGGTTACAATTTGGGGAAGAAGATACAGTAGATTCAAGAATAAGACAAAATAGGAGTTGGTTACAATCTAACTCTCCACTTGTTGCGTTTCGAAGTCTACAACTGAGTAATAGGCATCCGAAAAATAAATACAAAATTTCGAAACCCAGCAATGGATCAATGTGAAAACCATAAAGTGTGTTAGGAGTTTTACCTAACGAAAACCACTAACTAATTTGGGGAGGAGATGGACCTTGTTTCGGCTGTGAAGAGCTTGACAAAGTCTTACAGCAGTTCTTCGTCTCTTTGCTTCAATTCCAATACGGAAACACTTATTTTTTTAGCCTTGCCGGTAGTAACGAAGTACGCTATGAAGAGCCCCTCGAGTTGGTCGAATGAGAATATTGAGTCTTGGAGTTAGGTACGAGTACCATTCCCTTGTTGATCCTTTCAAAGTCGTAGGGAACGTACGACACATGAGTGCATTTGTAGCGTTATAAACCATCATGAGTGTTTTAAAACTCTCAATATGGTCCTCCGAGTACGACTCCATCATAGGATTCAAATTGAGGAGATTTGAAGTTCTTCGGAATGGGTGCATCAAGGATGGATTTGCAGAAAGGAGGTCAGCTCGGGTGGTAGGCCCTGCTGGAGTGGTTTCCCGTCATTCTTCATCTATTCTGAGCGATCTTTTACTTCTCGGATACTTCTCAGATGCACCATTCCTGACCCATTTGAGTTGGTTGAAGAGCCCCAGGCCTGGACCGTGTATGTTGTTGGATCCTCGTGCGCCGACGAAAATTGGGCAGGGGTCATCTTGACCGGCCTAGACGGTTTCGTTCTCCAATAATCCCTCCATATGAGCTTCCCTGTGTCGAACAACAAGGCTGAATACGAGGCCCTTATAGCGGGGCTCTGCATGGCCCGCAAGGCAGGGGCCAAACGTACCAAGATCTTCAGTGATTCACAGCTAGTCGTGAACCAAGCGTTTGAGGAGTACGAAGCAAGAGACGAGCACATGGCCAAGTACTTAGCGAAGGTTAAGAGGCTACTGGCCTTATTTGAAGATGCTCAACTCCAGTGAGTCCCCCGAGAGGAAAACGCACAGGCGGATGCCTTCTCTATGCTCGCCTCCTCTTCCCTCCAGGGTTTGGAGCGGACCGTTCTGATAAAAATCCTCTTAAGACCCAGTATCGAGGAAGACATCCCGGAACCAATGGAAGCCCTGCCCCTAACACTCGGGGTGAATTGGATGAAACCTCTGCTCGAATACCTTAGAGACAGAGTTCTTCTAGCTTACCCCAAAGAGGCAAGAAGAGTCAGGACCAGCACCGAGCGGTACACACTCATTGAAGGAGTTATGTACAAATGCTCCTATACTCAGATAGACGACAGACCCTACCTCAAATGTCTCTACCCCGAAGAAGCACACTATGCCCTGAAAGAGGCTCATGACGGGATGTTTGGCACACACTTGGGAGAAAGATCCCTAGCCCATAAAATTTTAAATTACGGCTACTTTTGGCCCACACTTCTAGGTGACTCTAAATGGTACGTCCGCCAATGCAAATCCTGCCAAAGATTTTCTTCGAACCGTCGCCTACCACAAACCCAGCTCTCATCCTTAGCCAGTCCGATCCCTTTCTCAATGTGGGGGATGGATTTGGTCAGACCGTTCCCCCCAGCGCAAGGCCAACTGAAGTTCCTCGTCGTGGCGATAGATTACTTCTCTAAGTGGATCGAGGCCGAGCCCCTGCAACGATTACGAAGAACAAGGTTCAGAAGTTCTTCCGGAAGAACATTATTTATCGGTTTGGCGTACCTCGTATCCTCGTAATCGACAACGGAACCCAGTTCGCAGGGCAACTTTTTGCAACTTCTGCACCGACCTCGACATCCAACAGCGGTTCTCCTCAATATCCCATCCTCAATCCAACGGCCAAGCGGAGAACGCTAATTGATAAATACTCTCCGGCCTAAAGAAGAGGCTCGATAAATCCACCAAGAGGTTATGGGTCGAACAACTTCCCAACATGTTATGGAGCTATCAAACCACCAAGAGAACTCCGACAGGAGAGTCCCCCTTCAATCTCACTTATGGCTCTGAAGCCATCATCCCCCTAGAGGTCGACCTACCTTCGCCCCGGTTGATCGCCTATAATGAAGAGCAGAATGTGAACCATCTTCGCAACAGTTTGGACCTTATCGATGAGATCCGCGAAAGAGCTTCCATCCGACAAGAGACTTACCGACGAAGGATAACCCAGGCCTACAATAAGAAAGTCCGTCCCAATAATCTTAAAGAGGGGGACCTAGTGCTTCAGAAGTTGTCCATCTCTCTTCCAAGCAAGAAGGATAAGCTAGCGCCCAACTGGGAAGGTCCATATAGGGGCTCCAGAGTTATTCGCCCAGGAGCGTATCAACTCGAAGACCCTGGGGGCAGGAGAATAATGAGGACTTGGAATGCTGACCACTTGATGAAGTACCAAGAGGGTGTTTTAACACTGCTCCAAGCAACTCCTGAGTTGAACAGTTTTTATTTGGTGTTTTTATCTTCCTTGTTATTTTTTCTTTTCAAAATGTAAGAGTGGCTTGCAACTCAGAAGCAACCACTTAGGTCATCTTTAATAAAGGCGAGTTACTTCCTGAGAATTCTTTGTCTATAATAATCTAGTTGGTTTGCTTTGAGATGCGCGAAACTCTCTAAAAACAACAAGCTTAGAGTGCAACACTTGGTTCGATTCCGCTTCAACTATTTGCTTCTAAGCGAGTACGAAGTGGTTAGCCATTTGGAATTGCTCCCACAGCTGTTGACATTCTCTAAATGACAAGCTCGGTGCCCAACACTTGGTTCGATTTTGCTTCAACTACTTGCTTCTAAGCGAGTATGAAGTGGTTCACCATTCGTAATTGCTCCCACAGCTATTGGCATTCTCTAAATGATAAGCTCGGAGTCCAACACTTGGTTCGATTCCACTTCAACTACTTGCTTCGAAGTGAGTACGAAGTGGTTTACCATTCGGAATTGCTCCCACAGCTGTTGACATTCTCTAAACGACAAGCTCGGAGTCCAACACTTAGTTTGATTCTGCTTCAACTACTTGCTTCTAAGCGAGTACGAAGTGGTTCACCATTCGGAATTACTCCCACAGCTATTGACATTCTCTAAACGACAAGCTCGGAGTCCAACACTTGGTTTGATTCTGCTTCAACTACTTGCTTCTAAGCGAGTACGAAGTGGTTCGCCATTCAGAATTGCTCCCATTGCTATTGACATTCTCTAAACGACAAGCTCGGACTACTTGCTTCTAAGCGAGTATGAAGTGGTTCACCATTCGGAATTGCTCCTACAGCTGTTGACATTCTTTAAACGATAAGCTCGGAGTCCAACACTTGGTTTGATTCCGCTTCAACTACTTGCTTCTAAGCGAGTACGAAGTGGTTCACCATTCGGAATTGCTCCCACAGCTGTTGACATTCTGTAAACGACAAGCTCGGGGTCCAATACTTGGTTCGATTCTGCTTCAACTACTTGCTTCTAAGAGAGTACGAAGCGGTTCACTATTCAGAATTACTCCTGTAGCTATTGATATTCTCTAATGACAAGCTCGGAAGATGTCCAAATACGAGAAAGATCAATCTCCTGGACTTCGGCACCAGTGCCGAGCACTCTTGCCACCTACATCCAAATACGAGAAAATTAATCTCTTGGACTTCGTCAACGTTGGCCGAGCATTCTTGCCACCGACGCCCAAATGCGAGAAAAATCAATCTCTTGGACAACGGCAACGTGGGCCGAGCATTCTTACCACCGACGCCGAAATGCAAGAAAAATCAATCTCTTGGACTTCGGCAACGTGGGCCAAGCATTCTTGCTACCGACGCCCAAATGCGAGAAAAATCAATCTCTTAGACTTTGGCAGCATGTGCTGAGCATTCTTGCCACCGACGTCCAAATGCGAGAAAGATCAATCTCGTGGACTTCAGCAACCTGTGATGTTCCACAACTGTTGATACGCTTGTAGACGATAACAAAACACACGAGTTCGAGAAATGAGTTCACTATTTCATTAAAATTTGAGGTACGAGTCTAACTATAGACCAACAACTCATCTTTACATCGAAGTACAAGAATCATACGAAACAAAGATTACAAAATTACAAAGACCTGCCCTAACCCCTCCTAGGGAGTGGGATGCTTCTCTTAAGTGATAAGCGAGGCCGGCGAGCACCCTGTTGCTGTGGCCGTACTTCCGAGGAGGTCTCCAAACTGGCGAGTCGAGTTGCATCTTCGGCACCTGAGAGCCTAAGTGTTGTCCCAACAGATGCTCCGCTCGACGAGCCAGCCACAGGGTGCCTCCCCAGGGTGCCTCACTACAGGGGGCGAGCATAGCTCCAACTCGTGGAACGACCTCTCCTGTGCGTACTCACCTCGAGGGCAGGAACTGCTCCTGATGTTACTTCCCTCGGAAAGCCATCGTAGTCGATGGTTCTCAGCCTCTAGCTCCACGATCCGTTCCTTAAGAGACTCATCCGTCACTCTGACCTTCACACGTGGCATTTGGCTGGAGCTACCCGCATGAGAAGCCTCGGTGATAGTCCTCCGAAGTTGTTCCGCCTCGAAGCCCTTCTCAAGTACCACGTTCTTCAGCCTATCTCTCTCAGCCCAGACATCGAACAGAGACTGACGAAGGTACTTGAGCCTCAGGCCTTGGCTGAAGGCCATCGAGGGACACGTCTCCTCCCTTTCGGGGGGCACTTCGCGAGCCTACTCCTCTAGGTGTTTTATCTTAGAGTCTCGACGAGCCAACGTCAGCTTAAGATGGTTCAGCTCCGACTGGGCTTTGAAAAGCCTCTCTCGAGTTTGAGCGAGGCCTAACCTCGTGACCCATAGACCAAACCGAAGGCGTGATACCTCAGCCATTTGGGTCACTTCAACAATCTGAGATGCTTCAGCAATCTGAAAAGGCCAGAACATAAAGATGCTAAGTTTAAACAAAGCTCTTAAGGGACAGCTCAGACACAAGTGCAACACTTAGTCTTTCATTTCATTTAAGTTTGCGAATACAAAATGCGGTGGCCAGTCCGCTACAAGGTGATACAAAATAAGAACAAAAACGAAAACAAAGTCAAGAAGCCACCTCGAGGTGCTGCTCCGCACTCTCACTCGGCACCGTCACAATTGCCTTCTCTGGATTCGCCACCACCATCACGTCCTTTTCGTCTCCTTCTCCTTCTCCTTCGGCCTCGGTTCTGGCTACGGCTACAACCTCCTCCCCTTCAAGGGGGGAGTACAGGTTGTACCCTGAGCTATTGAAGTCGGGGATGTGAGCCACGACGTGTTTCAGCGCTCGAGCGTAGGACTCCTCCATATTGGTGAGCATGTGGGCCTCTGCCTCGGCTTGGATAGCCTTCGTCGCTTTAGCCACCGCTGCCTCTAGCTCCCTTTGCATCTCCTCTAAAGCCTTTAAGGCCTTCTCCCTTTCCCGCTCGGCTCTGGCCTTCTCCTCGTCCGCCCGCGCCGCTTCAGCAGCGATGCGTTCGTTCGCCTTGACTAGCGTCGACTCAAGAACGCCGATCTGCATGGCTCGGGACTCCGAGAGCTGTTGTTCGGCCTCGTACATCTTCACGGCCTTAGCTCGCTTGGCCCTGGTCCCTGTCGCTCATCGTCTTCAGTTCCTTCTCCTGCTCGGCAAAATACTCTAGCAGGTGACTAAAGTGACATGTGATCTGAAAGCCGAAAGAAAAAAAACCGTGAGTATCAAAAACCACAAAATTTGAAATTCTGAAGAGCACAACAAGGACACTTACCGACATCATCGCCCAGGCGATCTCTAGCGCGTCGTCGCCCAAGGTTCTCGCTTTCAGTGCTGCCCGGGTCCTTCGGGGTCGGCAGATGGCGCACGACCTGCATACTCATCGCGGCATCGCCGAGGAATCCGTTGAGCTTCATCACCCTCCAATCGGGGACGAAGAGCTTCTTGTTCTCCTCGATCAGGATAGCCTCTGCCTCGACGGTGAGGGGCAGCACTTCGAGCGCTAACGCAGCTCCGACAGAGAATGTCCCGACAGAAGGCTCAGAAGCCATGGTTGAGGGAAGGGCCGCTTAAGGAGCAGAGGGAGAGGTGGAGACCAAGTCCACAACTGGCGTAAGAGCGGAAGGTGCCTGGGCAGCCCGGCCAGACGAGGGTCCCATTGTCGTCCTTTTCCTCTTCTTATTGTCCGATCCCTTTGCGGTGCCCGCACCTCGCTTCGCCAACATAGCTCTGAAATCCATACCGAGGGCCTCTGAAAAAGAAAAAAACCAAAGAAGGTTAGCACATGAAGAGAACGATAGTTAAGAAAGAAAAAAATAGACGGAGCGTACTAGGGTCGATCGGACTGAGACCCCCACCGAAGAGAACCCCCTCGGTGATATCTTTCCAACCCAGGGTCAGAAGACCGAGGATATTCGATACGACCTCCTCCTCCTCCTTAGTCAGCACCGCCTCGGCCTTCACCCACTTCGGGACGTCTTCCTTCCACCTCGTCTGAAAACTCCACGGCTCGGGACCTCGGATCAGGAAGTACTTCTCCTTCCAGTGCTTGATGGAGTCCGAATTCTCGATCAGCTTGACCCCCTTCCGCGGAGACAGGTAATACCGGTACTCCATCTTACTCATGTGACAGATCCGATAAAGACTGAGAAGCAAGATGAGCCGAGGCACGACCCCTACGACTTGGCATTGGAGGATGAAGGCGATGACGTGCTGCCACATGTTCAGCATGAACTGCACCGGGCTCAGGCCATACCATTGTAGCACTTCGACCATGAACGGTGGCAGGGGCAGCCGAAGGCCGGCGTTGAGTGCATTGTAGGGGAAGACACACGTGTCGGGAGAAGTCTCCATGCACGCTCGAAAACCCGGACCAGGGAGTAGCAAAGTGTACTCCTTCGGGATCCTGAACCCCTTCCTGATACGTTGAAGATCTGCCTCGATCAGAATCGAGGGGATGTCGTCGACCTCAAAAGGGTCCCTTGGACTATTCTCCTCGTAGGTGGCAGACCTCCCGTATACCACCTTGGACAGAAGGTCGTTAGAGTACTCCCTCACCTTCCCGAGGTTCGATGTCGTGGACGGTAGCCGACCTAACGCACCAGCCCCCCTCACACTCTCCACGGTGGTCTCCATGATCGCCGACCTTGCTACTTCCTGCCCCTTGTTCGCTGCCGAGGAGACCACTAAGGGTTGGTCGCTGTCTCGGTCCGAGGTGGAGGTCTCACTCCCCGACGACACTCTAGACATCTTTAGATACAAGTTAAGATATATAATTACCTTGACGTGACAGCTACGGTCGGAATAGTTTGTCGAAAAATTGATCACCTGGCCACGACCACTAGCAGCACCACTCGAGAGCAAAAAATAACTGAGAAAGTGAAAGTGAAAGTGAGAAGTGAAGAATGGGGGAGTGGGGAGAGAGCGGTAGAAACTTATAGTACAAAGGGAGATTCGGGTGGGCTTTCAGATGTTTTGGGCCCCCACAGAGGCCCATCAGAGGATTAACCGACGGAATCTACACAGGCATAGGTAATTCCTCGTGATTCGCGCCTCTCTCAATCAGACGCCTCAGATCTCGCCACGACGCTCGGAATCAAAATCCGAGCAACCGAGGAACCGAGCTGCGTATTGGTGTAAAATCACTCTTTTCTCGTGATTCGCAGCCTGATCTTCATCAGACGACTGTGATTGTGCCAAGTCGCTCTTTTCTTGTGATTCACGCATGATCTCATCAGAAAGCTCAGATCTTGCCATGTCGTTCAGAACCAAAATCTGAGCAACCGAGGGACCGAGCTGCGTATTGGGATAAAATTACTCTTTTCTCGTGATTCGCGCTTGGTCTCCATTAGACGGCTCAGATTTTGCCACGTCGCTCGGAATCAAAATCCGAGCAATTGAGGGACCGAGCTGCGTAATGGCAAAAAATCACTCTTTTCTCGTGATTCGCACCTGATCTTCATCAGACGACCGTGATTGTGCCACGTCGCTCTTTTCTCGTGATTCGTGCCTGGTCTCCATCAGACGGCTCAGATCGCACTACGTCGCTCGGAATCAAAAATTCGAGCAACCGATGGACTGAGCTGCGTATTGGCAAAAAATCACTATTTTATCGTGATTCGCGCCTGATCTTCATTAGAGACCGTGATTGTGCCACGTCGCTCTTTTCTCGTGATTCGCCCCTGATCTCCATCAGACGGCTCAGATCCCGTCATGTCGCTCGGAATCAAAATTCGAGCAACCGAGGGACAGAGCTGCGTATTGGCAAAAAAATCACTATTTTCTCGTGATTCACACCTGATCTCAATCAGACGGCTCAGATCTCGCCACGTTGCTCGAAATCAAAATTCGAGAAACCGAGGAACCGAGCTGCGTATTGGGGAAAAATCACTCTTTCATCGTGATTCATGCCTGATCTTAATCAGACGGCTGAGATCTCGTCACGTCGCTCGGAATCAAAATCCGAGCAACCGAGGCACCGAGCTGCGTATTGGAGAAAAATCACTCTTTTCCTCGTGATTCAGGCCTGATCTTAATCAGATGGCTCAGATCTCGCCACGTCGCTCGGAATCAAAATCTGAGCAACTGAGGCACCGAGCTGCGAATTGGCGAAAAATCACTCTTTCCCATTGATTCGTGCCTGATCTTCATGAGATGGCCATGATTGCCCCACGTCGCTCGGAATCAAAATCCGAGCAAACGAGGAACCGAGCGCTCATGCGGAGAAAACACCTTCGCGCCAGGAGAACCGTCCAATCGCTCGAAAATCCTCGCCTATGCCTGTGAATGCCCCAGATTCAGTCATGTCGCAAAAGCACTGATCCACCCACTGATCGTTCAGATATTCGTGCCAGTAAGCAATGGACGTCCCAGATTCGTCCACGTCGATAATACGGTGATTAAATCTATTTTTTATTTATTAATTCGAATTATATATTTAAAAATTGCAAAAAAAATATTTAAAAATTCAGGAAAATTAATTAAAAATTCTAAAAAATAATTATAAATTTGGAAAAATATTTTTAAGCCCCTGGGTAAATAATTATTTGTTAGAATAATTAATTAGTGCTCTAAAAAAATAAATCATCACTTTGCAAAATTGAATAAATGATTCGAAAAATAGTTAAAAAATCGGAAAAAATCGCCAAAAATCCAGAGGAGCCTGAGAACAATCTTGGGCATGTTACCAGGTCAGAAAAATATCGTTACTCCTCAAACAAGATTCGAACCCCCTTTAAGAACTCAGATAAAATCCTGTACGCCATCGAAACAGCAAAATTTGTCACGCCCCGGTTCCCAAAAATACGGAATACGAGCACGTAACATTGGCCCACCAAATGATTTTCATCATCCATAAGCTATTCAGGAATCTTTACAATATCTCACAAAATAATTAGAGTCAGAAGCAAGAGAATCAACCACACATGCATAATTGAATCAAAATACCAATAGAATTTACTTGAAACAAAATGTATTAATCTCAAATAAATCAGATCTGAACAAGTCAAAAATCCTGGGTCATACTGCCCAAACACAAAGAATCCAAGTAGCAGATACATTGTTCAAAATGAGCAACAGAAAATAAATGAAGATAGCAAAAGCTCCAACCAACTAGAACTTTAGATCACATAATCCATCGGGCAGCTGATCACCAAAATCTGCAATTTGAAAATTTGCAGGAAGAAGGAAGAAGAAAACAAGTACCCATTAATTGCAAGTTACGGGCCACTTATAATGTAGGATACAAGTACATGGAAAGTTAAACAAAACTAAATAATAACAGAAACAGATCTAGCATGGTATAGGCATAATAGAATCATCTAGCATGGTATACTAACGTGTGTCAAGTGTCAAAAGTCATGCAGACAGATATACAGATAGTGTCAAGTAATGGTGTCGGATGGTAGTATCAGACAGATAACAGATAATCAGATAATCAGATACAGATAACAGATAACAGATACAGATATCAGATATCAGATTCAGCTTCAGATTATGATTTTTATAAGTCCTGTATTAATTACTAACTAGGTTACACTTCATGCGCCCCAAAAACATAACACATGATTGCTACAACAAACAATTTCGCTTTAGATTTCGTAGGGGATCATATAGGGCCGTGTACTCAGGGTTCAGATAGATATCAGATAATCAGATCAGACAGATAGAACCTAGTGGTTCTCTTCTTCTCTACACCTTCCTTTAAGAAGTAATGTAGACAGGATTAGACAACAGATCCAGACAGACAGATAGAACCTAGCGGTTCTCTTCTTGTCACGCCCCGCTTTCCAAAAAGGAATACGGAATATGGATATGTAACAAAAGTCCAGCGAATAATTTTTATCATCCTTAAGCTATTCAAGAATCTTTGCAACACATCACAGAAATAATCAGTGTCGGAAGCAAAAGGCACAACCCACATGAAATATTGAAACAAATTACCAACAGAAATTTACTTGAAGCCGAATATAATATTCTCCAATAAATCAGAGTCTGGAGAAAACAAATATCCTGGGTCACATCGCCCAAATACAAATAATATGCAAATAAACCAAATACACTTTATTCAATTTCAAGCAACTATTAATAACAATAATAAAGCAGAAACTCCAGCACTAAAACATCATCTCGCCAATACCTTCTGGCAGCTGACCATCTTGATATGCAATTAGTAAATTTGCAGGAAAAGGGAAAAGAAGAAAACAAGTACCCGTCAATTGCAAGTCGCGGATCACAAATAATGTAGGATACAAGTACATGGGAAAACTAACTAGCAACATGGTATACTAACAGGTACAGGTAACATATGTCAAATGTCAAGTAAACAGGTAAGCAGGTAAACATGTATCAAGTATCAGGTAATCAGGAAAACAGGTGAACATGTAACAAGTAATCAGGTGACAGGATAATCAGGTAACAGGTATACAGGTAACAGGTAATCATGTATCAGGTAAACAGGTATCAGGTTATGTCATGTCAAATCTTGTTATTTTACTATCTAGGTAGCACTTCATGTGCCCCAACTTTTATCACATGGTTGCTACAACAAATAATTTTGCTTTAGATTTCATAGTGGAGTCCATAGGGCAGTGTACTTAGGTATAGGAAACAGGAACAGGTAGAACCTAGTGGTTCTCTTCCGAGTACACCTTCTAAGGGAAGTATGCAGTCAGGTACAGGAAACAGGCATAACCTCGTGGTTATCTTCCGAGAACATCTTCCTATAGGAAAGCTTGCAATCAGGTACAGGTAACAGGATCGTGAATCATGTAGTCATGAACACGTAACAGGCACGCAGGACACATGTCCTCTTCTAAGTACACGTTTCTATATTTTCCACTACTAGATCTTTCCCTTAAACTCCGATTTGGTTACTTTTATTATGGTCATCAAACAGACATGAATGTGTAAGAAATAATGCCAAATTAACAGGGTTTAATCAGGTTTAGGTTCAGGGAAACATATATACAAGCACGGGTGATATACATTCACATAAACGAGCAAAATAGTGTATGTTCATAATGAGGACAGCATGACCAATCAGTACTAAAACAGTAATTCTGGTCTCTACAGAAATGCAAATCAGGATCCGTCTAAGGATCTGGAAACTAGACATCCACACGAATCCAACGAGTATAATTAAGTCATATAGTAATTCACAACATCTTAACTAAAAACAAGTTTGAAAACAGAAAACACGTTCAGTCAGAATTCAGGAAAACGAATCAAGAGCATGAAAACAACATGAAAACACATTAAATAAATCCACGATAAAACTGGAAAAATCCCCTATATGTCTAGAATCAAAATAACAAGTTTCATATTATTCTAGTAAGAATAGATCAGTCATCAAAAATACCAAAGCATCAAGAAAACATAGTTTAACGAATCTAGAAATCTCGACACTGCGGTACGAACACTAAGATATCTCGCAACCAGCGAATCGAAATCCAATCCCGCAAAAAGGACATGAAAATAGATAGAATTTACTAACTTTCATCTTTCACAAATAATTTTCATACAGTATAAGAAATCATAGCGAAAATAGGTTTCTTTACTGAACAGCGCGTAAAATACAACATGAGAAGATTTTAGAAAAGAGCATGAAACACCACATAAAACTTATCAATAAAATTCATCAAAATTCTGGATAGTCCCTAATATCATAAGAAAACACTGACCAAAATATTGGCTCAAGATAATATGTATAGAATAGTTCTTGGAAATAGTTTGTTAACAAAATCAACCAAAAACTGAATCTGGAATAGATCGACACCTCTGTACTAAAATAGTCATAACTCAGTCATACGAAATCCAAATCAAGCAAAACTAGTGGGGTTTGGAAATAGACAAAATTATCTAAAATTCATCTTTTATATAGGAATCAAGATACTGGATGTAGCATAGACGAAAACAGCAATCAAAACAGAACACCCAATAAATACAGATTTCACACTTCAAATCGAGAACATCATAACTTCAAGATTATTGATCGAAACACATCCAAACTTGAAATACCACCTACCAAGCATATAAACATCATGATTTAGGGTTACTAACAAGTCCACACCAATTATCTCACATGGGTCTTAGTCCAAACATCAATTCACACAAATAGTCACCTACATGCCTAAAAATCAAGATTTGGGCAAAACCTAGGGTATTACCTATCAAGATTTGTGTCATAAGTCATCTATGGCCAAATTTTCACAATAGAGACAAAACCCATCAAGGAAAACACAATCTTTGGTTGTCTCTAGACCCAACTACACTATAGTCTATAAGTGAATTTTTTGACTTGTATCAAACCAAATAAATAGTAGTACAAGTTACTTGCCTTAGTATGGATATGAAACACGATGCAATTAGTCCTAGAAGCAAAACCCACGAACGAAATCCTCTCCAAGCGCGAATCCAAGCAACTACGAACACAAATCCACCCACGAACGAATCCCCTTGAAGCAACGATCAAAGTGACAAAGACCCACTTCAAGAATCCACAAGAAATGAGGTTGATGACGATGGTTGATGGTGCTCTGGTGGTGTCGGCTATGCACTCAAGGTGGGGGTCTCGGTTGTGTGGGGTTGCCGAAGGTGGAGAGGGATGTGGTGGCCGGATGGAAAGAGTAGTGGTGGCCAGGATTGGGACTAAGGTTGTCGGGTTTGAGGGGATGAAGCAGCCGGGAGCACACAAGAACAATGGAGAGGGAGAGAGAGATAATAGAGTTAGGGTTCGGGTTTTTGAAGTTTAGGGTATTTATATAGGCGGTAAAAGTGGGTTAATGGGTTGTGGGTATTAGTATGTAGTAATAGGTATACAAATGGGTAATGGATATTGGGTAAATAACAAATGGGGATACAATTTAGAGTGAATTCTATGGCTCTTGAAAAATCAAATTAAGAGTAAAAAAAAATTCATAGATTTGGAAAAATCACCACCAAAATCCATCACAACACCAAGGAAAAATAAAATAAAGAGAACAAGGCCAAAAATGAGGAAAAGATCAGAATGATGAAAAACGAGTCAAAGAGACAATCAATCAAACACAAGGAGTTCAAAATGAAATAAAATGAATATATATTGAAAACAAATCCAATATACGGTTCAGAAAAATACAAGAGAGATAAAAATACACAAAAATCAAAAATACACTTCAAAATACGTAAAATGAAAAATAGGGGTTACAATCCTACCCACCTAACAGAAAAATTTTGTTCTCGAAATTCAAACGAAAGATACATAGGGTAACCCCAAAAAAACAAAGAAAAAGAACATAGCAAAACCAAAACAAACTACTCAAACAAATGAGGATACTTCTGCTGAATTTCCTCCTCCAACTCCCAAGTCGACTCACCAGGCGAGTGAGGATTCCAAGCAACACGAGCCAGCTTGATGACCTTGTTCTTAAGCACTTTCTCCCGCCGATCCACAATAGGAACTGGCGGAATCTCACAAGTCAAATCCAGCCGAATGGTCAACTTCGAATAGTCGATCACGTAGCTCTCATCTCAGATATATCTCCTGAGTTGTGAGACATGGAAAACATCGTGCACTCCTGATAAAGCTGGCGGCAATGCAAGACGATAGCCACCTTGCCTACTCGCTCCAAAATCTCAAACGGTCCAATAAACCTCGGGCTAAGCTTGCCCCCACCACCGAATCGAATGACACTGCACCACGGCGATACCTTGAGGAAAACATGGTTACCAACAACAAACTCTAAAGCCCTACGATGAACATCAGCCCATCGCTTCTGCCTGTCCTGAGCTACCTGCAAGTGCTTCCTGATCTGAACCACAACATCCACTGTCTTGGTGATCATCTCTGGACTCAACAACTTCCTCTCACCAATTTCATCCCAGCACACTGGTGACCTGCACTTTCGTCCATAGAGTGCCTCGAACGGAGCAGTTTTAATACTGGCTTGAAAGCTATTATTGTACGAGAACTCTACAAGATGCAAGTGATCCTCCCAAGACCCACCAAACTGAAGCATGCAGGACATTAACATGTCCTCAAGAATCTAAATAGTCCGCTCTGACTGTCCATCGGTCTGGGGATGAAAAACTGTACTGTACTTTAATTTGCTCCCCAAACTGTTCTCAAGACTCTCCCAAAACTGAGATCGGAATCTCGTATTCCTGTCGGATACAATACTGACTGGAACCCCATGAAGTCTAACAATCTCTTGCATGCCTCTCAGCAAGGCTCTCAGTAGACTGATCGACACGAAAAGGTATGAAGTGAGCACTCTTCGTCAAACGGTCGACAATCACCCAAATGGCATTATGACCCTTAGGACTCCTCGGCAAAGCGGTCACAAAATCCATAGTGATATATTCCCACTTCCACTCTGGAATTGGAAGCGGATGAAGAAGTCCAGCGGTTCTCTGATATTCTGCCTTAACTTGCTGACAGATCAAACACTGAGAAACAAACCGAGCAACAACCCTCTTCATACCATGCCACCAGAAATGAAGCTTCAAATCCTGATACATCTTAGTATCATCGGGATGGATAGAATACGAAGACTGATGAGCTTCTTCAAGAAACCTCTGACGAACTTCACCCTTAGGGACACATAACCGGGAACCAAAACGAAGAGAACCATCTGCATAAATAACCATGTCCGTCCTGGACCCAGACCCAACCTCAGCTCGAAAACCCTACAACTGCGCATCACTAGCCTGCGCCTCTTTAATCTGCTCAACAAGAAACAACTGCAGCTAGAGCGCCAAACAACTCCGACCAGAACTCGGCAACACAACAACAAGCTCCAACCTCCTCATCTGCTCAATGAGATCTCTCTACTGAGTAAGAAACATAACTGCTGGTCTCCTGCTCAAAGCATCCGCTACCAAGTTTACTTTACCAGGATGGTATTGCAAACTGATGTCATAATCGGCCATAAGTTCCAACCAACGCCTTTGCCTCATGTTCAACTCTTTCTGGGTGAAGACGTACATGAGACTTTTGTGGTCTGTAAAGATCTCCAGTAAATAATGTCTCCACAGCTTCAGAACAAAGATCACTGCCGCTAACTCCAAGTCATGAGTAGAATAGTTCTTCTCATGTGGCCTCAACTACCTCGATGCATACGCAACAACACAACCCTCCTGAATAAGAAATGCTCCAAGACCCTTACCAGAAGCATCACAGTAAACTACAAATCTGCCTGAACCATCTGGAATAGTCAACACAGGCACTGACGTCAGTCTGTTCTTCAACTCAACAAAAGTCTCATTGCACTCATCAGACCAACAAAACTTCTGATCCTTTCTAGTCAATATAGTCAAAGGTCCTGCTATCTTCGAAAAATTCTGGACGAACTTCCGATAATAACCAGCGAAATCAAGAAAACTCCTGACTTCTGAAACTGACTTGGGAATAGGCCAATCCTTCACAGCCTTAACCTTAGCAGGATCCATTGAAAAACCATCGCCAGAAACAATGTGCCCCAAGAAAGAAATCCTGTCGAGCCAAAACTCGCACTTGCTAAGTTTCTGATAGAGCTGATTCTCTCTCAAAGTTTGCAGCACCACTCTAAGATGCTCAGCATGATTTTCCTGATTTCGAGAATACACCAAAATATCTTCAATAAAGACCACCATGAATTTGTCCAAGAACTGAGAGAACACCCGGTTCATAAGACTCATGAATACAGCCGGAGCATTCGTGACCTCGAACGACATCACAAGATACTCATAGTGCCCATATCTAGTCCTGAAAGCAGTCTTCTGTATATCTGCAGCCTTCATCTTGACTTGGTGATATCCAGAATGAAGATCCAACTTCGAGAAAACAGCAGCCCCACTCAGCTGATCAAACAAATCATCAATCCTGGGCAACAGATACCGATTCTTCACAGTAACTCTGTTCAGTTCTCGATAATCCATGCACAGACGACGACTTCCATCCTTCTTATCAACAAAAAGGACCGGAGCACCCTAGGCGAAACACTAGGTCTGATGAAACCCAAATCAAGCAACTGCTGAATCTGCACCTTAAGCTCTACCAGCTCAACCGGTGCCATCCTGTAGGGACTTTTCGATATCGGTTTTGTTCCAGGCTGAACATCAATACCGAATTCCACTTCCCTATCAGGGGGTAAGCCAGGCAACTCATCTGGAAAAACATCCAAGAAATCCCGAACTACTAGAGGCGCAGCCTCACAGCCTGAGTGCAATTCCATCGCACAATCCACTTGCTCAACTGCAGTCTTTGCTCGACCAAAAGAAGACTCTCTGGCATGGAACTCAAATTCTGATCGATCTGGAATTCTGAAGACAACTTTCTTGGCACGACAATCAATAATGGCATGGGCTTCACCCAGCCAATCCATACCCAGAATGACGTCGAATCCTGAATTTCCAATTATAATCAGGTTGGCTTTGAACTCTGCATCCCCAATAACCACGGGACATTTCCTGTACTCACGGGAACAACTAACAACTCCACCACCTGTCACGATGTTCCAAGCCTCTGACATGTTGCTGCATTCTAATTGATGGCGAGCGACAAATCGAGAGGAGACAAAAGAATGGGTTGTCCCAGAATAAAAAAGAACATAGGCAGGAAAAGAGCAAACAAGGATGATACCTAAAAGGAATCAAAGACAAGGGCAAAGCATAGAATATCAAGGGTGTGGGAAAACAATAATGCAGAAAAATAACAAAAGGAAGTAAAGCAAGGCTAAAAGAAATAAACAAAAGGAACAAAACAACAACAAAACAAGATATACCTGCCACAACTCCTTCAACTGTCTCAGCATTTGCAGCAGTCAAGTTGAAAGTCTGACCTCTCCTCGGAACAAGCGATTCCTCTGCCCGATAATCTGGCATTGAGGAGGAAGCGTGGCCTAACTAGACCACGATCTGGAACTACCTGCTGAACAGAACTCCTGGCTGGAAGAGCCATCTGCTGAAATGGCTGTGGACAATCTCGCACTGCATGATCAGTAGAGCCGCACCTAAAGCATTGGCGATTGGCCCGCCTACATTCCTTGCGATCATGCCTAGGCAGCCGACAGAAATCACAGTAACTGCCCCTCTGAGAACCAGCAGAAGAGTAAGGAGTTGCCATGACTGGATGGGCAGAAACATACATCTGAATAGGCCCACCAGAAGGCCTAGTGACAGCAGCAGGAACAGTCCGCTGAGAATAAGATGAACCACCATGAGCCTGCTCCTGAGCTTGAGCTGCTTCAAGAGCCTCAGCATAAGTACACAGACGAAGAGAGACCAGATGCCTCTTGATATCCTGCTCAAGCCCGTTAATGAATCTACGAGCCCTATCCTGTTCGGTTTCCACTAGAACGGCAGCGAAGCGGCTAAGCCTAGTAAACTCAGCAGCGTACTCATCCACTATCCTGGAACCCCGTTGCAAGAAAGTCCATGTTACAACATTCATAACTGTTCATGCAATATTGTAACGAATCCAAAATGGAACAATGACTTAACCTGTTTTAGGGCCAAGAATTGCTGTTCCATCTCAACTCGAGTACTACTAGGGAAGAACTTCTCCAAGAATCCCCGAGTAAAAGTAGTCCAAGTAATATGCCTCTCAAGACGCTCAGACTCAGCCATCCACCAGGTATGAGCCAAATCTACCAGCTGAATGAAAACAACGTCCACCTGATCAGCCTCTGCAACACGAGCCGCTAACAACAGGCGCTCAGTCCGGATCAGCCACTGTTCAGCCTCCAAAGGCGTCTCAGTGCCAGAAAAAAATCAGGGATGCAGCCTCATAGAATCTGTAACTGTCCCTAGGCGAGGCGAAAGATTTTCCTGCACAGGCACAACAGGAGGCGGAACCTGGGCAACTTCAAAGGCAGCCATCACGAGATCACTGTGGTTTTGCTGCTGATTAATCAGCCGCTTAAGCACAGTCGTGACAGCCTCAATCGGATCAACCTGCGACTAGAGTAGAACCTTTGCGAGCCATAGTCTGCACAAAACCAAAAACAATTAGCATCCAGAATCTAAGTTGGTATAAGTTTCATTTATGCATGCATGGTTGGTGAAATGTTGTGCAGATCCCAGTTTGAGCCAAGCTTGTCTAATATATTAGGCAACTAATACATTAGCCAAACCTGATACTCTGATAACACTAAAAATCCTGTCACGCCCCTGCTTTCCAAAAATGAATACAGAATACGGATACGTAACAAAAGCCCAGCGAATTATTTTCATCATCCTTAAGCTGTTCAAGAATCTTTGCAACACATCACAGAAATAATCAGAGTCGGAAGCAAAAGGCACAACCAACATGAAATATTGAAAACAAATTACCAACAGAAATTTACTTGAAGCCAAATACAGTATTCTCAAATAAATCAGAGTCTGGAGAAAACAAATATCCTGTGTCACATCGCCCAAATACAAATAATATCCAAATAAACCAAATACACTTTATTCAAGTTCAAGCAACAATTAATAATAATAATAAAGCAGAAACTCCAGCACTAAAACATCATCTTGCCAATACCTTCTGGCAGCTGACCATCTTGATCTGTAATTAGTAAATTTGCAGGAAAAGGGAAAAAGAAGAAAACAAGTACCCGTCAATTGCAAGTCGCGGGTCACAAATAATGTAGGATACAAGCACATAGGAAACTAACTAGCAACATGGTATACTAATAGGTACAGGTAACATATGTCAAATGTCAAGTAAACAGGTAAGCAGGTAAACATGTATCAAGTATCAGGTAATTAGGAAAACAGGTGAACATGTAACAAGTAATCAGGTGACAGGATAATCAGGTAACAGGTATACAGGTAATAGGTAATCATGTATCAGGTAAATAGGTATCAGGTTAAGTCATGTCAAATCTTGTTATTTTTACTATCAAGGTAGCACTTCATGTGCCTCAACTTTTATCACATGGTTGCTACAATAAAAAATTTCGCTTTAGATTTCATAGTGGAGTCCATAGGGCAGTGTACTTAGGTACAGAAAATAGGAACAGGTAGAACCTAGTGGTTCTCTTCCGAGTACACCTTCCTAAGGGAAGTATGCAGTCAGGTACAGGAAACAGGCATAACCTCATGGTTATCTTCCGAGAACATTTTTCTATAGGGAAGCATGCAATCAGGTACAGGTAACAGGATCGTGAATCATGTAGTCATGAACACGTAACAGGCAGGCAGGACACAGGTCCTCTTCCAAGTACACGTTTCTATATTTTTCACTACTAGATCTTTCCCTTAAACCCCGGCATGGTTACTTTTATTATGGTCATCAAACAGACATGACTGTGTACGAAATAATGCCAAATTAACAGGGTATAATCAGGTTTAGGTTCAGGAAAACAAATAAACAAGCACGGGTGATATACATTCATTTGAGTTAAGATGTTCAGGAAAAATCTGGGGTAATCCCCTATATGTCTAGAATCAAAATAACAAGTTTCATAAGATTTCAGTGAGAATAGATCAGTCATCAAAAATAGCAAAGCATCCAGAAAACATAGTTTAACGAATCTGGAAATCTCGACACTGCGGTACGAAAACTAAGATATCTCGCAACCAGTGAATCCAAATCCAATTCCGCCAAAAGGACATGAAAATAGATATAATTTACTAACTTTCATATTTCACAAATAATTTCCATACAGTATAAGGAATCATAGTGAAAATAGGTTTCTTTACTGAACAACGCGCAAAATACAGCATGAGAAGATCTTAGAAAAGAGCATAAAACACCACATAAAACTTATTAATAAAATTCATCAAAATTCTGGGTAGTCCCTAATATCATAAAGAAACACTGACCAAAATATTGGCTCAAGATAATATGTATAGAATAGTTCTTGAAAATAGTTTGTTAACAAAATCAACCAAAAACTGAATCTGGAATAGATCGACACCTCTGTACTAAAATAGTCATAACTCAGTCATAAGAAATCCAAATCAAGCAAAACTAGTGGGGGTTTGAAAATAGACAAAATTATCTAAATTTCATCTTTTCTACAGGAATCAAGATACTGGCTGTAGCATAGACGAAAACAGCAATCAAAATAGAACACCCAGTAAATACAGATTTCACACTTCAAATCGAGAACATCATAACTTCAAGATTATTGATCGAAACACATCCAAACTTGAAATACAACCTACCAAGCATCTAAACAACATGAATTAGGGTTACTAACAAGTCCACATCTATTATCTCATATGGGTCTTAGTCCAAACATCAATTCACACAAATAGTCACCTACATGCCTAAAAATCAAAATTTGGGCAAAACCTAGGGTATCACCTATCAAGATTTGTGTCATAAGTCATATACGGCTAAATTATCACAATAGAGACAAAACCGATCAAGGAAAATACAATCTTTGGTTGTCTCTAGACCCAACTACACTTTAGGTGAATTGTTTGACTTGTATCAAACCAAATGAATTGTAGTACAAGTTACTTGCCTTAGTATGGAGATGAAACACGATGCAATTAGTTCTAGAAGCAAAACCCACGAGTGAAATCCTATCCAAGCGCGAATCCAAGCAACTACGAGCACAAATCTACCCACGAACGAATCCCCTTGAAGCAACGATCAAAGTGACAAAGACCCACTTCAAGAATCCACAAGAAAAGAGGTTGATGACGATGGTTGATGGTGCTTTGGTGGTGTCGGCTATGCACTCAAGGTGGGGGTCTCGGTTGTGTGGGGTGGCCGAAGGTGGAGAGTGATGTGGTGGTCGGATGGGAAGAGTAGTGTTGGCCGTGATTGGGACTGGGGGTGTCGGGTTTGAGGGGATGAAGCAGCCGAGAGCACACAAGAACAAGGGGGGGGGGAGGCCAGGATTTTGGAGAGCGAGAGAGAGATAATAGAGTTAGGGTTAGGGTTTTTGAAGTTTAGGGTACATATATAGGAGGTAAAAGTGGGTTAATGAGTTGTGGGTATTAGTATGTAGTAATAGGTATACAAATGGGTAATGGATATTGGGTAAATAACAGATGGGGGTACAATTTAGAGTGAATTCTATGGCTCTTGAAAAATCAAATTGAGAGCAAAAATAAAATTATAGGTTTGGAAAAATCAGCACCAAAATCTATCACAACACCAAGAAAAAATAAAATAAAGAGAATGAGGCCAAAAATGAGGAAAAGATCAAAATGATGAAAAACGAGTCAAAGAGACAATCAATCAAACACAAGGAGCTCAAAATGAAATAAAATGAATATATATTGAAACAAATCCAATATACGGTTCAGAAAAATACAAGAGAGATAAAAATACACAAAAATAAAAAATACACTCCAAGATACGTAAAATAAAAAATAGGGGTTACACTTCTTCCCTACACCTTCTTATAAGAAGTAATGTAGGTAGGGTCAGATAACATATAATCATATGGGAAACACGGGCCCCCTTCTAAGTACACATTTCTATGCTTTCCCACTACTAGATCTTTCCTATAAACCCCAGCTTGGTCACTTTTATTATGGTCATCAAACATGCATGAATGTGTACGAAATAGTGTCAAACTAAAATGTTATAATCCGTATTAGGTTCAGGAAAGTAAATAAACATTTATAGATAATATACAGTCACATAAACGAGCAAAACAGTGTATGTTCATATTCAGGACAGCAAGACAGTACAGTACTAAAACAGTGAATCCCGTTACCACCAAACTCCAAATCTAGATCTGTAGAAGAATCTGGAAAATAAAATTCCACACGGATCCAGCGAATATAAATAAGTCATATTGTATTTCACAAAATCATAACTCAAAACTGATTTGAATCCAGAAACACACGTTTTGTCAGTTATCAGTAAACGAATTCTTAGTCAGAAAAACAGCATTAAAACTCAATAAATAAATCTACGAATAATCTGGGGTATTCCCCTATATGTCTAGGATCAAAATATAAAGTTTCATAATATTTCAGTAATATTTCTTCAGTTATCAAAAATAAGAAAACATCATGAAACGATACTTTGGCCAATCTAGAATTCCAACAATGCTGTTCAAAAACTGAAATATCTCGCAAGCTGTGAAACGAAATCCAAATCCACGAAAGGGAGATGAAAATAGACAAAATAATTTAACTTTCATATTTTATAAATATTTTCCATACAGTAGAAGGAAATAGGGTGAAAATACCGATCTTTACAGAACAGCGAGCAAAATCCAGCAAGTATAACTATTATAAACAAGCTTGAAACGGCATATAAAACTCATCAATAAAATCCACAAAAATTATGGGTAATCCATAATTAGATAAAGATATAATAACCAAAGTTTTGGATCAAAATAATATATGTAGCACAAGTATAAAAATGATTTAGTCATGAAGATCAACAAGAAAAGAAATCTGGAATTGACATACACCTCTGTAGTAAAACAGTCTAACTCACACATACGAAAACGAAATCGAGCAAGGTCAGAAGGGTTGGAAAGAAGATGAATTTCTCTAAAACTCATGTTTTATACTGAAATTAAGATTCTGACCTTAATATGATCTAAATTACTAATCAAAGGCAGAATAGCAGCAAAACACAGATTTTACTCAAAAACCAAACAGTAATGGCAGAGGCTTGGATTGGCGATGACTTGCGGTGGGCGGGGCTATTGTGTTGCAGTCCGGAGAGGCCGGAGGGCAGCAGGGAGAGGAACCGGGAGACAGGGGAGTGCAGCGGAGGACGGGGGCATCGTGGGCTGTGGTCGCGATAGGGGGGATCATCGACAGGCTCATGTGTGCAACGCGTTGGAGGGATGCGGCTGTCGGCCTGGTCTGGACTGACGATGGAGGAAAAGCACTGCACTGAGGTGCTGTGTTGCTGCAGGGTGGGGTCGCGGCAGGGCTGAGGTGCTGGCACTGGCTGTTAGCAACGGAGAGAGAGAGGGAGGTGGCTAGGGGTGGCTAGGTGCTGCAGCGCTGAGGTGCGACAGGAGGCGGGGTAGACGATGGGGCAGGAGGAGAGCAGGGGATGGATGGAGAGGGCGGTGCAGGGGAGAAGACGAGAAGGTAGACGAAAGGTGAACCGGCTGAAGGTTGAAGACGGCTGTAGGTGAAGGTGAACAGGCGGGAAACATGGGATTTATATAAACGCAGAGTTAGGGTTAGGTGCAGCGGGTTTGGGTTGTGATAACGGGTTTGGGGGTAATGGTAATCGGGTTTGGGTTAGGGGATAATTATAGGGTAATGGGTTTTATTAAATAGGAAATAGGGTATTAAAGAATATGGGGTTTAACAAAATCCAATAAGAAAATAAAATAACTAATAAAATATAATTTTATAAAACAATGCAATTTACATTACAATGTAGAATTTATTTGAAACTACAAATACAATTTGCACATAGAAATGGATTTTCATTAACCCGCCAAAATTAATAATAATAATAATAATAATAATAATAATAACAGTAATAATAATAAGAGAAATAATAACAAAAAATAAGAATTGCATTTCAATATAAAATCTTAGAAAATAGTTACAATTAAAATTATTAATCGAAAATAGATTTTAATAGGAGATCCAAGATTACATTTTGACAAAAGAATTAGAAAGAGGGAAAAAAATTTAGAAAAATTTTAAATACAGAGAAATACACAGAAAATATGGATTTGGAAAAACAGAGGTTACAAATCCTACCTACCTTACAACAAAATTTCGTCCTCGAAATTTACTTAGGCGGTACATAGGACAAGGCAAAAATAGACTTGGGGAAGGATAACAAAACAGGGGATTAATGGGGAGGGAACAAAGTGGTGGCAACACCAGAAAAGAATGAAGTGGATAACAACAATGTCAAATTGAATGCAAGAAAGAGAATAAACAGTATCAAAAGGAACGAAATAACACAAGATAACAAAGCAAGATAGGGATTAGGCAGAACTGGAATCAAAGAGAGAAAAGACAGGGAAGAATTGGACCAAACAATAAGTCAACTGATGGGAATGAATACAGGGAATGGAAAGAAGCAAACAATACAGGGAAGGAGAAACAACAAGAGAATTCTCGGACTTGTGGGTTATGGGCCCACCACATTTCCGCTGCGCTACTCTGATGGTGACGTTCCAAGCTACAGACATGTAACCCCTGTTTTTCATTTTGTGTATTTTGAAGTGTATTTTTCGTTTTGGTGTATTTTCTCTCTTGTATTTTTCTGAACCGTATATTAGAGTTGTTTCAATATATATTTGTGTATTTCATTTTGAGCTCTTTGTGTGTGTTTGGTTGTCTCTTTTGTTTCGTTCTACATTATTTTGTTCTTTCTTCTTTTTGGTCTCGTTCTCTTTATTTTTATTTTTCTTGGGTGGTTGTGGTGGTGATTGGTTGTCCTATTTTTTCCCAATCCTATTATTTTGATCCCTAATAAGATTTCCAAAGCCAAATAAAATTCCCATTCCAATTTGTATTCCTATTTAATTGACCCGAATCCAAAACCCATTTGGTAAACCTACTACTACTCCTAATTACCCACAACCCAAATACCCATTAACCCAACTTGTGTTTCTCAACCCTAATCCCTATATATATATACTCTCTAATCCCTCTCATCTAAACCCTAACCCTAATTCCCTTACTCCTAGCAACCCGGCCTCCCCCTCTCTCTCCCTCTCCTTGTTTGCGGCTGCACACCCAGGCCAGCCCAGGCCACCGCCGACCCTACTCCAGGCCGACACCCACTCTCCCCGGCCTGTGTGCAAATCCGAGAGCCACCAAGCCCGAGCCCCTCTTCTAGCTTGGCCGACTTCCTCCTTGACCATCCCGACCGCCTCACACCACCCCACAATCCCTCGTCTCTCACTCGTGGTGTTCTCTCGTGGCCGCAAGCCACTATCGCCATTCATCCCTCTTGGATCATCTCGCTTTTGGAGTTTTTGTTCGTTTGGAGATTTTTGCTCTAGTTGCTTGGATTCATTCATTCACGGATTTTTCATTCGTGGATTTTTCTCCTACTCTTGATTTGCATCGTTCTTCATCTTCGGTTAAGGTAAGTAACTTGCACTCCAATTCATTTGTTTGATACAAGTCAAAAATACCACCTATAGTGTAGTTGGGTCTAGAGACGACTCTTGTTTGTGATATGCTTGATGGGTTTTGCCTCTATTGTGAAAATTTGATCATAGATGACTCACGACACAATATGGACATGAATTAACTTAGAATTTACCCGTTCTTGATTTTGATCATGCATGTGAGACTTTTGTGAGAACTAGTATTTTGGTTGAGACCCATGTGATATATTTGGTGTGGACATGCTAGATACCCTAGTTTATGATGTTTAGATACTTGGTAGACTCGATTTCATGTTTTGTTGTATTTTGAATAAGTTTTGTATGATATATGTTGAGTTGTTGTTAAAAGGAAAAATCTGTATTTTGTCGTTGATCTGTTTTGTTTGCTGTTTTGGACTGTTTTAAAGTCAGTATCTTAATTCCGGTATAAAACATGAGTTTTAGAAAATTTTGTCTATTTTCAAATCCCTCTGACCTTGCTTGATTTCATTTTCGTATGAATGAGTTATGACTATTTTAGTACAGAGGTGTCGACCTTTTCTAGATTCTGTTTTTCGGTAATTTTGATGACAAATCATTTTAAAGAACTATGCTACATATATTATTTTGATCCAAAACATTGGTCAGTGTTTCTTTATCAAGTTAGGGATTACCCAGAAATTTTCTGAATTTTATTGATGAGTTTTATGTGGTTTTTCATGCTCGTTTATGAAATCTATACTTGCTGTATTTTGCTCGCTGTTCTGTAAAGAACCTTATTTTCACCACGATTTCTTTTACTGTATGAAAAATGTTTGTGAAATATGAAAACTAGTATATTTTATCTATTTTCATATCCCTTTGGCGGAATTTGATTTCGTTTCACTGGTTGCGAGATATCATAGTTTTCGTACAACAGTGTTGGGAATTCCAGATTTGCCAAACTATGGTTTATCGATGTTTTCTTATTTTTGATGACTGATCTAATTTCACTGAAAAATTCTAAAACTTTATATTAGATACTGGACATATAGGGGAATAATCCAGATTTTTTGTGGATTTATTTACTGAGTTTTCGTGTTGTTTTCCTACTCTTGAATACGTTTTCCTAATTTCTCGCTGAACCTATTTTCTGTATTCAAATCAGTTTTGAGCTATATTTTTGTGAATTAATATATGACTTATTTATACTTGCTGGATTCGGTCGGGAGTCTATTTTCTAAACGTTTAGACGGATTCAGACTTGCATATTTGTAACACTGGAAATCACTGTTTTACTACAGTATGGTCTTGCTGTTTTGAACTTGAGAGTTGTTCATTTTTATTCTTTTATGAACTATCTTGCACTCGTACATATTTATCTTGTAACTTGAACTTGTTACATGATCATGCCGTATTATTCTTGATATGTTTTGCACATTTACATGCTTGTTTGACTTAATAATAAAATAACTATGCCGGGGTTAGGGAAAAGATCTAGTAGTGGATAGTGCAGAAACGTGTACTCGGAAGAACCTATTGATTATTGGAGCTTGTTTACATGTGGAGCTTGACACGACATACATGAAACGTACACACATGACACTGGATCTTGTTTGGGTTTTGGAGCTTGTTTACATGATACATGATTACATGATACTTGGAGCTTGTCCCTGAGTATACTGTCCTATATGGTCCTCTACAAAATCTAAAGCAAAACTGTTTGTTGTACCAACCATGTAGTAAAAACCGGGATGCATGAAGTGCTACCTAGATAGTAATAACTACAAGACTTGATACATAATACTTGAACATGATACATGCCCACTTGACACTTGAACATGATACATGCCTACTTGACACTTGACTACATGATACATGAGATTTGATACTTGATACATGCTATATGATTATTTAATTCTTGATACTAGTTACTTGATGCATGACACTTGTTTACTTGACACTCGACACATGCTATTATATTTGCTCATCTTGCGATGCTATGATTTATATCCTGTATTCATGATTATACCATGCTAGATTAGATTTACCTATCCCATGTACTTGTATCCTACATTATAAGTGTTCCGTAACTTGCAATTGACGGGTACTTGTTTTTCTTCTTCCTTCTGCTGCAAATTTACTAATTGCAGATCAGGATGGTCGGCTGCCAGATGGTATTGGCGAGATGATGCACTAGTGCTGGATTTCATGCTTTATGATTTTAATTATTATTGTTGCTTGAACTTGAATAAGATGTACTTGATTACTTGGATATTTATCTTGAATTTGGGCGATGTGACCCAGAATATTTGACTTTTTCAGAATTTGATTATTTGAGATTATTATATTTGGTTTCAAGTAATTTCTGTTTGTATCTTGTTTCAATTATGCATGCCTGGTTGTATCTTTTGCTTCCGATTCTGATTATCTTGTGAAATATTGTAAAGATTCCTGAACAGCTTATGGATGATGAAAATCATTTGCTGGGCTTTTGTCTTGTATCCGTATTCCGTATTCTTTTTAGGAAGCGGGGCATGACAAGACATGTCGTTGTAGACCACGTGTCACCAAGCGACGATCCGAGTAGGAAGAAAAGAATGAGACACCAGAATAAAATTGGGCTTTAGATGATGACTTTAATTTAAATAATTAGGTCAAAACAAATGGGTGTTAACAAAAATAATATTAATAATACAAAAATCAGCACATATTAATGATAAAATAATAATAACAAAAATAATAAAAATAATAATAACAATAATAATCATCATAATCAAACTGGTAAAATAATAATAATAATAATAAAATATTAACCATATTGGTAAGAATAATAATGTAAGACAAAATATAATTTGGGGTTCAGCATTTTTGTGAAAGTAATTCAATATTAATGTTATCGCTGATTTCGGTGTGGGGGTAAACAGATAGAATTTGTGGATCCGAGGAAAACCTGAACAGCTGACTCGGCCTTCTTGCTCCCACCGCGACCTGCAAGGAAGTGCGAGACACCGGGGTTGATTCCGGCGATGCACCCTCCGACGCTCTTGTCAGTAATCAGCAAAAGATTAAGAAAGAGCTTAAGTGGTGAAAGAGTCATTAACCTGGTCTTGGTGGTAGAGGGGTAGTATTTATAGTCGCCTTTGGAATGATCAGGGTCCTGATTTCCTGGCTAACATTTAGGAGCAAAATCCTCCTATTCTGTTTTAGGAAAGTAGGCCTTGATTCCCTGGTGAGAGCAAATCAAGCTTATTGATTTGATCTAATCAAATCAGTGGCCTGATTCTCCCTTGGTTGACCGGGTTTGTATCGGGTCGGGACCCGCGCCCAGCTGGAGTGGATCTATTCGCGGGCGGTTGGTTTCGTGAGAAGGAGGCCCAATACCCGTTTTGGATCCATCTGTATGTGAAATTACCTTTTTACCCCCGCGCTTCAAGATTCGTGCTCGATCTGGACGGTCCCGATTTAACCCCAATTTTAGCCATATCAATTAACAACAATAATAAAATTGTAAAAGAAAATACAATAATAATAATTGTAATGGAATAACAATAATACTAATAATACTAATAATAATAAGGAAAACAATAATAATAGTAGTAATTGAAATTCTTTGATGTGGGTTCGCCTCATTTATATCCATCTGTAGACTTGCCTTCTCGACATGAAGTTGCAGGTTTGCCTTCAAGACATCAGGTTGCAGGTTGCCATCTAGATATTCAGTTGCACTTTTTGCCTCCCCGATATCCAGTTGCAATTTGACTCTATTGACGTCTAGTTGCATGTTTGCCATCTCGACATCCAGTTACAATAAAACGATGAACAAGATGATGCAATCTTCCACACGTACTTAGATATTGATTGCTCAATTTAAGTGTCACGCCCCGCTTCCCAAAAAGAATACGGAATATGGATACGTAACAAAAGTTCAGCGAATGTTTTTCATCATCCATAAGCTGTTCAAGAATCTTTACAACATTTCACATGAAAATCAGAGTCAGAAGCAAAAGTATCAACCACATGCATATATGAACCAAAATACCAACAAGAATACTTGAAAGAAAATATATTAATCTCAAATAATCATGATCTGAACAAGTCAAAAATCCTGGATCATACTGCCCAAACACAAAGAATACAAGTAATAGATACATTGTTCAAAATGAGCAACATGAAATAAATGAAGAAAGCAAAAACTCCAGCCAATTAGAACCTTAGATCACAAACTCCATCGGACAGCTGATCACCAAAATCTGCAATTAATAATTGCAGGAGAAGGAAAGAGAAAATAAGTACTCGTCAATTGAAAGTTACGGACCACTTATAATGTAGGATACAAGTACATAGGGAAAACTAACTACCAACAAATATCAAAATAACAACAGAACAACATAGCATGGTATAGTGTGTCAAAAGAAATGTGATAACTAACATGAATCAGGAAAACAAATTAGATAGCATGGTATACTAACAGATACAGATATCATGTGTCAAGTGTCAAGTGTCAAGTGTCAGATGGCATACAAACAGATATACAGATGGTAGTGTCAGATGATAGTCAGATAGATAACAGATAATCTGATAATAGATATCATATGACAGATACAGATAACAAATTCAGATTCTTATAAGTCTTGTATTAATTACTAACTAGGTTGCACTTCATGCAGCCCACCTTACATGGTTGCTACATTCAAACAGTTTTGCTTTAGATTTCATAGGGGATCATATAGGGCCGTGTACTCAGGGTTCAGACAGATATCAGATAACAGATCAGACAGATAGAACCTAGTGGTTCGCTTCTTCCCTACATCTTCCTATAAGAAGTAATGTAGATAGGGTCAGATAACATATCCAGACAGACAGATAGAACCTAGTGGTTCTCTTCTTCCCTACACCTTCCTATAGGAAGTAATGTATACAGGGTTAGATAACAGATAATCATATGGAAAACACGGGCTCCCTTCTAAGTACACATTTCTATGCTTTCCCACTACTAGATCTTTCTCCTTACCCCCGGCTTAGTTACTTTTATTATGGTCATCAAACAGGAATGAGTGTGTACGAAATAGTGTCAAACTAACATGGTATAAACAGTATTAGGTTCAGGGAAATAAATAAATATGCATAGATAATATACAGTCACATAAACGAGCAAAACAGTGTATGTTCATAATCAGGACAGCAAGACAGTACAGTACAAAAATAGTGAATCCCATCGCTACAGAAATGCAAATCTAGATCTGTTGAAGAATCTGGAAAACAGACTTTCACACAAATCCAACGAATATAAATAAGCCATATAGTATTTCACAAAATCATCACTCAAAACAGATTTGAATCCAGAAAACATATTCAGTCAGGTATCAGTAAAACGAATTCACAGTCAGGAAAACAGCATCAAAACTTCTCAAATAAATCCAGGAAAAATCTGGGGTAATCCTCTATATTTCTAGTATCAAAATATAGAGTTTCAAAATATTCTAGCAAAATTAGTTTAGTCATCAAAAATAAGAAAATATCAAAAAACGATAGTTTGGCAAATCTGAATTCCCAACACTGCTGTACGAAAACTGAATTATCTCGCAAGCCGTGAAACGAAATCCAAATCGGCCAAAGGGAGATGAAAATAGAAAAAATATATTAACTTTCATATTTCATGAATATTTTTCATACAGTAAAAGGAATCAGGGTGAGAATACGATTCTTTACAAAACAGCGAGAAAAATACACCAAGTATAGTCTTTATAAACAAGCATGAAACGGCATATAAAACTCATTAATAAAATCCGCCAAAATTCTGGGTAATCCCTAAATAGATATAGAAAAACTGACCAAAGTTCTAGATCAAAATAATATGTGTAGCACAAGTATCAAAATGATTTAGTCATCAAAATCACTAAGAAACGAAATTTGGAAAAGACATACACCTTTGTAGTAAAACATTCATAACTCACACATACGAAAGCGAAATCGAGCAAGGTCAGAGGGGTTAGAAAGAAGACGAATTTCTCTACAATTCCTGTTTTATACTAAAATTAAGATTCTGACCTTAACATGGTCTAAATTACTGTTCAAGACAGATTATCGACAAAATCAAGAATTTCCTCAAAAACCAAAATCCACATAGATTCAACGAAACTTGGATCCAAACACATTGAAACATGTAATCGAGTCTACCAAGTGCCAAACAACATGAAATAGGGTATACTAAATATCCATAACAAGTGTATCACATGGATCCAACAAATGCACAATTTCTCATAACTAACTCACATATTCAAATCACCTCAAATAAACGGTAAATCCTAAGTTGTACTCATGTCATAAGTGTCGTGAGGCAACTATGGTCAAGTTTTCACAATAGAGGCAAAACTCATCAAAGATAACACACATACGAGTTGTCTCTAGAACCCAACTACACTATAGGTGGTATTTTTGACTTTTATCAAACAAAGGAATTGGAGTGCAAGTTACTTGCCTGAAAGACGACGAGAACAACACAAGAGCAAGCATAACGGGAACGGAATCCCAGGGCACGAACTCAATGATCGAATCACGAACCAATCACGAATACAAGGAACAACAGATCACGAACACAATCAGATGACTGAGATCAAAAGATCAAGAGATCATGGGATCAGATCAGATCGGATGACTCTGATCGAAGATCAAGATCAAGATCGAGATGTGATCAGTATCTTGATGATGATAATGATGATCGGGTCAGATAGACTATCAGACGGCCACCAAACAAAGTGATCAAAGAACTCCAAGATGATGATCATGACAAAGATCGACGGCCCAAATTCAAACCATTAAAACCCACATGGTCAAGAAGATCAAGATAAGAGATCATGAAGATCCGATGGCCCACAACAATGATGATCAAGAACTCCAAGATCGAGATGTGATCAAAATGAGATCGACGGTCGAGATCAAACCATGATCCAAAAACTTGATCACATGAAACCCATGGCTGCACTGGCTCGGTGACTCGGTGGCGGCCAAGGGGCTGCAGGGGCGACGCGTGGCTATCGTAGGGTGAGACGGCGACTAAAGGTGCAGTCATGGCTAGAGTTGCTGTGTTGCCACTGGTCGACGCAGGGAAGCTGTGCTTGGGATGAGGCAGCACACGGAGGGCGGCGCGCTGGCTGAATAGGGCCCAGAGAAGGCCAGCGTAGAGGTGCTAGGGGAAAACATGCACAGGGGGAGCACAGGGAGGACGTCTAGGCGGTGTACTGCGAGATCGCGAGGGCGGAGCAGGGGCTTGGGATGAGATAGAAACGGCAAGGTCGGGAGAGAGATAGAGGATGGGAGAAGGTGGCTGCATGAGGTTGAAGAAGATGAAGCGGCGGGGAGGGTTTAATGAAGAAGGTGACGACTAGGGTAGATGAAGAGAACAGGGATCAGAGTTTATATAGCTATGAAGATTAGGTTTTAGGGATAGAGACGGGTTGGGTTATTAACTGGGTTTAAAACAGGGTTTGGGTTTAGTGGACTTGGGCTAACGGGTCTGGTAGATGGGTTTAGGTTAGTAGTAGGGTAATGGATATAGATAAATGGGTTTTAAGGTAGGATGTAAATGGGTATGGTATATTTAAACAGGGTATGGGTTAAGTAACAGGTATGGGGTAGAGTAAACAGGTCTGGGTTTAAAATACAATAAGAAAATAAAATAAGAAATAAAATGTAGGATTTAAATTAATAGTAAATAATTAAATCAAGTATAACAATTAGTAATACAATAATAAATCAAATAGTATACACTGAGTTAATACTCAAATACTAGAAAATACAATAAGATTTTATAATTATAATAATAATAATAATAATAATAATAATAATAATAATAATAATAATAATAATAATAATAATAATAATAATAATAGTTGTATTATAAAAAGAATCATTGGGGACTGGTTATAAATAAAATTATTAATTAAAAATAGATTTTAACAGAAGATCAATAATACATTTTAACAATGAATTTGAAAACGAAAAAAAATATTTACAACAATTCTAAATACAGAAAAATACATAGAAAATACGTATTTGGGGAAATAGGGGTTACATTAAGTACGAAGTTACGTTTTGAAATTTGTGATATTAAAATATACAATTATTCGAAAAAACAAAATTTTCGTTTTAAATTTTTTTTTTATAGAAGATCTAAAATATAACAAATAATAATCGAAATACACAAAATATTCAGAAAAAAAATATAAAGAAAATATAGGCAAGAGAAGAATGAATTTTATACTCAATAAAGAGTCAACAAAGGAGGATGACTACAAGGGACGAAAGAAAATAAGAAATCAAAGAATTGAATATGAAGGAAAATGAACGAGGGGGCACAAGCGGAATTTGAAGAGAATATGGCAGGGAAGGAATAACTTAGCATGATACTCAATATGAATCAACAAATGAACATGAATACAAGGCACGAAAGGTAATGAATGACATACGAGCTGAATAAAATGAATCAACGAGGCAAGCAGGAATAAGAGATTGCTTGCACTAGAATCAAAAGAACATGGGTACGAAAGAATGAATTCATACCCAAGGAGGAAGCAACAGATCAGGACGATTGAAAGAGACGGAAGAGCCAAACAATCAAGGAATCAAGGAATCGAATAAGGAAGGAGCAAATGAATTCAATAAGACTAGTATCCAGATCAATGTTGATAATGATTTATTCATGTATGCATGGTTGGTGAAATGTTGAGCAGATCCCAGTTCGAGCCAAGCTTGTCTAATATATTAGGCAACTAATACATTAGCCAAACCTGGGCTCTGATACCACTAAAAGCCCTGTCACGCTCTGATTCCCAAAAATACGGAATACTAGCACGTAACATTGGCCCAGCGAATGATTTTCATCATCCATAAGCTGTTTAGGAATCTTTATAATATCTCACAAAATAATCAGAGTCGGAAGCAAGAGAATTAACCACACATGCATAATTGAATTAAAATACCAACAGAATTTACTTGAAACAAAATGTATTAATCTCAAATAAATCAGATATGAACAAGTCAAAAATTCTGGGTCATACTGCCCAAACACAAAGAATCCAAGTAAAAGATACATTGTTCAAAATGAGCAACAGGAAACAAATGAAGATAGCAAAAGCTCCAGCCAACTAGAACTTTAGATCACATAATCCATCGGGCAGCTGATCACCAAAATCTGTAATTTGACAATTTGTAGGAAGAAGGAAGAAGAAAACAAGTACCCGTCAATTGCAAGTTACGGGCCACTTATAATGTAGGATACAAGTACATGGAAAGCTAAACAAAACTAAATAATAATAGAAACAGATCTAGCATGGTATAGGCATAACAGAATCATTTAGCAAGGTATACTAACGCGTGTCAAGTGTCAAAAGTCATGCAGACAGATATACAGATAGTGTCAAGTAATGGTGTCGGATGGTAGTATCATACAGATAACAAATAATCAGATAATCAGATATAGATAACAGATAACAGATACAGATATCAGATATCAGATTTAGCTTCAAATTAAGATTTTTATAAGTCTTGTATTAATTACTAACTAGGTAGCACTTCATGCACCCCAAAAATATAACACATGGTTGCTACAACAAATAATTTCGCTTTAGATTTCGTAGGGGATCATATAGGGCCGTGCACTCAGGGTTTAGACAGATATCAGATAATCAGATCAGACAGATAAAACCTAGTGGTTCTCTTCTTATAATCAGATAATCAGATACAGATAACAGATAATAGATATAGATATCAGATATCAGATTCAGCTTCAAATTAAGATTTTTATAAGTCTTGTATTAATTACTAACTAGGTAGCACTTCATGCACCCCAAAAATATAACACATGGTTGCTATAACAAACAATTTCGCTTTAGATTTCGTAAGGGATCATATAGGGCCGTGTACTCAGGGTTTAGACAGATATCAGATAATCAGATCAGACAGATAGAACCTAGTGGTTCTCTTCTACTCTCCACCTTCCTATAAGAAGTAATGTAGACAGGGTCAGATAACAGATCCAGACAGAAAGATCGAACCTAGCGGGTCTCTTCTTCCCTACACCTTCCTATAAGAAGTAATGTAGGCAGGGTTAGATAACATATAATCATATGGGAAACACGGGCCCCCTTCCAAGTATACATTTTTATGCTTTTCCACTACTAGATCTTTTCCATAAACCCCAGCTTGGTTACTTTTATTATGGTCATCAAACAGGCATGAATGTGTATGAAATAGTGTCAAACTAACATTTTATAATCAGTATTCAGTTCAGGAAAACAAATAAACATGCATAGATAATATACAGTCACATAAACGAGCAAAACAGTGTATGTTCATATTCAGGATAGCGAGACAGTACAGTACTAAAACAGTGAAACCCGTTACCACCAAACTCCAAATCTAGATCCGTCAAAGAATATGGAAAATAGAATTCCACACGGATCCAGAGAATATAAATAAGTCATATTGTATTTTACAAAATCATAACTCAAAACTGATTTGAATCCAGAAAAACACGTTCAGTCAGAAATCAGTAAACGAATTCTCAATCAGAAAAACAACATTAAAACTCAATAAATAAATCCACAAAAAATCTGGGGTATTTCCCTATATGTCTAGAATCAAAATATAAAGTTTCATAATATTCCAGTAAGATTAGTTCAGTCATCAAAAATAAGAAAATATCAGGAAACGATACTTTGGCCAATTTGGAATTCCCAACACTGCTGTACAAAAACTGAAATATCTCGCAAGCCGTGAAACGAAATTCAAATCAGCCAAAGGGAGATGAAAATAGACAAAATATTTTAACTTTCATATTTAATAAATATTTTCCATACAGTAGAAGAAAATAGGGTGAAAATACCAATCTTTACAGAACAACAAGCAAAATCCAGCAAGTATAGCTATTATAAACAAGCTTGAAACGGCATATAAAACTCATCAATAAAATCCACCAAAATTCTGGATAATCCCTAATTAGATAAAGAAATACTGACCAAAGTTTTGGATCAAAATAATATATGTAGCACAAGTATCAAAATTATTTAGTCATCAAAATCAATAAGAAAAGAAATCTGGAACTGACATACACCTCTGTAGTAAAACAGTCCTAACTCACACATACGAAAACGAAATCGAGCAAGGTCAGAAGGGTTGGAAAGGACGAATTTCTCTAAAACTCATGTTTTATACTGAAATTAAGATACTGACCTTAATATGATCTAAATTACTGATCAAGGCAGAATAGCGGCGAAACACAGATTTTACTCAAAAACAAAAATCAACATCTCTGTACACAACCTTTCTACCGATTCAATGGCATCTCACAACCCCCGGCCTTCCGAAGACCTCCGCAATACCCTGCTCAACCAGCAAAAAGGGGAGGACCTTCGCCACCGTTTGGATGAAAGGCACGCCCGTGAGGGAGCCTCCCGCCCAGAACGTCCAAATGAGCGATCTCCTCATCACTGTGACCACAGGAGGTCCCCTCCACGCAGGGGGCGGAGAGAGTCCCCTGAGTACCATAGAAGAAGACACCGTTCTCCCGCTGGTCGGCAGCCCCTGAGGGGCGATAACGGACCTATCACCCGAGCCGAATTCCAAGAGTTCCAGGCTACAATCCTGCAGGCCCTCAACCTCTCACCGAACAACAACAATGCTCAGAGGGTCCCCACTTCTCCTCCGGTCCAAAGTCCTCGCTATCGGTCCTTAACCCCTCCTCAAGCTTCGAGTCACCGCCATTACAGTCCTCGTCATTCCCCTAGTTACCATCGCCAAACTCTGCGCTCCCCTTCTTATGAAGACGAGTCCAGAGGCTTGTTTGGCTACCGTCGAAGGGACGATGCGGTCTACCACCGTCTCCACGAGATGGAGAGGCACCTCGGCCAAATGGACAAAGAAGAGGAGCTGAGAGGAAGGACCCTCCATCCAAGCCGACCTCCCTTCTCTCGAACCATTATGGAGGCGCCCGTTCCGATAGGCTTCAAGCCCCCGCAGTTTGAGACTTACTCTGGGGAGTCAGACCCTGTAGACCACATAGAGAGCTTCAAGACTCTCATGTTGATCCACCAAGCTTCCGATGCTCTACTGTGCAAGACCTTCCCAGCTACTCTAAAAGGTCCGGTCCGAGAATGGTACTCTTGTCTTGCCCCATTTTCCATATTCTCCTTTGAACAATTCGAGACCTTCTTTGTCACCCTCTTTGTAAGTAGCCGTCGCACCGAGAAGACTAACATTTCACTACTCTATCTCACTCAGAAGAAGGGTGAGAAGCTGAAAGATTATGTGAAGCGGTTTACCGCAGAAGCTAGGTCCATTGCCTCCCTCGACCAATCGATCGCCGCTGCAGCCTTCCAGTCGAACGTCCTCAACTCAAGCCTTCGATCCTCCCTAGCCAAGAAGCCCCCGCAAAACTTCTCTGACTTTCTTCTCAGAAGCGAGAAGTATATCCGGGCCGAGGAAGCTGAACATCGCCCCACTTTTGAGGGGTCTTCTTCCGGGACCAAGAGGAAGGCAACTGAAGAAAAGGGAGCTAAGAAGCTCCTGAAAGACAACGGGGGCCACCGCCGCCTGCCTCCCAGATTTGAGAAGTTTACCCCTCTTAACGCCAACATTTCTACCATTCTTATGGAGGTCGAGAAGGAAGGAGTTCTACCTCCTGCCCCGAAGATGAATACCTCCGGCAAGAAGAGAGACAAAGAGAAGTGGTGCCGATATCATCGGGACCACGGCCACGACACCAATGATTGTCGGGCCCTGAAGAATGAAATTGAGGCCCTCATCCAGAGGGGACAGCTGTCTAAATTTGTGAGGAAGGACTGAATTGATCCCCCTCCTTCCCCCAGGGGGGATAACAAGCATCCCGAAAGGCGCGACGAGACTCCCGAGTTTGAAGAAGAGCGCGTCTTGCATCTCATTCATGGAGGTCCCATGGGAGGAACCTCCAACTCTTCCCGGAAGGCCTTCATATGAGAAGTCAATTTAGTTCATGGCATATCACCTCCCAAAGGCCTCGGAGTCCCGGTCACTTTCTCAGAGGAAGACTTGGAGGGAGTTCGAACCCCCCATTGTGACGCACTAGTCATCAACCTCCATATGGAAAATTTTAAAGTGGAAAAGATTCTGGTGGACAATGGTAGCTCCATTAACATCCTTTTCTTGGCGGCTTTCCGAGGGCTCAAGTTATCGCGGGACAGGCTCAAGCCCGCCGGCTACACGCTCCATGGGTTCACGAGAGTTCCAGTGACTATCGAAGGGGTGATCACCCTCGATGTAACCGCTGGCAAAACTGCTACTACCTGGACAGAGCCGATGGACTTCATGGTCGTTGACGTCCCAGCTGCTTACAATGTGATTCTAGGCCGACCTGGCCTAGCTGCTTTAGAAGCCGTCCCGTCGGCTTATCATCTCAAGATGAAGTTCCCCACCAAGTCAGGAGTAGGAGAAGTAAGAGGTAGTCAAGAGATGGCCCGCAAGTGTTACATGACCTTCATCGGGGGCCATGTCCTCTCCCTCGAGACCCTCGAGATTCCCAAGGGAATGCCCAACCGGTGTCCGAACCGGTGGATGAGCTGGAGGAAGTGCCCTTTTTCGAGCAAGATTCGAACCGCAAGTTTCTTATCAGCAAAACCCTCCCATCTGCCTTATGTTCCGACATAGTCCAATGCATCAGAAAGAACCATGACCTCTTCGTATGGTCGGCTGCCGACATGCCAGGAATCTCCGAGGAGCTCCTCGTCCACCACCTAAGCGTTGCTCCGGGTTCCAAACTGGTCCAACAGAAAAGGCACAAATTTGCTCCTGAGCGCCAACAAGCCATTAAGGAAGAAGTAGACAAGCTCCTGAAGGCCCGATTCATAGAAAAGGTTAACTATCCCGAATGGCTCTCTAATGTTTTTATGGTTAAGAAGGCGAACGGAACTTGGAGAATTTGTATCGACTTCACGGACCTGAACAAAGCATGCCCTAAAGATCCATTCCCTCTCCCAAGCATCGACACCTTGATCGACACTACTTCGGGCCATGAGCTGCTCAGCTTCATGGATGCCTTCTCCGGGTATAACCAAATCCGAATGTTCCCCCCGGATATCCCGAAGACCTCCTTCGTCACCGGTCAAGGGCTCTATTGCTACAGGGTAATGCCCTTCGGGTTGAAGAATGCAGGTGCCACCTACCAGCACCTAGTCAATAAAGTCTTCCAGAATCAGATCGGCCAAAATATGGAAGTGTATGTTGATGATATGCTCGTTAAAAGCATCCATAGGGCCGACCAAGTTGCCGATCTCCAAGAAGCATTTAATGTGTTGAGGAAGCATGATATGAGACTCAACCCGTACAAGTGTGCATTCGAAGTCTCGTCGGGAAAGTTCCTAGGCTTCATGGTCAGCCAAAGAGGAATCGAAGCCAACCCCGAGAAGATCAAAGCCATACTGGATATGGCCCTTCCTAAAAGTGTGAAAGAGGTTCAGAAGCTCACTGGTCGCCTCGCAGCCATAGGGCGCTTCCTGTCTATGTTAGGGGAGAAGTGTCTTCCTTTTTTCGAAGCCCTCAGGGGGGCTAAGGGCTTCGAGTGGGGTCAGCAACAGCAAGAACCGTTCGATCAGCTAAAGGACTATCTAGTCAATCTCCCTCTTCTCAGCAAGCCTATCCCCGGAGAAACACTCTACCTCTACTTAGCTGCCTCCGAGCAAACCCTCAGTGCTGTCCTAGTGAGGTAAGAAGACAAGGCCTAGAAGCCCATCTATTATGTGAGCAAAGTACTTTGGGATGCCAAGCTCCGTTACCTAAGATTGGAGAAGATGGCGTACGCCTTGGTTATGGCAGCTAGGAAGCTCTGCCCTTATTTTCAGTCCCACTCGGTAGTCGTTCTTACCGACCAGCTGCTTAAGCAAGTTCTACACAAACCCGAGACCTCCGGCCGTCTGATGAAGTGGTCGATCGAGCTGAGTCAGCATGACGTATCATACCAGCCTCGGACCGCAATCAAGGCTCAAGCCTTAGCTGAATTTATTGTTGAGAGCACCATATTAGAGGTCAGTCAAGCAGCAAACGGGCCTCCTATCTGGACAGTGTATGTAGACGGGTCCTCTTGCACCGAAGGGAGCGGAGCCAGGGTCATTCTGGCAGGCCCAGATGACTTCGTTCTCCAATACTCCCTCCGCATCAATTTTAAGGCCTCCAACAACAAAGCGGAGTACGAAGCCCTTATAGCCGGCCTCGGCATGGCTCGCAAGGCAGGGGCACAACGTCTCCGGATATTCAGTGACTCGCAGCTGGTTGTGAACCAAGTCTTAGGGGAGTACGAGGCACGAGACGACCGAATGGCTAAGTACCTAGCCAAGGTCCGAAGTCTCATGGCTTCATTCGAAGAGGCCCAAATCCAGCAGATCCCCAGAGAAGAAAATTCCCAAGTAGATGCCCTCTCCAAATTGGTCTCTTCCTCCCTTCAAGGTCTCGAGCAGACCGTCCTGATTGAAGTGCTCCTAAGACCGAGTATAGAAAGAAGAAACCCCCGACTCAATGGAGTCGCAGCCCGTCCAACTACAGGACAACTGGATGAAACCTTTGATAGAATTCCTTAAGGATGGGCTCCTCCCCGAAGAACCTAAAGAAGCCCGTCGAGTCCGAACAAGAGCAGAGCGGTACACCCTTGTTGAAGGAGTTTTGTACAAACGCTTCTACACCCAAGTAGACGGCAGACCCTACTTGAGATGCCTCTCCCCAGAAGAAGCCTCATATGCCTTGCAAGAACTCCACGAGGGTATAGGCGGAGCCTATTCAGGGTCGAGGTCCCTTGCCAGGAAAGTGTTAAACTATGGGTACTTCTGGCCTACTCTCCTACAGGATGCCGAATGACATCTCCGGCAATGCAGCTCCTGTCAGCAGTACTCCAACATTTGTCGCCTACCCCAAGCTCAACTCACGTCTCTCTCAAGCCCGATTCCCTTCGCAATGTGGGGGATGGATTTACTAGGCCCGTTTCCACTAGCTCCTGGTCAACTCAAGTTTCTAGTCGTGGCGATCGACTACTTCTCTAAGTAGATAGAGGCTGAGCCATTGGCTACGATCACTGAGAACAAGGTGCTGCAATTCTTTTGGAAAAACGTTATCTGTAGGTTCGGCGTGCCTCGGGTCCTAATAACAGATAATGGAACACAGTTTATGGGGGCCGCATTCCGATCTCTGTGTGAAGACCTCGCCATTCAGCAACGCTTCTCCTCTGTCTCCCATCCTCAATCAAATGGCCAAGTGGAGAATGCCAACTGGCAGATCCTCTTCGATATCAAGAAGAGGCTAGATAAGGCGGCCAAAGGCTTATGGGCGGAACAGCTTCCCAACGTACTGTGGAACTACCGCACTACGAAATGGACCCCCACAGGTGAGCCACCATTCAATCTCACCTATGGGTCCGAAGCTGTGATCCCCTTGGAAGTCGGTCTACCATCTCCTCGCCTTATGGCCTATGAAGAAGAGCAGAATGCCAGAGAGCTTCGGGTGAATTTGGACCTAGTTGATGAGCTTCGTGAAAGAGCTTCAATATGCCAGCAAAACTACCGAAGAAGAATTGAGCAGGCCTACAATAAAAGGGTCCATCCCACCAATCTCAAGGAAGGGGACTTGGTCCTTAGAAAACTAGCTGTCTCCTTCCCCAGCCAAAAGAGTAAGCTAGCCCCCAATTGGGAAGGACCCTACAAGATCACCAAGGTAGTTCGGCCCGGGACGTACCATCTTGAAGACCTTGAAGGCAGAGAGATACCCAGGACTTGGAATGCCGACCACCTACTGAAGTACCAAGAGAGCGCCTTAACGCCTCTCTGAGTAACTTCAAGTGTCGAGTCATTCCCATCTTTTCACTTGTATTTTGCTTCTTTATTTTTGTCATTGTAACAACGGCTTGCAACTTAGAAGCAGCCAATTAGCAGTTATCAATAAAGATCTTCTTTTCCCCATATTTTCCTTGTAAATTATTTTTAACTTTCTGTCTAAGGCCTTTAATCAAACTTACTCAAACGACGTATTCGGAGTCCAAAACTTGGCTCGATTCCGCTTCACAAGCTCGCCCTTAAGCGAGCTATAAGTGGTTCGCCATTCGGAACTGCTCCTACAACCGTTGAAACTTACTCAAACGACATGTTCGGAGTCCAAAACTGGGCTCGATTCCGCTTCGCAAGCTCGCCCTTAAGCGAGCTAGAAGTGGTTCGCCATTTGGAACTGCTCCCACAATCGTTGAAACCTACTTAAACGACGTGTTCGAAGTCCAAAACTTGGCTCGATTCCGCTTCGCAAGTTTGCCCTTAAGCGAGCTAGAAGTGGTTCGCCATTCGGAACTGCTCCCACAACTGTTGAAACTTACTCAAACGACGTGTTCGGAGTCCAAAACTTGGCTCGATTCCGCTTTGCGGGCTCGCTTTTAAGCGAGCTAGAAGTGGTTCGCCATTCAGAATTGCTCCTACAACCGTTGAAATTCACTCAAACAACAAGTTTGGAGTCCAACACTTGGCTCGATTCCGCTTCGCAAGCTCACTCTTAAGTGAGCCAGAAGTGGTTCGCCATTCGGAATTGCTCCCACAACCGTTAAAATTCTCTCAAACAACGAGTTCGGAGTCCAAAACTTGTCTCGATTCCGCTTCGCAAGCTCGTTCTTAAGCTAGCCAGAAGTGGTTCGCCATTCAGAATTGCTCCCACGACCGTTGAAGCTTAAATGACACGCAAGAAGTGTCTACAACTATACTAGACATGGGAGAAGGGTACTTGGAGGTGCTAAACCTTTGGTTCCTATGGTTCGTTTAAAAGTCGAAATTAGACATCCCGTGCCTATAAGAAGAAAGATTTGCTTCTGATTTTGAGTAGTTGTTAAGAGTTGGAGGAGTTGTACTTGAATAGATGCCTACCAACAAAGCACACAAACACAGAAGAGAAACAAGCTTTCACTTATATGAAATTTTAGCACGCAAGAGCGTTCGAGTTACAAGACCAAGTTGTTACTACGAGGTGCTAAAAAAAGTTGAAGAAACATAATTACAACAACTTATTCAATGCTTCTTCGGAATGGGGACGTTTCGGTTCAGGGACACCCACGGACGGTGTTGCCTAACCTCTGAGCTCGTCTCTAAACCAACGAACCGGGATGCCTCTTCAGCACTGCCTCTGACCGTGGCCCCAACCGAAGTGCCACTAGACGAAGCAGCCACCCCACTCTGAGCATCAGTCAGACTCTGCCTAACGGCAGGCTCATGAGTCGCGAGCTCATAAAATGAGATCCCCCTCTCGCTCTCTGCACGAGTACATGATTTACTTCTAACATTAAGCCGCACAGGTTGGGGTTTATGTCGAGCAACTTCCTCCTCGACTTCGACGATTCGATCCTTCAAAAAGTTGTCTGTCATGGATATCTTGAAGGGAGGAATCCAAGCAGAGCCTGCCTCACCACAGCTATCGGCGATGATTCGACGAAGATGGGCGACTTCGATGCTCTTGTCAACTGTAACCCTCTACAACCTGTCGACCTCCCCCGTCAGCTCGTCGCGCTCGACCATCAACTTACCCACGATCGCCGTTAATTCTTCCACCTCCACCGAAAGCTCTTCTTCTACTATACTCAAGTGGTGCTCTTCCACCAGTAGTTTGCCTTTCTCTGTCTCAGTGTCGAACAGCGCCTTTCGGAGCATTTCTACCTCGCCTTCAAGACGAACCTCGCGAGATCGCTTTCGTAGTTGTTTCAGCTAGGAGAAATACCCTCTCGCCGTTGCCTTAAGATCCTCTAGGTCCAACTCACTCTTGAAGAAACACTCTTGGCTACGAGAGAGGGCCCGCTTCGCTGCTTTCAAGTAAGCACGAAGACGTGCAACTTCGGCTACTGAACTCGACTCGACTACCTGAAAAACGAGAGCATATCAACACGAAGTACAAGAAGCGATGCCCAACACTTAGCCAAATTTCGAAGAAACTTCAGAGAGATTTCAAACAAAAATTTCATTCATATCAAAAAAGTGGTGGCCAGTCTACTACAAGGCAGTACAAAGGATAAAAAAAGGGGGGGGGGGAAATTTTTTTTGGCAAGAGTAAGAGGATCAAGGAGCCACCTTGAGCGGCGACTTGGCGACAGGCACCTCGGTGGATGGCCCCTTGTCCCCCGTCGCTCCGGCTCGGGGGTCGGCCGTGACCTCGTCGTCCCCTACCTCCACCTCCGCTCCGGCTTGGGGGTCGGCAACCACAGTCTCGGGGTCGGCGGGAGCCTCGTTGCATGGCTGCTCGTCCTCCTCCTTTTCTTCCTCTTCCCCTTCGGTTTCTTCTTCGCCACTAGGCCACAGCCTGTACCCCAGCCTTTCGAAGCCGGGAATTCGAGCCTCGACGTGATCGAGCGCTCTGGCGTAAGACAGCTCCATGTTCGCCGCCATGTGCTTCTTGGCCTCTGCCTCTATCTCCATCCTCGCCTTCTCCACGACCTTAGCTTGCTGCAGCTTCACCGCCTCCAAAGCTTTTGCCGCTGCCGCCTTCTCCTCGGCTGCCTTTGTGACCTCCGAAGCAAGCTTTTCCTTTGCTTGCGCCAAAGCCACCTCAAGGTCTGCTAGAGTGTCCGAGCGACGCTGCTCAGCTTCGAGCTGCTTCACAGCCCTCGTCCTCTCTGCTCGGTCCTTGTCGCTGACGGCCTTCAGCTCTCTCTCTTGCTCGGAATATTCCTCGAGGAGATGGCTGAAGTGGCAAGTAGCCTGCACAAAGAAGTAGTTAGAACAGGACAAAAGCCGAGCTAAAGACTTAGAAAATTTTTAAATAAAAATTCGAAAATAGCCAAGAGACTTACCGACATAAGTGACCGAGCAACCTCAAGGGCGTCGTCGCCCGTCGTCCCCGCCATCAGTGCGGCTCGGTCCTTCGGGGTCGGTAGGTGTTGGACAGTTTGCATGCTCATCCCCAAGTCTCCCAAGAAGCCGTCGTGATTCTTCACCCGCCAGTTTGGGACGAACAGCTTCTTGTGAGCCTCAGTCAGGATAACTTTAGCCTGTTCGGTCAGTGGCAGGGCCTCAAGCGCCAGCGCCGCCGTGATGGAAAAATCCTTACCTACAGGAGCAGATGGGGTCGGCTGTACAACTATTGTCGAAGACGGTTCCCGAGGAGAAGTGGCGGCGACCGCCGAAGGTGCCTTGGTGGGTCAGCCAGACAAGGGACCCGTGCTCATCCTCTTCCTCTTCTTGCCGTCGGCAGCTTTGCTTCTTTCGGCCATCATGCCCTGGAAGTCCATGTTCGACGCCTCTGTCCAAGTGAAAAGGAAAACAAGTTACAAAAAAGTATGCAAGGCATTAAATAAAAGAAAATCACGAAGTAAGATGTCAGGAGCGTACTCGGGTCGATCGGACTAAGGCCCAACACGTGCAACACCTCCTCGGTCATCTCCCTCCAACTCAACATTGGGAGACCGATCAGCTTGGCTGCCACCTCCACCTCGGCCAAGGTCAACACCGGCTCGGCCTTTGCGTACTTCGGCACATCCTCCTTCCACTGGGCCGGGAAGTCCCATGCCGAGGGCCCCTTTATCAGGAAAAACTTCCCCTTCCACGACTTTATCAAGTCGGGATTTTCTATCAACCTAACTCCCTTTCGAGGCAACAGGTAGTAGCGAGACTCGAGCTTGCTCATCCTATTGATTTGGTATAGACTTCGGAGGATGACGAGCTTCGGCTCCACTTTGGCAGTTCGGCATTGAAGTAGAAAGCCGAGCACGTGATGCTAGGTGTTCGGCATAAACTGTATGGGGGACAGACCGTACCACCGAAGGACTACCGTCACCAAGGGATGAAGGCGGAAGCGTAGCCCGGCATTCAGGGCGTCGTAGGCGAAGATGCATGTGTCCAGAGGAAAGCCGTTGTTCGCTCGCACCCCGGGACTGGGAAGAACCAGTGTGTGCTCCTTGGGGATGGCGAAACCCTTCCTGATCCGAAGTAGATCCCGCTCGATTAGCACCGAGGGGAGATCGTCCACCTCGGTGACCTCCCTCGGATCGTTCTCCTCGTAGGTCTCTGTGCGACCAATGACAGCCTTAGTCAGCAGCTCGCTGCTATACTGCCTTATCCCGGCGTGTCCGGACAGCACGGTCGGCATCTGACCTGACTCGCCCGCTCCTCTCACGGTCTCCACCACCTCCTCGACAACCGAGGATCGAACCACTTCCTTCCCCTTCTCCTTCCTTCGGCTCTCCACGCCTCTCCCCTCCTCGGCATTCCGACCTCCCGAGGATGATGCCTCACTACCCGAGGACACTCGTGACATCTCTAATAAGCAACTGAAGTTAAATAAACTGACCTTTGATTTGATGTCTACGGTCGGAAAAAGCTTGCTGGAAATCGCCTGGCCTTCACGAAAGCTAGCACAACCACCCTTGAGCTCAAATCTCCGCTAGCAGAGCAACTCGAAAGCAAAAGTAAAAACTTGAGAGTAAAAGTGAAAGAATGAGCTTTAAGGGGTGGGGGTGAGAACTTATAGCTAAAGAGAGGCGAAGGTTGGGCTTTTGTAACGTTTAGGAGCCCAGTAAGGGAGATGAATAGAGAAAGCTACGACGGTTCAGAGGAAGGTCGCGACGGTTTACTTAACATCGCAGCTCGACGACTCGTAGCTTACCGAGCCACCGAGGCACTCTACCGAGCTACCGGGGCACCGACCTCCACATATGAAGAAAAATGCCGCCGAGCCACTTTCACCGTCGGATTGTTTCAAAATTCGTGCCCAAATCTGATGAACGGTTCAGATCACGCCACGCCCACAAAACGAAAAGATAACGTTTTCCCATGATCTGAACCCCGTCCTCGTGATTCGCACCATGATGAACGTTCCAGATCAAGCCACGTGGCCCAACGACTCGACCCGATCTGCCGAGCCACCGGAGTGCTCAGCCGAGCTACCGAACAGCTTAGCCGAGCCACCGAGCTACTAAGAAGAAGAGGAAGAGTTACCTAGCCACCAGAGTGCTCAGCCGAGCTACCGAGCAGCTTAGCCGAGCCACCGAGCTACCAAAGGAGAAGACCGACCTGCCGAGCAGACGAACAGCTACGGTCGAGGTACTGAGGTACCGACCTCCACATATGGAGAAAAATTGATGCCAAGCTATTCCAGCTGTTGGATCTTTTCAAAAAATGTGCCAGAACATGATGGATGGCTCAGATCATGCCATGCCCACAAAACGACAAGATAGCATTTTTTCGTGATCTGAGCCGTCCTCCTTGTGATGCGCGCTGTGATGAACGCTACAGATCTTGCCACGTAGCTCGGCAGATCATTACGTACCAAGCCACCGAGCTACCAAGGACGGGGTGCCGAGGTGCCGAGGCACCGACCTCCGCATGCGGAGAAAATGCCTGCCGAGCTACTTCAGCTGTCCGATCCTCCTGAAATTCGTGCCCAACGCTGATGGAGCGCTTAGATCGCGCCACGTTTTAAATCGGATTAAAATTAATTTTTATTTAGTAAAATCGAATTATTTATCTAAAAATTGCGAAAAAATGATTAATAATTTAGGAAAATTAATTAAAAATTCTAAAAAATAATTATAAATTTGGGGAAATATTTTCGAGCCCCTGGGTAAATAATTATTGCTTAGAATAGTTAATTAAGACCCCGAACAACGAATCACCACTTCGCAAAATTAAATAAATTTTTTGAAAAATAGATAAAAATTGAGAAAAATCACCAAAGGTTCAGGAGAGCTCGAGAATGACCTTGAGCATGCAACTAGCTCTGAAAATCACCATAATACCTCATACAAAGATTCGACACCCTCATTTGGACTCCGATACAACCCCGTAAGCCATTAAAACAGTAAAACTACTCCTCAAAGGCTGATTAAACTCAGTCTTCGGGAGTGGGGGGCTCGTAATATGGCTAAAAATAGGGTTAAATCGGAACTGTCCAAATCGGACGCGAATCTTAAAGATCAGGGGTAAAATGATAATTTTACCTACAAACAGGTCTGAAGTGGGTACTAGGTCTTTTTTCCAAAAGCCCAAGAACGGATCCGTCTCAATTGGGAGTGGGTTTCAACCCGCAAAGAAACCGGTCCAACTGGGTAGAATTAGGGTTTATGATTATACCTAATCAACGGCCCTGATTCACTTCTATCCATTCACTGGAAAGTAGGAATTTGATCTTATCCCGAAACTAGTCCATAAGGCGGCTATAAATACCCCCCCCCATCCCCCACCATTAAGAGGTAATCAATCTTTTGCCAATAAAAGCTCATTCATTATCTTTTCTGATTACTGACTTGAGCATCGGAGGGTGCGTCGCCGGGATCAACCGCGGTGTATCGCACTTTTTGCAGGTGAACGGCAGGAGTCAACAGTCAAACTCCGGTGGAAAGATTTCAGGTTTGGCTATTCGGCATCCCTAAGAATCCACAATTTCTATCTGTTTGCTCCCACACCAGATTTAGCGGTAACAGCGATGACTTACGGTGGGCGGGGCTGTTGTGCTGTAATCCGGAGAGGTCGGACAGCACAGGGAGAGGAATCGGGAGACAGGAGAGTGCAGCGGAGGACGGGGGCATCGTGGGTTGTGGTCGCGACAAGGGGGGATCACCGGCAGGCTCGCGTATGCAGCGCGCTGGAGGGACGCGGCTGTCGGCCTGGTCTGGACTGACGATGGAGGAAATGCACCGCACTGAGGTGCTGTGCTGCCACAGGGTGGGGTCGCAGCGGTTTGAGGTGCTGGCACTGATTGTTGGCGACGGAGAGAGAGGGAAGTGGCTCGGGGTGGCTAGGTGCTGTGGCGCAGAGGCACGACAGGAGGCGGGGAAGACGATGGGGCGGAGGAGAGCTGGGGATGGATGGAGAGGGCGGTGCAGAGGAGAAGACGAGAAGGTAGACGAAGGGGTGAAGCAGCTGAAGGTTGAAGACGGCTGTAGGTGAAGGTGAACAGGCAGGGGAAACATGGGATTTATATAAAGGCAGAGTTAGGGTTAGGTGCAGCGGGTTTGAGTTGTGATAACGGGTTTGGGGGTAATGGTAATCGTGTTTGGGTTAGGGGATAGTTATAGGGTAATGGGTTTTATTAAATAGGAAATAGGGTATTAAAGAATATGGGGTTTAACAAAATCCAATAAGAAAATAAAATAACTAATAAAATATAATTTTATAAAACAATGTAATTTACATTACAATGTAGAATTTATTTGAAACTACAAATACAATTTGCACAAAGAAATGGATTTTCAATAACCCACCAAAATTAATAATAATAATAACAATAATAACAGTAATAATAATAAGAGAAATAATAACAAAAAATAAGAATTGCATGTCAATATAAAATCATAGAAAATAGTTACAATTAAAATTATCAATCGAAAACAGATTTTAATAGATTATCCAAGAATACATTTTGACAAGAATTTGAAAGCGGGGAAAAAAAGTTTAGAAAAATTTTAAATACAGAGAAATACACAGAAAATACGAATTTGGGGAAACAGGGGTTACAAAACTACTCCCCAAAGGGCTGTAGTTAACAGTCTTTAGGAGTGGGGGGCTTGTGATATGGCTAAAAATAGGATTAAATCGGAACCGTTCAGATCGAGCACGAATCTTAAAGTTCACACGGGCAAAATGCTATCTCACTTACAAACGGGTCCGAAGTGGGAACTTGGCCTCTTCTCTAGGGCCCAATAACCCATGAACGGATCCGTTCAACTGGGTACGGGTCCCAACCCGTTAAGAGCCAGTTCCGAAGGGTATGGAGTAATCTTGATTCGTCCTTATCTCTAGGAGGTTGTTCTAACCAATTCTATCCAACCACACCGGAGAGTAGAGATTTGTTCTTATCTCGAGACAGATCCCCACAGTGACTATAAATACCTCCTACCTCCTACCGTTATAAGGTGATCTCTCTTTGCCAACTTAAAGCTCTTTCATATTCTTTTCTGAGTACTGACAAGAGCGTCGGAGGGTTCGTTGCCGGGATCAACCCCGGTGTTTCGAACTTTGTGCAGGTTAACGGGAGCAGCGTGAAGCTAGCCAAACAATAGTGGAAGAGGTCAGGTTTGACCCATTCGATTCCTCACGAACCCACAAATTCATCTGATTGCCCCCACATCGAAATCAGCGGCAACAACTACCTTGCATCTTTCGTCTTTGACCACATTGATAAAAATAACTAGAAAAAGATAGTGTAGCGGGAAAATATATATATTTCCTTCTTAGAAGGCATTTGTTGTAATTATTAAGGATCATTGAAACTCCCATACTCCATTGTATAACAAAAATTCTTTACATTTCTTGAATAATGTGACTTTTTACACTAATAGAAATTAGTACTTTTTTGAGAAATATTATTTTTCATACTAAAAAACTCTTAAAAAAACTTTATTGAACATCATGATTTATACTCTTAGAGAAATATTCTTTCTATATATAGTTGACAAGTAAATTGATATTACAAGCTATAGATATATCTTTTCTTTGTGCTAAGCCCATAGATATATATTATTCCATATGTAGGCAAGTGTCACAAAAAATTTGGTGGTTTGTGATCAAGGGGAATAAAGTTCAGGTGAGATGTAGCCATACAAAATTAAAGAAAGAGTGGTGGTCATATATTCTCTCCAAATTTAGTTTATGGTTGGATGATTTACCTAAAGATAAATGCCTCGAGTCTTTGGCAGAAGATTTTCTTCCTTCTAATCCTTTTTACATGCAACCTACACATTTAGCCCCTGGATACTTAAATTCTTCCTGTTAGGCCCTTTATATACTATTTAACGTATAAAAATTGTATAATTTTAGATACAATATATTAGATGTATATATTTGTGGATTTCCTAAATTACCCCTACTTATTCCCATACATATTCAACACCCAAAATCAGTTTTTATTTATCCCCTTTTATTCTCACCAGTTACAACCCCCATCTGAGCCGCGACTTGGTCGCCAGAGTTCACCAGCAACAACCTCTCCCACTGTCTTTTATTTGGCTCAGTCACCCCCCAATTCAATATCAAGAAATTCCTCTCATCATCTCTCCTTCCCCGTCGTTCGTCTGATTCGTAGCCGGATTTCTCTAGAGGGACCTCTACCACTTTGACTATTTCTGTGAACTAAGAAACTACGTTTGTAGAATACGAGCTGTTTTATATTAAATTGTACTATTTTTGTTGAATACAAGTTATTCTTTACTGAGTTGTACTATTTTTGTTGAATACGAGCTGATTTTACCGAGATGTACTTTTTTGTTGAATATGAGTTGTTTATTACTGAGATACTATTTTTGTTGAATACGATATGTTTTTAACTAATATGTACTATGTTTTACTAATATTTACTACTCTGTGTTGAAGTCTACTTTTTGTACCTGACATGAATCATTTGTATATGTGATATTTGGTTTTTGAGAATTGCAAGATGTTTCTTAAGAACTGCCTACCTTGGTGAGTTTGTTTTGTTTATACAAGGTTATCATGCTGATGTTTAGAACGTAAATTTTGAAATATTGAACCGTTTAGAGAGGAAATGTACCGTTTGACTGGAAGAATCCTTTATGAACAACTTATTGTTATTTTTATATGTTTCTTTTTCAATGGGACCTGAAGGAAGAGCATAAAAGAAAATGAAAGGGGTAGATGAAGTAAAATGGGAGTTTTAAGTGATTTGGTAAACATTTTGGGTTTCGTTATGTGAGAAATAATTGAGTAAGAAAATAAATTTATGTCCATGGAGAATCACTGAGGAGTGGAGTTTGGAGGAAAGAGATGTAGGTTGGAAGGAAAAAGATAAGTTTTTTTCCTAAAAAAAAAAAGAGATAAGTTTTGGAGGAATTCATGAGTGTTGGAGGGAAAAATAATCTTTATTTATATTATAAGATTTATTGATTTTTATAAATATTAAAGAGTAAAACTGGGGTTTTTTAAAAATACAGTCCAATTCGTATTCCAATAATACATACATGTGTAGTTAGGCTTAATAGGTAGAATTTAAGAACCTATATGGACTAAACGTGTAGGTTGACTAGTCAAAGAGATTAGAAGGAAGATAATCTTTGGTTAGGGGTCTAAGAGGAATTAATGCTTTACTTAATTTTGTTAGGCAATCATGTCACTTAGAACATGGGTGTGTTTGGATAGTTGTTTTGAACCATTTTTTCGTTTTCTAAAACCAATAAAGAGTTTGCTTACCCTCTTTTCGAAGCGATTTTTTGCTTCTCTTTTCAGAAAAATCCAAAGGGGTCATTTCTTAATCCTTCCTCTTTTTTTTTTTTGATATACTATTATTATAATATATATTTTTATTTCATATATACTATTTTATATATACTATTATAATATTACATTATTATTATAATATATATTATTATTATTATATATTACTATTCTATAATATTATATAATTTATTGTATAATTTGTTACTATTATATTAAATTATTTAATATATTATTATAATATATTATTATTACATATATATTATTATAATTATTATATGTTATTATATATATGTATATAATTAAATATGTTTATTATAATAAATTATTTCATATTATTATATAACATACAATTATTATAATATATTATTATTTTATTTATACTATTTTATATAAACTATTATTATTATATTACTATTATATATATTATTATTTTATTTATACTATTTTATATATACTTTTATTACATTATATTATAATTATATATATTATTATTATATATATTACTATTATATATTATTATATATATTAATATATAATATATTACTATTATATATTATTATCTATATTATTATATAATATACTATTATTATAATATATTATATATATATATATATATATTTATAATATATTATAGTTACATATATTATTATTATTATTATTATTATTATTATTATTATTATTATTATTATTATTATTATTATTATTATTATTATTATTATTATCATTATTATTATTATTATTATTATTATTATTATTATTATTATCATTATTATTATTACTATTATTATTATCATTATTATTATTGTTATTATTATTATTATTATTATTATTATTATTATTTTATTTATACTATTATATACATACTATTTTATATATACTATTATTATATTATATTATTATTATATATAATATTTTATATATACTATTATAATAATCTATTATTATTATAATACATATTATTATTATTATTATATATTACTATTATATATTATAATATATATATTATTATATAACTTATTATTATTATAATAAATTGTTTAAAATATAATTTCAATATATTATTATTTCATATATATTATTATAATTATTATATATTATTATATATATGTATAGTATTAAATATGTTTATTATAAAAAATTATTTAATATTATTATATAATATACAATTATTATAATATATTATTATTTTGTATATACTATTTTATATATACTATTATTATTATTAATATATTGTTATGAAATTATTATGAAATTATTATTATATATATTATTATATATATATATTATTATTATATATATTATTATTTTATTTATACTATTTTATATATACTATTAATATATTGTATATTTATTATATATGTTATTATTTTATATATACTATTTTATATATACTATTTTATATATACTATTTTATATATACTATTATTATATTTTATTAATATTATATATAGTATTATTGTATATTATTGTTACATATATATATTATTATTATTATTATTATTATTATTATTAGTATTATTAGTATTATTATTATTATTATTATTATTATTATTATTATTATTATTATTATTATTACTATTATTATTATTATATATATTATATTATTATTATTATTATATTATTTTCATTTTTAATATATATATATATATATATACTATTATAATATTCTATTATGATCATAATATACATTATTAGTATTATATATTACTATTATATATTATTATATATATTATTATATAATTTATTATTATTGTAACAAATTGTTTAATATATAATTATAATAAATTAGAAATTACATATATATTATTATAATTATTATATGTTATTATATATATGTATATAATTAAAGATTTTTATTATAATAAATTATTTCATATTAATATATAATATACAATTCTTATAATATATTATTATTTTATATATACTATTATTATATATACTATTATAATATTATATTATAATTATATATACTATTATTATATTATATATATTATATATATATATTATATTATATTATTATTTTATGTATACTATTTTATATATACTATTATTTCATATATACTATTTTATATATACTATTATAATAATTAATCTATTATTATTATAATATATATTATTATTATTATATATTACTATTATATATTATTATTATTATTATTATATATATATATATATATATATATATATATTATATAATTTATTATTATTATAATAAATTTTTTAATATATAATTTGAATATGTTATTATTACATATATATTATTATAATTATTATATATTATATATATATATATTATTAAATATGTTTATTATTATAAAATATTTTATTTTATTATATATCAGTATGTATATATATGTATACAACATGTATGTATCATAGTATATATACTATATATAGCATATACATACAACCAAACCTATACATACATAATACTCTCATTTTCAAAAAACTGTTTTAAAAAAATTACTTACCAAACAGCTTTTACACTCTCATTTTCAGAAAACAGTTTTCAGAAAATTGTTTTCAAAACAACTAACCAAATGCAACCTTAGTTTACACTTTAATGAGTTATCAATGCTCAATTCATTGTTGTATTCTTGTATTATATTGATCTCAAATAAGGTTTCAGCATGTGAATAATGCAGGTATTGCAGATTATTGATATTGTTTTTAGTAGTTATTATTTAGTATTATACATTAACCAAGACAATTTTTGTAATTTTAAAATTAGTCTCTTATTTCTGTAGGTTCTTTTTTTTTTAGGAGAAAGGTGGAATAAGACCACACTGTTTCATTAAAAAGAGTTTAACGAAACAAACCCAGAGTACTGGGCTCAAGTACAACCTACTAACAGAAAATAAAACATACATGAAGCAACATGACGCGTACAAACAATAACTCCCTCCAACAACTCTGAAGGATGGACCGACAAACCATCTCGACCAGCTAAATGTAAGTACGTCAGTAGCTTCTTACAGTGCCTCCACAGCACATACACACCCACCTGAAACACGTCTGGCAGGAATTTTCACCCGTTGATCCCTGCCTTCACCTCGCTGGGGGGACCCCATCTTTGGGCCCAAGTCCCGCAGGGTCGAAAACTAACCCCACGACACCTGCACTGCGATCGCATCCACCCACCATCTCCATCACTCATCCTACAAACGTGTCTACTGGTGAAGATTGTACCGACGACATCGTAGTACACTCCAGACCAACCATACTCCAACCCCACACCCCCTCACCCCCAACACCAACCCACTACCGGCCTGGCCCCACGGGCCCCAAAACAAAACACCGACCTCACACACTTGAATCCCAATTCCATGATGTACAGTTGAGACAAGTGAGTGCACATCACGGAGGGACCCCGTCTTTGGGCCCAAGCTCCATAAACGTGTAGGACAGCCTAATTCCCGACATCTTCACACGCACTACCAACCCTCGTAAATTGCCATGATTAGCCCCGAGAGTGTGGACATGGTGGTAAGCGCGCAGAACATCCGGGCAAAATATCTAATAAATCATGTCACACCCCCAACCACAGCAAAACCAAGCACAAGCCCCATGCCGAATCACCGGCCTCTGGGCAAAACAGATCTGGGTCGGGGGGGGGGGGGGGGGGTAGGCACACAGTGGGTGGCACAGCCCTATGCCGAATCACCGGCAACTGGGCAACACAAATCTGGGTCGGGGGGGGGGGGGGGGGGGGGGGGGTTGTAGGCCATACCTCGCCGCATCACCGCCGGCAAGGCCTCGCCGCCACTGGAAGCCTGACGTCGTCGCGAAGGGCTGTGTCCGGACGGTAGTCACCATCGAAGCGACGGGGAGTTGCCGCCCAGGAATGGGGTCGCGACGGGGGGTAAAGGCGAGGGGACGCGCCGTGGAGGAGTGGCAAGGGGGACGACGGGATTTTGGTGGGGGGGCGGCGAAGGGAGCCAGCCGCCGCCGCCCCCAGCACCTCAGATCTAGGGTTTTTTCAAAAAAACGGGGGAGAGTTGGTAGGAAAGAGTTGGTAGGAGAGAGTCGTTCTAAAGTTCGAACATTCGTTTTCTGTAGGTTCTTTTACAAAAGGCTATTCACTACTCTTCCTTCACACATAGCATGTGCTCAATTCTAGTCTACTAAACATTCATTATCAGATGAATGTGTTGATATGGAGTTTGGAGTTTTTACCAAGCTAAATCTCCACTTGAGAAAATACCCCACACTAAGCTTCGCTATAACATTTGAACATGTGATGACTCTCCTTATCATACTCTCAATTCCAAACTGCAACTAGGGTTGCAAACGAACCGAGCTATTCGCGAGCTACTCGGCTCGAGTTCGGTCAAAGCTCGGCTCGTGTCGAGCTCGACCCGAGCTCAAGCTCGAAAGAGAACTCGATACATAAACGAGCCGAGCTCGAGCTTGAAGGTACGTGGGTTTTAGGCAGAAGCTCGCGAGTATTCGGCTCGAACTCGGTCAAAGCTTAGCTCGTGTCGAGCTCGAGCCTGAAATTGAGCTCGATACATAAATGAGCCGAGCTCAAGCCTCAAAATATTCAGGTCGACTCGGCTCGTTTGCAGCCCTAACCTGCAACAAACAAACTATCAATTCAGAATTCTATTTTTAAATTTTTTGACAAAAACAAAAGTATCTCCCAATGTTTAGACCAAGTATAAAATGCCCATATAACATTTGCAAATGTTCATTATATCCATTTCTCCGTTTACTTAATCAAATTTGTTAAATTTGAATAATTAAATTACTATTTTATCCTTACTCTTTCATATTTATTTCCTTTTTCTTTCTCTCCTTTCTTCCTCACCTACATTAATTTCGTCCAGCTTTTTCTCGCGGATTACTTCGTTCAATCCCGGGTCGCTCAGCTTCTTCATTGATCTCAGCCCTGGAGTTGGAGGTGGTAGAAATTTCATGGTCAGTCCCAGTAATCTGTTGTCAGCATCGGCGATGACATCATCGGGGTGGGAGTTTTTCAGTCAGTTTGATTTGTAATAAATTTGTACTGATTCTTTGTTTGGGTTTTTTTTGTTGTTGGTAGTGTATGACGACTTAATTAGGAGATTGATTTTATTTGTATTGTATTGACACATGGATTGAGCTATGAGGTTGGTTGGTGCATTATTGGATTTGTGTTTGTTTATTGGAGATGGATACAAATGAGTTGTTGGTGTAGTTGGTTGTTTTTATCTATACCTATAAATGGGGGTGATGAAGAACCAATGCTTTTGATTAATTGTTAATTTCTAAGAGGATGTATGTCTTAGTTTCTCTCTCTAGAAACTCTAGAGATAAATTTTCTCCAAAAACCCTAAAAAGCTTCGCCCTAGATCTGCGTTTGGGGGGGGGGGGGGGGGGGGGGGGGGGAGGGGGTTGTAAGAGTGGGAGAGAGATGAGATTGTTTTTTTTTGAGTGTATGTCTGTGTATGTGAGAAATCGCTTGCTTGAGAGAGGTGAATGTATCATCTTCACGGCTCTTTCGTTGGCTACTGTTGGTGTTGTGTTCGTGTGATGTGTGTGAATTTGTGGGAGATAAGGAGGATTAAGATGGGTTCGGCGAGTTTTATTTACTGTTTGTAGTATGTCAATGACCTAATACTTTGAATTTGTTTTATTAATTTCTGATTAATTAAACAGGGAGGGCATATTCCACCTTTTCCTTCAAAAAAGAAAGAATGAGGATGTTTATCTTGTTGTTATGGTGTTCTCCCTCTTGTCATTATATGCTAATCCTTTTTTGTTTTAAGACTTGAATAAGAGATATGCAAACATCATTTTAATTAGTGCAATCTCTAATGTATTGCATGGATGAATTACTATTACAATTACTCCCTAGGGTTAGAGAAAATAGTTAAAAGAACAATTTAGGAGTGGCAAAAGATCCTATTGGCAGACATCAGTATAAACGCCCTGCTCTAATTCCAGTAATTCTTAGCTATCATGAAATACTGATGATGTTGCACGATTGTAATGCAATTGTTTTATACATGGAGCATTTGGACTAAAATAGGATAAGATAAATACGTCTGGTTTGCATGTGACTTGTGTGTGCCCGCACGTCCTACGGACACGAATGCCGAACCGACGTGAGCCCACCCCGTGTAGAGCCACTTTTTGCTACAATTTTTTCATGGATCTATAATGTCCCGAAATAAATGCATAAACGATTTTGTCTGCCATTTATTCATGCTATAAACTGCAAAAACGATTTTGTCCGCCGTTACACTGGTGCCTTTAAGCTCATGTCTACCGTTACAGTTGCTGCAGTAATGTATTGTCTACCGTTACGATTTTCACCGTTTGCCCTATAAATAAAGGCCCCTCTCCCCTGAATCAACACACCAGAAACTCTTCTCTCCTACTATTTTGTTCTTCTACTTCTTCTGTCAGGTTGTTCGGTGATATATTTCAAGCTCTGCTCAGTTCAAGAGCGTAGTGTGGTTCCTACGTTGACCCTCTGCTGTCGTTGCATCCTGGGAGATAGATGCCTCAGGAAACTCCAGCACACGGACGAGGCAAATCTGTTTTAAGGAGATTGTGTGGTACACAAACCTCGACATAAACTAGTTTGGTTTTTGTAATTTTCCTTTTCTTTTTATTTTGTTGGTTTTCTTCTACTCCTGCCTTTCTGGTTTTGTGCCTCTAAGATCAAACTTACTTTTATTGTAAACAAATTTTTGTAATAAACTTAAAATAGGTTTGTTTCTTTGATTCCTGTTTCCTTGATTTTGAGGCACACTTTTTATTTTTCTTTTCATTCTGAAAAGCTTACACTCGTGTTGTATATTTTCAGATTAAATATGACAAATGCATCAGAGAATGCTGGTGTTGCTGATGCGGCACAAGTGCCAAATATTACTGTGGCACGAGTACCAATGCCAATCGTTGTACCTGTCTCAGTCTCCCATGGGGAGAAACCTGAGAAGTTCAACGACCAAAATTTCAAGAGGTGGCAACTGAAAATGATGTTCTACTTGACCACCTTGAATCTTGCAAGATTCTTGAACGAAGAAACTTCAAATCTTAAAGAAGTTGAGCAAGATAACCAAGTCATCGCCGCTGTGGATACTTGGAAAAATGCTGACTACTTATGTAGGAACTACATAATAAACGGATTTGCTGATTCTTTGTACAATGTTTATACTGATAAAAGAACAGCTAAAGAACTTTGGAATCCCTAGAACATAAATACAAAACTGAGGATGCCGGAGCCAAGAAAATTATTGTGAGCCGCTTTCTAGACTATAAAATGGTGGATTCCAAAATGGTGATCAGTCAGGTTCAAGTAATTCAACTGATCTTGCATAAGATACATGCATATGGTATGAAAAAGCTTTCAAGTTGCTTGTATTATTGAAAAATTACCAGCAGGTTGGAAAGACTTCAAAAATTACTTGAAGCATAAGCGAAAGGAAATAAGCATTGAGGATCTCATTGTCAGGCTTCATATTGAAGAAGACAATTGTAACTCCTGTTCCCCCGTATTTGTATTTTATACCGTATTTTTTTCTCAATTGTACCCTCTCGTCTATTTTGAGATCATGTAATTTGTTCTGATTGAATAAAATTATTATTCTCGTCTCAACTCAAATTGTGGGCCCTTTTATCAAATTTAATTGTGTGCCATTTGTATCGTTCTTCATGAACAATGGACCAATTCTTCTCTTTTATCTCTCTAATCTCCATTTTGGTGCATTTTGATCACTTCTCCTGTTGGGCTCTATTTGAAACGGATACCCAAAACCCGCAAACCCGCAAACCCTAATCCCAACCCTAACTAATACTATTTTAACCTAAATCCCACAGCCGCTAATCCTCTTCTTCACCAGTTTCCTTCTCCTCCGTTTTCGCAACCGCCAACCCATCTCCCGATCCATCCCGATCGCCCAACCGCTCCCTCACCGTCATCCTCGTCGACCCCACAGCACCACCACCTCCACAAACTCCATCGCCGGCGCCTCCACCATCATCTTCACCATCGAACCAACTCCTGAACCGAATCAACCTCTACGCCATTAACCGCCCCCTTCAATCCCGCTTCACCTCCATTACCATCGCCTCGCCGTCTCCTCATCACCTCGACCTTCATCGCGTCGCCATCGCCTCTGCAAGCCACCGCCATCACCCTGTGCTACTCCTCCCCTGTTTCGCAGCGAAACAGAGTAGCCGCCGCCGTCGACTTCACATTCGTCGCCGCCGCTCGTCGCACCGCAGTCGCCGCCGTCGAAGAACCCCCGCCGTCGCTATCTCGCTCGCGCTCTGTTTCGTCGAAGGAATGAACGAAGAAGAGAACGAGGAAGAAGAAGGGGAGAAAAAGGCGCGGTTGAGTTTGGGCCGTTGGATCGCGCCAAGATCCGCGCTCTGTGATCGCTGTACGGTGTTCGCCCACAGCGGATCCTGATTCGCTGTCCCGTGTTCGGCGCAGATCCGCTGCTTCACAGCGATCTGATTCGCCCGTTCCGCTGTTTCGTGTTTTGGCCACACCAGATCCAGATTCCGCTGCACGCTGTTCTGGCCTGGATCCGCTGCTTTGGATCGATCTGATTGGGCGATTCCGCTGTTCCGTGTTTTGCCTCGCCAGATCCCGTTGCCGCTGTTTGCTGTTTTGGGCCGATCGTGTGTGGCGAAAAACTCGATCTTCGGTAGTTTTTCGCACGCGCTTTTTGAGGACTTCTTCCGGAATTTTCTACCCAAATTTTCTTCTACAAGTGGATCTAGTCATCGTCAATCTAAGGCAAGTATTCATCTTGTACATTTTATTGCTCTAGTACAAGTTTTCTTGAAAATACCACATATAGTTAGATTGTGACTCCCTTTGAAATATCATTGCAAATCAATTTTGAACCTTCAAACCCACAAATCTAAGAGTCACAAAACTTCCTCGTATTAAATAACAATCAATTGGACTCTTTTATCCCCTTGAACACATGAATCACATGGACATATGAATTAAGGACGGACCCCTAAAATTTGTAGACGCATATAAAGTTAGTATTTTGACGAATTTGCGACTATTATGACTTGAAAAATATTTATTAGTTGCTGTTTTGATCTCCATGATTATGTAATTATTCTACTTCATAACGTAGACACCAAATCACATATTTCCATGAAACCTACATTAGTAAATAAATTCTGAGTGTTGCTGTCTGAATATTCTTTTGCAGTTTCGACCCTTTTATCATTGGAATTTGGGCCCGAGCCCTGAATATAAAATGTAGATCCGGATGTGTAGATATCGATAGACTCCAAAATGATCGAATTTGGAGTTACGGTCTAGGAGTTATGGCAGTTATACTGCAGCTGTGTCAGTAGACGCAGTTTTGCAAAACTGCTGTATATATTTACTTTACAAATTATTTCAGCTGTGTAAACAGAGAGAGTTTGACCCGAAATTTCAAATGTAGTTGCTGGACACCCCATAGGACATTCTCAATTTTTCTTAGAATTTATCTACATTATTTCAGCACTATTTCATATGCATAAATACAAATATACAAATTCTGCCTGAACAAATGTAATAAGCCGGGGTTAAGGGAAAGACTATAGAGTGGACAACATAGGTAAGTGTACTTAGAAGGGGGCCCGTGTTTCCCAGTACTCGGTTCATGAACCTGTTGCATGTGATGTATTCATGGAGTCAGTTACTTGACTCATGAACCTGTTGTATTCATGGACCCACTGTGTGGTCCTTGAACCTGTTAGTATTCACGAACTCGTTTCATGAACCTGTTATTTAATTTCGTATTCATGAACCGTGCCTGCCTGATATCTGATACCTGATACCTGAAACCTGAGTACACCGCCCTATAGACTCTGATGCTGTTTATTTCTGAGAAACGTGTGGAAGCACCAGGTGTGAGTTCGGACTCAATTTGTATTGAAGGAGATTGCCGCTCGTCTGCCGACCTTCAGTTGACCTTCTGGGACCTACGATGAGCTCGGAAAGATGTTGAAGGTTGGGCTCGGATCGGAAGGGTCGGATCCGAGGTCTTGTGTACCTGCAGACGGTCCTGAAACACCGGGGTTTGTCCCGGTGGCGGACCCTCCGACGCTCTAGTCAGTCTCTGTGAGAGAGTAGCAATAACTAGGTATATTTAAGTGGCAAAAGATTGATTACCTCAAAAGGTGGGTGTGGGTCTAGTATTTATAGAGAATCCCAACCGGGTTTGGTTCCACTTGGGGGCCGGGTTTGGATCCGAAAGCCCATGGGCCTGACGTGGCAGAAGGCCCAGGGGGTTTAGGGCGGACGTGGCGATACCAGGAGTGGTATAGGGCTGACGTGGCGAAACCCTTGGCGGTATTTGGAGCTGACGTGGCCCATCGTGAGCCCCCTGTGTCTCTGGGGGGAATCGGAGGGCCTAGGCTGCGCCAGGTCATCCTTCTGCCCCGCCAGAGAGGGGGGACGGCCTGTGGGACTGCTCCGGATCGGACTCCGAGGGATACTGAGGCTCGTCAGTACGAGGAGGCCGGCACCGTGAGGGCAAACACGAGGTTCGGCACCGACCCTGAAGTGATCCGGAGCCGAACCAGGTTGCTATCTTTACCTTTCTGAGTGGGAATTGTATTGGGCCCTGGTTGGGCCTCAGGCCATTTTTACACCGTCACAGACTCCATTACTAGGTCTAAACGCAACTGATTTGACTGTAGCAACCATGTAGTAAAAAGATGGATGCATGTCGTGCTACCTAGATAGTAATCACACAAGACTTGAACTTAATACCTGATACATGATTATCCTGTTGCCTGATTATCCTGTTACCTGAATATCCTGTTACCTGATTACCTGGTTACCTGATATTTGATACATGAAACTTGAACATGACACCTGTAACTTGAAATATGAAACTTGATACGTGAAACCTGACACATGAAACATGATACTTGATGTTAGTTACCCCTACAGGTTCACCTGACATATGTTTTACCATTAGCAGTTGTTAACTAGCCTGTTCACTAAGTATTCCTCCCTTGCTAGCTAATTCCTGGTTGTTCCCACTACTTGTTGTATCCATGTTGTATTCTTGATTCCTGTTCCCCCTACTTGTACTCGTTTTTACTATTTGTGGCCCTAGCTTGCACTAAGGGCATTCTCTCTTGTTTTCCCTGGTTTTCCTTTTATATTTATCAAGCAGACTTGGGACAAGTTACCTGCTGGAATTGGCGAGCAGACATTTCAGGTTTTGCTTGGAGCAAGGACCTGTTTAAAAAGTTGCTTTCCTTAAGGTATTTATTTCTCCTGCCGTATAAGACTTGTTTCCGAGTTTACACTTGATCCAGACATGGGAACTATTTGAATATTATTATTTGTTTAAATTGTTTTCTGTTGCTTAATAAATTATTCATGCATGCTTGGTTATATATAAATTTGGTTATATTCTGGTTATGATGCTGAGTCGATCCTACAGCTTATGAATGATGTAAAAATCATTCGCTGGGCTTCGTCACGTGCTCGGATTCCATATTTTTAGGAAGCGGGGCGTGACAAGGTTTTTAGTGGTATCAGAGCCAGGTTTGGCTAATGTGTTAGTCTGACTAATACATTAGATAGGCTTGACTCAGTCAGGATTAACTCAACATTAAACAGGCCATGCAACCACATGAATAATTTAATAGTCAACTCAATCTGGACACAAGTCTTATCCCATCCATTTTGATCCCTTCATATTCAATTCTCTGATTCATTGATTCCTTCCATCTCTTACAGTCATCCTGATTTGTTAATTCCTTATTGGGTACAAATTTATTCTTCCGTACCCCTATTCTTTGATTTCAGTGCAAGTGATCTCTTATTTTCTGTTTGCTCCGTTAATTCCTTCTTATTTCAATTCGTGTGTCGTTCATTGCTTTCCCTGCCTTGCATTCACTTTTATTTGTTGATTCATATCGAGTATCATGTTGATTATTCCTTCCCCGCTATATTTTCTTCAATTTCCGATTTTGCCCTCGTCCTTCTTCCTTATATTCAATTCCTTAATTTTCTCTTGTCCCTTCTAGTCATCCTCCTCTTTAACTCCTTATTGGGTGTAGCTTCATTTTTCCTCCTACCTATTTTTCTCTTTATAATTATTTTTCCGAATACTTTCTATATTTTGATTATTAATTATTATATTTAATTTCAATCTTCTATAAAAATGTTTCTCGACAAAGATTTCGTTATTTCGAACAATGATGTATTTTAACTTCACTTTTCATTCTTGATCGAAAATATATTTCCACTGGAGTATTTTGATAAGACAAATTCTTATTTTTTTGTACAATGCTGTTATTACTACTATTATTATTATTGCTATTGTTTTCATTATCCTTACTAGTATTATTATTATTGTTACTACTATTGATATTCTTATTGTTGTTTTCATTATTTTATTATTATTGTTAATATTAAATTACTTGTACAAAAATGTTGGACCCAAACCATATCTTGTCTTGCATTATTATTTTTGCTAGTGTTGTTGATATTTTAATATTATTGCTATTATTATTATTATTGTTATTATTATTATTATTATTATTGTATTATTAATGTGTTTTGGGCCTGAGCATGCTCAATTTTATATACATTTCATCACCTCGGTGCAACCTAATGTCGAGATGGCAAATATGCAACTCGATGTCAATGGAGGCAAATTGCAACTGGATATCGGCGAGGCAAAATGTGCAGCCGAATATTTGGATGGCAATTTGAAACCTGATGTCGCGAAGGCAAATATGCAACTTGATGTTAAGAAGACAAGATTTTCTACCTATTACTAATTGATATTTCAAGACTCGTTACTTATATAAATAAACTGATGGTAAAAAAATATTTCCGTTATTATTGGTATTATTAATATTACTGTCATTTCAATTGATGTTATTATTATCGTTTTCATCACCTTTATTACTGTTATTATTTTTATTATTATTACTGTTGCTTTATTGATATTATTGTTATTTTTGCTATTGTCATATTATTTATTATCATTATTGATATTATTTTTAATGCTATTATTATTATTATTATTGCATTATTTTCATGAATGTGTTGAATTCTATTTTGTCATGTATGTATTATCGTTATTATTAGTATTGTTGATATTTTATTTCATCATATTATTATTACATGTATGATTATGACGATTTTTATTTCTGTTATTATTATTGTTATTATTGTTATTATTATTATTTTGTTATTATTATTACTAATTTTGTTATTATCATTGTTATTATTAGTTTTTATTGTCATTATTATTTTCTATTACTATTGATATTATTATCATGGATATTGTTACTGTTATTATCCCTGTTAAAGTCATTAGTTTTGATGTATACTATATATTTTGATTATTTAAATTGAAGCTCAATTTTATATTCTTTTGCATCATTGTTTATATCTATCCTGAACCCATACTATCCTTGATCTTGGTGTCTCATTCCTTTCTTCCTGCTCGAATCGTCGTTTGGTGTCACGTGGTCTACAACAACATGTCCGGAGCTTGGAGCGTCACCATCAGAGTGGCACAGCGGAAGCTTGGTGGGCCCATAACCCACAGGCCCCTGGACCCTGTCATTGCTTCTCCTCCCTTGTATTGTCGTTTGTTCCATTCCTTGCATTTGCCCTCAACCGTTGATCCATTGTTTGGTTCATCTTTTCCTTGTCCATCATTTCTTCGATTCCAACTCTATCCATTTCTTCATCTCCTTGCTTGTTATCTTGCAAGTCATGTGTTGTTCATTCTTCATTTTGATACCGGTTACCTCTTTCTTACATTCCATTTTGCCATCATGCACATTCATTTATTGATTCAATTCTTCCCTGTCTTTTCTTTCTTTGATTTCAGTTCTGCCGACTCCTTATCTTGCTTTATGATCTCGTGTTATTCTTTTCTTTTGATACCGTTTATTCTCTTCCATGCATTCCATTTGACATCGTTGTTATCCACTCCCTTCTTATTTTGGTGTTACCACCAAGTTGACTTTTCTTGGATTCCTTTTTGTTACCCTCCCCCTAAATTGCTTTTACCCTATCCTATGTACCGCCTATGCAAATTTCGAGGACGAAATTTTTGTGTAAGGGGGGTAGGATTTGTAACTCTTGTTCCCCCGTATTTGTATTTTATACCGTATTTTTTTCTCAATTGTACTCTCTCGTCTATTTTGAGATCATGTAATTTATTCTGATTGAATAAAATTATTATTCTCGTCTCAACTCAAATTGTGGGCCCTTTTATCAAATTTAATTGTGTGCCATTTGTATCGTTCTTCATGAACAATGGACCAATTCTTCTCTTTTATCTCTCTAATCTCCATTTTGGTGCATTTTGATCACTTCTCCTGTTGGGCTCTTTTTGAAACGGATACCCAAAACCCGCAAACCCGCAAACCCTACTATTTAAACCCTAATCCCAACCCTAACTAATACTATTTTAACCTAAATCCCACAGCCACTAATCCTCTTCTTCACCAGTTTCCTTCTCCTCCGTTTTCGCAACCGCCAACCCATCTCCCGATCCTTCCCGATCGCCCAACCGCTCCCTCACCGTCATCCTCGTCGACCCCACAGCACCACCACCTCCACAAACTCCATCGCCGGCGCCTCCACCATCATCTTCACCATCGAACCAACTCCTGAACCCAATCAACCTCGACGCCATTAACCGCCCCCTTCAATCCCGCTTCACCTCCATTACCATCGCCTCGCCGTCTCCTCATCACCTCGACCTCCGTCGCGTCGCCATCGCCTCTGCAAGCCACCGCCATCACCCTGTGCTACTCCTTCCCTGTTTCGCAGCGAAACAGAGTAGCCGCCGCCGTCGACTTCACAATCGTCGCCGCCGCTCGTCGCACCGCAGTCGCCGCCGTCGAAGAACCCCCGCCGTCGCTATCTCGCTCGCGCTCTGTTTCGTCGAAGGAATGAACGAAGAAGAGAACGAGGAAGAAGAAGGGGAGAAAAAGGTGCGGTTGAGTTTGGGCCGTTGGATCGCGCCAAGATCCGCGCTCTGTGATCGCTGTACGGTGTTCGCCCACAGCGGATCCTGATTCGCTGTCCCGTGTTCGGCGCAGATCCGCTGCTTCACAGCGATCTGATTCGCCCGTTCCGCTGTTTCGTGTTTTGGCCACACCAGATCCAGATTCCGCTGCACGCTGTTCTGGCCTGGATCCGCTGCTTTGGATCGATCTGATTGGGCGATTCCGCTGTTCCGTGTTTTGCCGCGCCAGATCCCGTTGCCGCTGTTTGCTGTTTTGGGCCGATCGTGTGTGGCGAAAAACTCGATCTTCGGTAGTTTTTCGCGCTTTTTGAGGACTTCTTCCGGAATTTTCTACCCAAATTTTCTTCTACAAGTGGATCTAGTCATCGTCAATCTAAGGCAAGTATTCATCTTGTACATTTTATTGCTCTAGTACAAGTTTTCTTGAAAATACCACATATAGTTAGATTGTGACTCCCTTTGAAATATCATTGCAAATCAATTTTGAACCTTCAAACCCACAAATCTAAGAGTCACAAAACTCCCTCGTATTAAATAACAATCAATTGGACTCTTTTATCCCCTTGAACACATGAATCACATGGACATATGAATTAAGGACCCCTAAAATTTGTAGACGCATATAAAGTTAGTATTTTGACGAATTTGCGACTATTATGACTTGAAAAATATTTATTAGCTGCTGTTTTGATCTCCATGATTATGTAATTATTCTACTTCATAACGTAGACACCAAATCACATATTTCCATGAAACCTACATTAGTAAATAAATTCTGAGTGTTGCTGTCTGAATATTCTTTTGCGGTTTCGACCCTTTTATCATTGGAATTTGGGCCCGAGCCCTGAATATAAAATGTAGATCCGGATGTGTAGATATCGATAGACTCCAAAATGATCGAATTTGGAGTTACGGTCTAGGAGTTATGGCAGTTATACCGCAGCTGTGTCAGTAGACGCAGTTTTGCAAAACTGCTGTATATATTTACTTTACAAATTATTTCAGCTGTGTAAACAGAGAGCGTTTGACCCCAAATTTCAAATATAGTTGTTGGACACCCCATAGGACATCCCCAATTTTTCTTAGAATTTATCTACATTATTTCAGCACTATTTCATATGCATAAATACAAATATACAAATTCTGCCTGAACAAATGTAATAAGCCGGGGTTAAGGGAAAGACTATAGAGTGGACAACATAGGTAAGTGTACTTAGAAGGGGGCCCGTGTTTCTCAGTACTCGGTTCATGAACCTGTTGCATGTGATGTATTCATGGAGTCAGTTACTTGACTCATGAACCTGTTGTATTCATGGACCCACTGTGTGGTCCTTGAACCTGTTAGTATTCACGAACTCGTTTCGTGAACCTGTTATTTAATTTCGTATTCATGAACCGTGCCTGCCTGATATCTGATACCTGATACCTGAAACCTGAGTACACCGCCCGATAGACTCCATTACTAGGTCTAAACGCAATTGATTTGACTGTAGCAACCATGTAGTAAAAAGATGGATGCATGTCGTGCTACCTAGATAGTAATCACACAAGACTTGAACTTAATACCTGATACATGATTATCCTGTTGCCTGATTATCCTGTTACCTGAATATCCTGTTACCTGATTACCTGGTTACCTGATATTTGATACATGAAACTTGAACATGACACCTGTAACTTGAAATATGAAACTTGATACGTGAAACCTGACACATGAAACATGATACTTGATGTTAGTTACTCCTACAGGTTCACCTGACATATGTTTTACCATTAGCAGTTGTTAACTAGCCTGTTCACTACGTAGTCCTCCCTTGCTAGCTAATTCCTGGTTGTTCCCATTACTTGTTGTATCCATGTTGTATTCTTGATTCCTGTTCCCCCTACTTGTACTCGTTTTTACTATTTGTGGCCCTAGCTTGCACTAAGGGCATTCTCTCTTGTTTTCCCTGTTTTTCCTTTTATATTTATCAAGCAGACTTGGGACAAGTTACCTGCTGGAATTGGCGAGCAGACATTTCAGGTTTTGCTTGGAGCAAGGACCTGTTTAAAAAGTTGCTTTCCTTAAGGTATTTATTTCTCCTGCCGTATAAGACTTGTTTCCGAGTTTACACTTGATCCAGACATGGGAACTATTTGAATATTATTATTTGTTTAAATTGTTTTCTGTTGCTTAATAAATTATTCATGCATGCTTGGTTATATATAAATTTGGTTATATTCTGGTTATGATGCTGAGTCGATCCTACAGCTTATGAATGATGTAAAAATCATTCGCTGGGCTTCGTCACGTGCTCGGATTCCATATTTTTAGGAAGCGGGGCATGACAACAATAGAGGCTCTGAAAAGGTCGGAGCCATCAGTCAGGTGGCCAAGGCTAATGTGGTGGAACATAGTGAACATTCCAAAAAGCACAACAACAAGGGGGTTCAGGTTGGAGCCTACGGGAGGAATCTCTAAGAAGACGAAGTTTCAGGGCAAGTGCTTCAACTGTGACAAGCTAGGTCACAAGTCTACCGATTGCAGACTACCCAAGAAGAACAAGAACAGAGAAGCAAATATTTTTGAAGACATTGCTCAAGACATTTTTTATATCAACCCCTCGGCTGTGGTCTCGGAGATGAACTTGATGGGTTCAAACCCCAAGAAATGGTGGATTTACACTATAGCTACTCGACACGTATGCTCCAATAGAAGTAAATTCTCCACTTTTGAACAATTAGAGAATGGGGAGAAGATGTTTATGGGGAACTCGACTACTTCAGAAATCAAGGGCCAAGACAAGGTGATCTTGAAGATGACTGCTGGAAAGGAACTGACTCTGAACAATGTTACATATATTCCTGAAATCCGTAAGAACCAGGTATCTGGTTCGTTGCTTAATAATCATGGATTTCGTTTAGTGTTTGAATCAAACTAATTTATTTTGTTGAAGAGTGGAATGTATGTTGGTAGAGGATACATGAGGGGTAGAATGTTTAAACTCAATGTAATGACCATGGTCAAGAATATCAATAAAACTAGCTCTTCTACTTATATGCTTGAGTCTTCAAATTTATGGCATGGTAGGCTAGGACATGTTAATTATTATACTTTGCGTAGATTAATTAACTTGAATCATATACCAACATTCTAAATTGATTCCAAACATAAGTGTGAAACTTGTGTTGAGGCAAAACTAACAAGATCATCCTTTAAAAGTGTTGAAAGAAATACTAAACCTCTTGATTTAATTCACACTGATATTTGTGATCTGAAAATGATACAAACTAGAGGTGGTAATAAATATTTTGTTATCTTTATTGATGATAGCAAAAAAGTTTGTTATGTGTATTTGCTTAAAACAAGGACGAAGCTATAGAGAAATTTGTTCTCTATAAAAACGAAGTTGAGAATCAACTCAACAAGAAAATTAAGGCACTAAAAAGTGACCGATGTGGAAAGTATGAATTGCCATTTGCTGAAACTTGTGCTAAACATGCGATTATATATGAAACCACAACGCCTTATTCTCCTCAGTCCAATGGTATTGCTGAGCAAAAGAATCGTACCTTGAAGGAAATGATGAATACAATGTTAATAAGTTCTGGTTTGCTTCCAAACATGTGGGGATAAGCTATTCTTTCAGCTCACTACCTTTTGAATAAGGTGCCCAAAAGGAAAGAAGAAAAAACACCATATGAATCATGAAAAGAAAGAAAGCCATCCTACAATTAATTGCGGGTGTGGAAATGTCTTGCTAAGGTGATAGTATCTCCACCTAAGAAAGTGAAAATAGGACCCAAAACGGTTGATTGCATTTTCATCGCCTATGCACATTGTAACCCCCGTTTCCGTCTATACGTATTTTTTGCGTATTTTTTGTATTTCAATTCCTTATAAATTCTTTTCCGCTCTCAAATTCATTTTATTCATCTTGGACTTTCTATTAAAGTCAATTCTAAACATCAATTGTATTTGTAGTTATTTTCAAACGATTATATACTTTAATTGTAGAGATTTTATTCTTTTCTTATTTTAATTATTTATAACCTAAACGAGGTCTATTGTTACTATTTGATCATTGTAATTAATTTGAAACTATTCTATGAAAAAATTATTTGATTTATTAATTTTGAACATAGGCCCAATCCTGGTCCATTCTATAATTTGTCTGAATTATTTATTTGGCAAACCATATTTAATCCCTAGTCCATATTATTTTATTATCTTATTATTGATTGAAGCCTAATCTTTTATCCCTTCTATAATTATTTATTTTATTTTGTGAATCCCAAACCAAAATCCCAAGTCTATTAATCCAAGCCCACACTTTTTAACCCTCAACAAATCCTATAACCCAAGCCCATATTTTAAAATCCACTACCCAAAACCCAACCAGATCCCCTCATCTCTCATAACTGCACTCACTTTTACTGCCCACTATCTCTTCTAGTAACCCCATAATAAATACTCATTATAATATTAATATATTATAAAAACTCCTCGTACACTCTCTTCCTCACTTTTTCCCGCTCCCCGAGTCTCTCTCTACCATACACACACACACACACTCTCTCTCTTCTCCATATTTTTCCTCTGTTCCAAACAGAGCTCCCCCTGCTCGTTGCCTCCCTCACCCTCCCGCTCGAGCTCCTCCTCGACACTCATCCCCGAGAGCAAACCCCGAAGCACCACTGCCCTCCACCTTGTTGCCGCCCTCCAGTCCCCAAGCAACTCCCCACCTACTTCACTCGAGCTCGTCCCCCCCCCCCGCCATTGCTACCTCGACCTCCGAGCACCACCGCTAACTGTCGCACCACTTCCACTGCTCTCGTTGACCTACCAACTCGACCACCATCACCTCCTCCCTCGTCTTCGCTGCTGCCGCTCGTTCCACCACCTCGCCATTTCCTGTGGAACTCTGCATCGTAGTCACCCCTCCGACCTCGATTGCCACTGACGCTCCACCCCCTTCCTCGTCGACCGCAGGCTCTCCCCTATGCCACCACCCGAGTCCCCGACTGCAATCACCATGGCCAACACCTCCATTGCCGCACTCCAAGCATCATCGAACCCAATGCTGCCACCTGCGCCTCCACCCTCCGCCCCCAGCAACCTCGCTTCCCACCGCCGCATCCCTCGACAACCTCACCTCACTATCGACACCCCGCCTGTAACCGCCTTCGACTCCGTTGCTGCGCCTGCAACACCTCACCTCTGGTCATCTTCTTCCTCTCCATCGCAAAATCCCGTTGCTCCTCGCCGTCCCTCACCATTGTCACCTACAAACCCGAACCTGTTGCTACCTCGTCCTTGCAACCTCCGTCGTCCTCCTATCGACCACTACAACCCCTGCTGCCACTCACCCCCGCACCTTCGAGCTTCTCTGCCCTAGCGACGACTGCTCCGAACCCATGCCAGCCCTGCCTCTGCCGTCACCTCAAGCACCGATTGCAGTCTCCACCTCCTCCTTGCTGTGCTCGCTACCGTTATCGCTATTGGTGTGCTGTTCCTGCTGCACGTGCTGTTTGTTGTTCTTGCTGCATGTGTTGTTTGCTGTATGCTATTCTTGCTGTCCCCGTTGTTTGCAAGTGCCGGTCCGTTGTGTGCACATGTCGTTGTGTCGTAGTTTGCACGTGTTGTCGTCGGGACTCTCGTACCGTTATTCTTTTACGTTCGAAGTCATCATATAGAAGGCAAGCATCTCTTCAACTCATTTTTATTGTTCCAGTTCAAGAAAACACTCTTTGAAATCTGGCAAGTAGTAATCGAATTGAATATTGCATCGAGTTGAATTCCATTATTGATTCGTTGTTTTTTATTGTACCATGTTTATTGATTGATAGTCTTCTTATCGTACCATTGTTATTGATTAAATTATTAAATCGTTAATTTATTGTATTATGGAACATTTAACCTTGCTTTCCTGTCAATTGCTTAACTTCGTACTGAGGTTTCGACCCTGTTCCTAAAATTGAAACTTAAAACCCGGTACATAGGAATTGTAGCACAATGAGTCTTGAATTCGGAACATCTTATGGATTCTCAATCCGATTTATAGATTGGAAGTTATCACTATTTTAATACTGGCATGTTATAATTTCCAGAACCGAGATTGTTCACGAAACCTGTAAAGAATTGATTGATCGACCTAGCTTCTATGACTATCATATATCGTGTGTATATGAGCTGGAACCGGCAGAGGGTATATCTTCTAGAATCTCTGATGGAATCGAATTTGCATTCCCGTTGCATCAGAAAAGTGAATTTGAGTACCAATAGGTGATGCTGTCTGGAATCTGCATTGTTATGTTTTTGCATCCCGATATTTTTCATATTTAATGAATTGAAACCATGTATATTTCATGTATTGTACAGCCTCAATATCTTCTTGACATTGTATTAATGCTACCATTCTCATTGATCGTGTTGATTGCATGTTCATTGCTGATTGTTAATAAAATAATAACAAGCCAGGGTAATAAGGGTCAACTTAGTAGTGGACAATATAGGAGACTGTACTCGGAAGGGGATATTGGTCACAACCCATATTGGTCATTATTATCGATCATATTGGTCATCGATGGTCGATTACTGACTACAGTACCCGATTTATCGTGTATTGGTTATCGGTCATTGGTCATTGATATTGCAAGACCCGGGTACATGATTCTGTAGAATTCACCACTATAGTCTAAACGTTCACTTGATTGTATGTACCTAAACCTGTTGTATGGGATGCACGATTGCGTGCATTAGTTAGGACTGATAAAAGGCTGATAGACATGAGGTGAACACTGAACATTGATACTAATACTGAATACTGGTTATTGGACATTGATTCCAGATTACTGAATTATTGATTTTTGACTTTTAATTTTTTTTATCGCTTATCATTTATTTACTCTGATTTCGTTCCAATTTCTTGCTCTTGTTATATAATCATTTATTTCTTATTTTACTGCTTGCTACTACTTGTCGTCAGAAGCTTGCTCTAACGGGTACTCTCTATTTTTCTTTTGAGTTAATGTTTATACAGGTACTGATGATGGGTTACTGAAGAATATTAGCAAAATGTTATTGCATTGTATCATTCTCCGATTATTTCGTAAGTTCTTGTATCTCAGACATCGGTTATTGCATTATATTCTTGTTCCTGTGATTATTAATGTGTTGTTGAGCTTATTGGCATTGTACAACTTATGGATGATATGAGTTGGCATACTTATATAATTCACTGGGCCTCCGTTACGTGCATGTGTTCTTGTATAATAGGAAGTGGGACGTGACATGCATAATAGTAGTGCTTATCGGTTCTTGGTGTATAAATCTGATATCTTTGAGATACCAAAGAACACGACAATGGAGTCTAGAAATGCATCGTTCTTTGAAGATGTATTTTCATGTAAGTCCAAAGAAGAACCATGTTCTTCCAAACGAACACATGAGACTATCAGTGACGATAGTGAAAACCAAGATAAAGAAGTTGAGGAGGAACTTAAATGTAGTACAAGGACAAGAACCGAAAAATCGTTTGGTCCAGATTTCCTGACTTTTATGCTTGAAGGTGAACCCCAAATTACAAAGAAGCGGAGAGCTCTAGTGATGGTCCTCTATGGAAAGAATCTATTAAGAGCGAAATTAATTTTATCTTGCAAAATCATACTTGGGAACTAGTGGATCTTCCACCAGGTAGTAAACTTTAGGTTCCAAGTGAATTTTCAAGAGAAAAATGAAACCTGATGGTTCAATTGATAAATACAAGGCAAGACTTGTAATCAGAGGTTATAGACAAAAGAAGGTCTGGACTACTTTGATACATATTCTTCTGTGACGAGAATAAACTCCATTAGGATGATACTTGCAATAGCAGCCTTGCACAATCTTGAACTATATCAAATGGATGTGAAAACAACATTTCTTAATGGAGATTTAGATGAAGAAATCTATATGGAGCAACCTGAGGGTTTTTTAGCTCCAGGACAAGAAAAAAAAGTTTGTAAACTGGTGAAGTCATTATATGGCCGAAATAAGCACCAAAGCAATGACATGAGAAATTTGACAATATCATGATGACGAATAGTTTCAACATCAGTGAATGTGATAAATATGTATATGTCAAAGACACTGAAAGTGGATATGTCATAATATGCTTGTATGTAGATGATATGCTTATTGTTGGAAGCAATGATAAGATGATTAAATATACTAAAAATATGTTGAACTCAAGGTTTGACATGAAAGACATGAGACTAGCTGATGTTATATTGGGAATTAAAATTATAAGAACATCAGACGAGCTTGTTTTAAGCCAGTCACATCATATTGACAATATTCTTGAAAATTTTGATAAAGATAATTCTGGAATTTTCAGAACTCCAATAGATCTAACTTTACATTTATCCAAGAAAAAAGGCAAGAGTATTCTTAAATAGAATACTCTAGAATCATAGGCACTCTAATGTACTTAATAAATACAAGACCAGACATAGCCTATGCAGTGAGTAAACTAAGTAGATATACGAGTAATCCTGGAAGTAAGTATTGACAAACAATTACAAGAGTACTGAAGTACTTGCGTTTTACTCATAACTAGATACAATGCTGCGAACTGAATATCTAGTGATAATTCAAAATCCACTAGTGGCTATGTGTTTACACTAGGTGATGCAGCAGTTTCTTGGAAATCCTTGAAACAAACAGTGATCGCTAAATTCACGATGGAATATGAATTTATTGCACTGGACAAATGTGGCAAATAGGATGATTGGTTACACCACTCCCTTGAGGATATTCCAAGGTGGACAAAGCCTGTGCCTCCAATCTGCATACATTCAGATACTCAATCTGCAATTTGTAGAGCACAAAGCAACATGTATAATGGTAAATCTAGATATATTCGTCGAAGACATAATACCATTAGACAACTACTCTCTACTGGGGTTATCTTTGTGGGCTATGTAAAGTTAAAGGAAACTATTTCGGATCTGCTAACCAAAGGATTAAACAGAGAGTTAGTTGATAAATCATCGAGGGGAATGAGCCTAAAGCCCTTGAAAGAATAAGTCGATACAATGGACACCCAACCTAGTTGACTGTAGATCCCAAGATCTAGGTTCAAAGGGACAACTAAATTATAAAGACCATGTTGGATCACTGTGGGGATTTACCCATATCTATTCCTATGATGAAACATTGATACTTGTAAGGCTAGAAGCTAAGCTACGCTTTTAATGATTTTTATGTGTCGAAAATCCGTGCAGGGTAATGTGGGTTACTCTTAACTAAGATATCGCCTATGTGAGAGGGAAGAAAGGTTGCTTCCAAGGAAATAATGCAGAGCAATATTCCCGTTAAACACTTACAAAACCAATTGTATGTTCATGGCCCAAACGAACATAACGATGAGAACTAAAATGCGTTAGGAAGATTCCTGTGGGAGATATGTCATCTTTTACACAAATGACAGAACAATTCAAGAACTTCACGTCTACTGTTTAGTTAGTAAAGTAAACATATTTTCATAAGGAAAGGTTCAAAGGTAACACCTACCTATCCTATGCAGGTCTGATCACTGAATTTTATCACCAAGTCTGTCGTGTTAGCCTGTCGTGTCTGTGGTCGTCAATTTCATTCATGTGAAAAATGTTAGAAAATGGGCATTTTATACACCATTTACGAACAAGTTCTTTAGCAATTTTTGAGTAAGATCCTCTATGAATTAGTGAGGGATCTTGATGGATTTCTGTTCTCCTTCGTGAGTAGATCAAAATCATATATTTACATGCTCAAAACTGTTATCAGGTGACTGAGAAATTGTCTCCCGAAGTGAGGCTGTTTCATCTTTGAAAATAAGTTGAGGGATTTTAGTCTCACATCTGAAAAAACAAAGGAATTAGAAAAGGATATATAATAACCTCTTTCTAGGCATTGTAAGATAGCATGCCAAGAGACTATCTTTTGCTCGTGCAGAGGGGGAGGGGGTGTGCAAATCTCGTACCAGTTTTGCATGTGACTTATGTGCACCCGCACGTCCTGCGGACACGAATGCCTGACCGACGTGAACCCACCCCGTACACATCCACTTTTTGCCACAGTTTTTTCCCGATATGTAACAGCCAAAATAAATGCAGAAATAGTTTTGTCTATCATTTATTCACGCTTTAAACTGTAGAAACGGTTTTGTCCGCCGTTACATTGGTGCCTTTAAGCTGATGTCTACCGTTACAGTTGATGCAGTCAATGTATTGTCTGCAATCAACACACCAGAAATAGAGGTTCCTCTCCCCTGAATCAACACACCAAAAACTCTTCTCTCCCACTATCTTGTTCTTCTACTTCCTCTGTCAATTGTTCGGTTATAGATTTCAGGCTCTGTTTAGTTCAAGAACGTGGCATGGTGCCTACGTCAACCCTCTGCTTTCGTTACATCCTGAGAGACAGATGCCTCAGCAAACTCCAGTACATTGACGAGGAAAATCTGTTTTAAGGAGATTGTGTGGTATACAAGCCTCAACATAAACCAGTTTGGATTTTGTAATTTTCATTTCCTTTTTATTTTATTGGTTTTCTTCTTCTCCTCTCTTTCTGATTTTGTGCCTCTAAGATCAAACTTGCTTTTATTGTAAACAAATTTTTTTAACACAAAATTAATCCAATCTTTGATGTAGAAAATGATTAGTAAAAAGGCTGTGCTTTCACTCTCAGCCCCAAGTCAGCTACAGCAAAAAGGGTGAATCCTAATTTTACGAAGGAAATGACCCTCACTAGATCTCAATGTAGAAAAAACTCATATAACGCATGCTAATTTAGCTGAAACCTTTTCCGATATTCTTTTTCCTAAGTTAGTTTAAAGTAGGAGGGTTTTATTAGGTAGATGACTATGGGTATTTAGACAATCGGATTTATTCACAATGAATGTTGAAGATAGCCTGTTTTTATTGCATCCCCCTTTCGAACTACTTATCATTATCATATACAGTTCTCTGTGATCCAACTGTAACAACTACCACTAGTGTTCATCAGTATCCTGCTTGTTGTTCACAATTCATATGGAACAGTGTTTTTTTTATTATTATGTAGTTGTTTTGATTAGTGTTAAAAGACTACGACTGTTAATAAGTTGGACGCTACATTGTAGTTTCGATTTCATCAAACAAACATGTATGTATATAGCCAATCTGATTCCTTAGAAAACATCATCATCGTTATAACTAGGGACATCTTTATATCATAGCAATTAAAGTCATCATATAGTAAACGAAAAAAGAATTTAAAAAAAAGCAAAGCCTCTTGCAGTCTTTCAATAAACATAAATTAAATAATAGATTGGGAGCCTCATTCCCAAGACTCTCACCGTCAAGTATATTTCCCCTTGGAGCCTTGAGAAGCATGTGCACGACGTCCCCATTCTGCTCCTCAGGGATCCGATTCCGGTGGAGGATGTTCACAATGGCAAGGTTCAGCTTTTCACCACGGTGGGCTCCTCTAAAGAGAAGGGTAGTGGTAGTTTCTGGTGTCCGAAGGCAGCTAAATAACAGAAGACCACCAGTGCAGGCGTTGCCTCAAACCAACCTCCGATTCAGAATTTGCTTGGGGCAGATTCCCAATCTCGGGAGATCAAAAGGGAATCCAAACTGTCGCGGAATCTGCACATGATAACGACAACCGATGAAAGTTTTTAAATATTCAGGATTTGGCTTACTCTAGCATGAAAAAGGGGATTTTGCCTCATTCCCCAATCGCCCCTAGTTTAAAGGAGGGGTCTAATTTAAATTCGAAATCTGTGGAGTTGGATATCCCTGTCATCGTTCTATCTGAATCATCTGATAGAAACAATAAAGCTGCCATCAAAGGATCCAACCATGCCTTGTGCAACCCATCTGACTCACCTCAGGAGGATTCGACTAAAGAAGTGCGCCAAATGATTTGGAAGGGCAAGCTTTTCACTCCCCCTTTATGTCTTTTTACTAAAATCAAACCGTCAGTTGAAGGGGCCCTAAGAGATTCGGTTATTGAAGAGGTGGCCAAAGCTGGAGAAGAAGATAAGATGGTTTTCAAAGCTGGTACCAGCAAGGCAAGTGTAGATAGCTTCCAGACCCACTCTCTGATTAGGAAGGATAAGCCAAAAACTACATGCTCTTCCACTTCTATTCCTCCTGGCTTTGAGGAAGGCTCCTCCAAGCGGCTTGTAGCGCCCCGAATTTCTAATAAGATATCATAGAAAATACGTGGCACAATCCCAGCATCAACTTCAATGTAACGATACACATAGCCCAAAAACACAAATAATTTTATTCCAAACTTTTGTTACAATAATCATTTTTTCAAAACACAGCGGAAATACAAATACCTTGAATTACAACTTTTCTTTTACAACACAAATTTTACTAAAATTTTACACAAGCTCTATTACATCAGTATATCACAGAACTATCTCAAGCATTCGAGCCTCCAACTCTAAGCAACATCCTGTAACACACGAGGCTAGAGATGATTCCCTAACCCCCAAACTAAAGGGGTCAGCCATAAATGGTGTGAGTGACATAAATTCAAACAATATAATTTAATCATAAAACATAAAGTCATCAACAACATATATTAACCACAATGATAAATGAATGAGGATTAACAAAGATGTAAAGCACGAAAACATCATAGAATGAAAACAACAAGTGCATCTAGTCTAAGTGTCAAGTGTATGAAAACTGGAAAACACATGCATAAAACCAAGTCAAGAAAACACAAGTTCCATATGCGGACTCTCTAATGCATACTTGTCGAAGTCTATGCATCCCATTCTACATAGGTTCGGTGCAAGCCCTTAACGTCTTCACTTCATAGGGTTCAATCCCCCGTTATGCAACTAATCTCATCACGTTGACTACTACGAGATAAAGATAAACTGTGAGAATTAGCCCATGCCTGATAATTCCAGAGATGGATCCCACATCTCAGGTATTTTACCTGGATAATTTCGGAGATCATCCCACATCTAGACATAGACACATCATCACATGAATACCCCATGTGCGTCGCCTCGACTTTGATAATTCCGGAGATCAATCCCACATCACAAGCAACCCACTTGGATAATTCCGGAGATGGATCCCACATCTCAGGTATTTTACCTGGATAATTTCGGAGATCATCCCACATCTCAAGAAAGTTACTTGGATAATTCCGGAGATTAAATCCCACATCTAAAGCCATTCTGAGGTTCATAACCCATGTTCCCGTTCATCATATCACCACTAGTGCCTGTCCTTATTATTTGAGGTTATTTAAATTTCTCAATGAATCTCCTAGAGTGATGTGCCCTACCGGCCTAAAATCAAAACTGAATAACTGAAATGCCTAAAAGAACCTCAGCAAAATAACTCAATACCGGTATACTAGGGTCACACACCTCTAGAGACTCAACTCAAATATCTAAACAAAAGTCCCACTAAACAAAGTGGCTCAACTGAATGTCTTAAATCAATTGCTTAACTGAATATCTTAGAATCAAATGTTTAATTGAAAGCAACGTATGGACTGTATTATCTGAGAACTAAACACTCAAGTAACACTCAAGGTACAAAATTCCATCAGTACCAGTCGACTTATACTGTATTAAGTCGACTGTCCAGAAGGTCAAATATCCAAAATTTTACAAAAATAAACTAAGTCATATAAGTCGAGTTAAGAAAAGGAATTAGTCGACTTACCCGAGGTAAATTCCAATAATCTTCTCATAATTATTCTAAGTATATAAGTCGACTTAAAGGAGTCATAGGTCGACTGTCCAGAAAGGACTAAAATAGTTTTTACAAAAATATTTCCCAGTGAACTAGTCGACTGCCTACAAGCTAGGTCGACTGTCCAGAACGATTTCTCAAGGATACTAAAGTACAGTAGCAGGCTCGTACCAGTCGACTGTGCGGTAGGTCAGTCGACTGTCGGCCTACAGTTTTCTCAACTTAGGTCTGAATACAAAATTAAAACTGGAGTTTTCTAATGGTTCATCGTTTATGAAACAGTTTGTACTCAGGAAAAGTGATCTTCATTAAGGGTAAATACTCAAAACCTTAAATATGTCAAAACCCAAGTTCTCATGTTCTAGATTACTAATTCTTTCATTAGGGTTTTCTCAAGATTAAAGTTCTTTCACCACTCTAAATCAAAATCTGATTTGCAATATATATAAAATCCAGATGTTCCTCATCCGATAAAAATCATACTCAAATCTTAATAATACGGTGTTACAAACAAGATCTACTAATCATTCTTAGATTTCTCAACATGGTATAAACAATTATCATCTATTCGTATGAATCATACCATAATACAAGATCTATATCATTCACAACTTCAAATCTAACATCATTACCACTCGCATACATAGATCAGAAACAAGATAAATTTATGTCATTCACAAACAAAACAACACTCACGAAGTCATTCACAAATCAAAACAAACAAACCAAGTCACTCACCTTTTAGTTGAGAAAAGTCCACGAAAAGTTCTTCCTTTTTGCTAGATCCAAAATCGCCTTTCTCCACCAAAACAAGATCCCAAAGTTCTCTATTTTCTGAAGTGATGGCTGGAGAATTTCTCTTAAATATCCCGGATTAAATATTAGGGTTTTACCCACTCTTTTGCAAAACAACCCTTTCCAAAATACAATTTACATATATAGTTCTATCTTTGGTAATTCCATCAAAACTCGTTTAAATTAGGACTTAAAAGAAAGTATACATTCCAAATCTCAATCAATACTGTTCAAAACGTCCAGCGTGTACATTTTGCACTTAAACCCCTAAAATGTCAAATTTGCAAATAAGTCATTCTTTTCTCAAAAATTGCAAATAGTTCCAAATTAATTTCAGAAAAATCTGGAAAAATACTAAATAAATCCCAAATATTATATAATGATTTTTCATAAGGAAAACTTAACTTTCAAACTTCTCAAAAGTCATTTGCACGTGTACAAAAGATAAATCTTTTAGAAAATATTTATTAAATCTTAAAAAAAAAAAAAATTAAATTCATTTTCAAATATAAAAATAATATTTGAAAATACGGGGTTCTACATCGCTTAAGCGCAGTAGGTCCACAAGCAAGCTCAAGAGAACCCATCCCTTTATGAAGCATCTATCAACCACCATTAAGAAGAAAGCGGTAGGTACCTCCTCTTCAAATGCTTCAGTTACTAATGCATGTTTTAATCCTTTCGATATCTTATCAAATGAGGATATTCTTGAAGTAGCTGAATCTGTTAGAGTGGAGGATAAAGGGCCACACTCGGTGCACGTCTTGAAGGGTTCGGAGAAGGTCTTAGTTGATCACACTAATCAACTAAGACATTCTGAGTAGCCACCAGTTTTCGCTCTGGGCTGTGGATCAGGTTTTTCATCTCTTTTCTTGTGATTGTTTATCCATTTTGTATTTCGATGAAGATTGCTACTTTGAATGTTAGAGGGTTGGGCAACCCTGATAAATGCTCACTAATCAAAGAACGCATTCGAAGCTTCGCTATTTCGGTTATCTGATTGTAAGAAACCAAGCTCAAGCAACCCAAGCCTCGTAATCTCTCCTCGCTATGGGGAACCTTATCAATAGATGGTTGCATTTGGATGCCATTGATAGCTGTGGGGGCGTTCTTTTGGGATGGAATGATCAAATCCTTGATTGCACACTATTGATATTTTCTCTGTTTCTGCATCCTTCAAGTATCGCACCTCAATTGAGGAATGGTCCATCATCACTGTATATGCTCCCTTTGATCTGAAGATAGAAATCTTTTCTTTAATGAGATCCAGCAATGACGAAGCAGACCTAAGGATGCATGGGTCCTTTGTGGAGATTTTAATATCACTATTTCTGATCTTGAGCGCTGTAGTGGAAGGGGCTCTAACTGAGACATGAGGTATGTTAGAGAATTCATCCAAGACCTTGCTCTTATTGATCTCCCTCTCTCAAGGCAAGAAGTTCACTTGGTCCAACCTCCGAACATCCCTCTCTATGGCTAGAGTGGATAGATTCTTGATCTCTGCTGCATGGAAATCCTCCCACCCCAACTGTATTCAGCACTCCCTGCCCAGGGTTTCTTCTGATCACTGCCCCATTGTCCTAGATACTCAAGCAATTTCCCATCCTATCCACTACTTTCGATTTGAGAAAGCTTGGTTGTAGCATTCCTCCTTCGACCTTGCAGTTAGAGATTGGTGGCAGCTTTTCTCTTGTTCTGGTACACCTGTTGACATCTTTGCAAAGAAGCTCAAACTCCTCTAGCGAACAATTCGAAGGTGGAGGAATGAAACTTTTGGCCATATCCCAGTTAGGAAGAAGCAACTTCTGGAGAAGTTACTCAGGTTGGAGACTGCAACTGAGCAGAACCCCCCATCTGATGACTCACTCAAAGCAACCCAGCTGGAATATCAAGGCTTCATCATGGTAGAGGTTGTATACTGGAGACAAAGATCAAGGCTTCAATGGATCAAGACGGGAGATGCAAATTCAAAGTTTTTTCATTTTGTAGCAAATGGAAGGAGAAGGAGAAACTTCATTCACTCTCTCTTAGTCGATGAGAGCCTTTCAACCTCTCCCCGTGCCCTTAGATCAAGTTTTGAGAATCACTTTCAAGAGATTTGTGGCACCGACTCCCAATCAGATTTCATGATTAATTGGTGATCCTTTTACCCCTCACAAGATATCATCTTGGCCCACTTACACACCCTTTCACTCTTGAAGAGGTTCATAAGGCTGTCTTTGATATGAGTAGTGACAAAGCCCCGGGGCCAGATGGCTTTTCGATGAGTTTCTATCATGTCTTTTAGGATACTATTAAGGATGATCTTTTTGAAATGCTTCAATCAGTGTAGAAGGGGGACTGTAACTTGGGTAGGCTAAACTACTCCAACATTATGCTTATCCCTAAGTGTGAGGGAGCAAATACCGTCACTAAGTATAGGCCTTACAGCCTCCTAAACTGCTCCTTCAAGATCTTCACCAAAATCCTCGCTAACAGGCTTAGCCCAATCCTTCATTCTCTGGTCACTTCTTCTCAAAGTGCTTTCCTCAAAGGCAGATCAACTATTGATTGCTTCTTAGTTGTCCATGAAGTTGGGACTTTGATTTTGTTCAAATACAATTTTGTTCAAATACAACCTCTGCAGTAATCGCAATTCAGATATAATTTTGTTCAAGATTGATTTCACTAAAACATTTGATACAGTTAGCTGGGACTTTCTCGATCAATTATTGGTAGCCAAAGGCTTTGGCCCAGCTTGGTGCATATGGATCCATATGATTCTTAGGACAGCCAAATCATCAGTTCTCATCAATGGAGAAGGGGGGGGATCTTCAACTCCAAGAGAGGACTCAAGCAGGGGGACCCTCTTGCCCATGCTATTTATCTTAGCGGTGGATGTTCTTCCCCAGATGCTCTTTTGTGGTCGAAGAAATTGCTCATTCTCTCCTGTCTCTCTTAGGGGCTCCCTATCAAATTTGGCAGTGCTGCAATTTGTCGATGATACTCTACTTTTCAGCAAAGGAGATGAGCAAGAAGTTCTTAACCTCAAGGTGGTACTCCAACTCTTTGCAAATGTCTCGGACCTGGCTATCAATTTTAACAAGTCCTCTTTAATTTATTTTGGCAAATCAAATATCTTCCTATCTAGCAGAATGCTATTGTATCAAATGACAAAGACATTGTTGAGAAATCAAGAGCGAAGCTCCATGCCTTCTCGAGCATTGTGGGTTGCTAACAAGAAAAGCTACCGATTAGCTACCTTGGCATGCCCCTCACTAGAGGTAAACTGAGTAAAAGAGATTGGCAACCACTTATTCTCAAGATTGAGAGATGGCTCTCAGTGTGGAAAGGCAAGATGCTATCCAGAGGAGGGAGGCTAGTGCTTATAAACTCTGTGCTCAGTGCCATGCCTGTATATTTTGCCTCTTTCCTTAAACTTCCTAATTGGGTAATCGAAAGAATTGATTAAGTTAGAAACAAATTCTTTTGGAGTGGATCGGATACTGATGCATGAGGGGTGGCATGTATGTGGTGGAAGACTATTTTCCAACCCAAGCAGCAGGGAAGACTTGGAATTCTTGATCTGAAAGTTTTTAATGAGGCCCTTCTCCTCAAATGGTGGTGGAAGATCGTCTCTTCGGACTCGCTAGTAAGTCAGACGCTTCAAAGCTTATATTACAATGTCAGCTCTTGTAGCCTGATATGCCCTGCTTATGCTTCGAATTTGTGGAAGGGTGTTTTCCCGCTCAAGGAACAGTTCATGCAAAACTTCAACTGGAAGCTTAGGAATGGTGATCTGATTAAATTCTGGATGTCATGATGGATCGATGGCTACAACATCTCCACCTTGTGCCCTGCCTTTGCAGCTAGCGTCATGGAACCCTGAAGCTTCTATTTTTTCTCAAGAAGTTTGGATCAACAACACCGGGCATTGGCAACCTAGTCTCCACTGCATCTCTAACCCCATCCTTCGAGAAGAAAGAGAGAGGCTGTTAGAACTGATTGCTGACATCCATCCATCTGACTCCAGAGACTTCCCTACATGGAGGCACACTTCATCAGGAATTTTCACTGTCAGGTCAGCCTATGACCTATTCATCATCTCTGGCCTTCGAACCCCATACTTGAAAGCTACCTGGTCATCCATTGCTCCTCTAAAATGCAAGGTCTTCATCTGGCAATTGAGTTGGGATAGGATTAACTCCAGAGCTTTCCTATGCTCCAAGGGCTGGTTGGGTGACACGAGCTTGTGCATGTCCTGTTGAGACAGCTTTTCATATCTTCTTTGACTGCCCCCTTGCTGCCAACACCTAGACCTTCTTCACTACCCTCTTCCACATTCACACATTGTCTACTGACTTACACGATTGCTTCTCTTCATGGTGTTTTGGTTCGCAATCGCACAGACATGCTTGGCACCTCCGCACAATAGCTATTTATTGGAGTATCTAGCTAGCTAGGAATAATCGCACTTTTTCTTCACAAAATATCCCACCAAGAGCTGTAATTTCTAATGCAATATTTTGATTTCTATCTTGGATAGATGGATGCGACATCAACAAGACGAAGGAGCAGCTTGTGTGCGAATTGGAGATCGCAGGGGAAAAAGACATCCTGTTCAATCATGCTTTGGCCGGGGCCGATCCTGCAGGAAGTGGGAAAGATAGCTGCTCAGGATGATCTCTTTTTCGCTGTTATGTTTTGATGTTTTCGGTTTGTTATTTTGTTTGAGTATCGGGTTTATGTTTTTGGAGATGTAAGACTGCTAAGTTTTCTTTTGGTGGATCAGCGTTCAACGGCCGTTGTAAGTTGAACTGGCTTGGTCCTTATGTGTATATGTACTTAATTACTCTTATATTTATATATATTTTGGGAGGTAGGAACTTACCCTACCTTTTACTAGTCAAAAAAAAAAGATTTGGTATAGGAAGAGAATATATGATACTGAAAACGTAGTTATTTGACTTATGACGGTGATAACATAGTAAAAGAGAAGATTAATGATGAATTTTATAGAAGCAACAAACTCTGATAAAAACAGAAATTTAATTATTTTTTGAGTTAAAAGATAGGTGAGGAAGAAAGGGGAGAAAGAAGAAGGGAATAATTATGAAAGGATAAGGGTAAAAAAGTAATTTAATAATTCAAATTTAACAGGATGAGTTAAGTTAACGGAGGAATGTGTTTAATGTACTTTGACAAACGTTATATGAGCATTTTGTATTTAACACAAACGTTTGGGGTTATTTTGGTTTTTGCCGTAATTTTTTTTACAAAACATTATTTTCTACCACTCGAAACTGAGAGCTTATTTGTAACTTGTATTTTTCACTTGCGATGCACATTTTGATAAGAGTTGGAGAATTGTAACGTGTGATTTACGTATTAAGAAATAGTTTTGGAGTTGGACGTGTGTTGCACATAATTGGTAAAAATATTTTGGAGGAAAAGCTACAATTTGTCCGTGCAATGCACGTATTTATAAGTAGAATTTGAGTTGTACGTGCATCATATGTGTATGTTTAGTGTTAAAAAAATTGTAAAATTGTCTTGTACGTGCGTTACACGTTTTAAATATGTGAATTTTTTTTATTTATTTGTTCTTGTTGTAATTAATAGAAGAGTTGGAGTTGCACGTGCAATGCACGGATTTGTATGTTGACAACATTACAACTCCAACTCTTCTATTATAATATTAGAGCTTAACTGTAGTTCAGAGTTGAGGGCTTAGGTGAGGAAAGTCATCACATGTAAAGACTTTCGAGAGAAGCTTGGTACCGGGTATATTTTCTAAAGGATACTGTTTTTGGTAAAAAGATGCAGGAATTTGGATGGTGTGAGCACAATAGCCTAATGAAGCTACAGTTTCTTTCTTAATAATGTACTAGCCCACTAGTCCTACGAGCCCAGTGCATTTCTGCTAGAGTTTACTTCCAAATTTGGTTATCTTTAATTATTATTATCTACTACATAACTAAGCTGACTGCGTGTTTATTGGCACACAACTCTGTTAATCTCAGCCAGTGGCAGAGCCAGGATTTTAATCCAGCGGAAGCGAAATCATAAAAATCACAAATTTATAATAGTCTTTAAACATCCACATCACAATCTCTAATATTATAATGGGAGAGTTGGAGTTGTCATTTGTCAACATACAAACCCGTGCATTGCACGTGCAAAACAATTTTATAATATGTTTTTAGCACTAAACATACACATATGTTACACGTACAACTCAAATTTTACTTATAAAAACGTGCATTGCACGTATAAATTGTAGTTTCTTCTTCAAAATATTTTTTCCAATGACGTGCAACGCATGTTCAACTCTAAAATTATTTCTTCACACGTACATCGCATGTGAAAATCCTCCAACTCTTATGAAAACGTGCATCGCACATGAAAAATACTAGTATATATAGGATTCGCACGTGAAAAATACTAGTATACATCGCACGTGAAAAATACTAGTAGGTTTTGCCCCGAGCTCCAGTTTCCGGAGAGGCCGTCCATGGTGCAGTTCTTTAAGTGAATGAGAGGAGCGTGGGTTTGGGGCATTGGGCCAGGAAGGGGAGCGATTTGGGCTGAGTGAGGGGGAGCAGAATTTTTTAAGTACTGTGCTTTTTAAAGAGCTGACGAAATTCAGGGGGAGCGGCTGCTCCCCCTGGGCCTTCACTCCATCCGCCCCTTGATCTCAACTACACATTTTTTAATTAGAATTGTAACAACCATCCACTTAAATCAATCAGCCGATTAAACTTCGACAGCAGAGTTTTAAGTTGAAGTTCTATCAACAGCCACTTAAAAACAATCACCCCATTATTATTATTTTTTCTTTGCCATTTGTGCTGATTCTGATGTTGACTCTTAGTTTGGTGTGCACAAAACATGCTCATTAATACTAATAAGTTTAAAGTTAGTGTTTCAGATTTTCAGAAACAAATAAGGAGGGTAATATCAACAAATATCAACAAGAGATCCACGAGAGATTCAGAAATATTCAAACAATGAAAGTAATAAAGATAGATGGCAAACACAAACAAAAGTGGAAGATATTCAAAAAGAGTTCTTAATTGATTGGTTTACAAGCAAAAGAGGAAGATATCAAGTCCTGAATTTTTTATTCTATTTTCGTGAGATTTTAATTGTATAAGATTGATTAAAGATTGGTTAGTTTATGGAAAGAAAACAGAGTGGATTTGGAGTATACAGCGCGATACCGGTCGACCGTACTTCATGATGGTCGACCGCATCGCAGTCGACCGTAACCTTGAGTTGTTTGAGAAGTGGTCGACCTTTCACCTCTCTACTTTACGTCAGAGAGCTGAACGGTCTACCGCACCAATATGCCGGTCGACCGCTCGTTGCGCTGTGTGTATTCTTGGAAAGTATCGTTTCTATTTTTGATCGATACACTTCCCCGTCTACTTATATTGGACGAATCCACTGTGTGTTCTTTACCCAATTACTTCTGAAAAAATATTCTGAACTAATTTTTCGATAGTCAATCTGAGTGTGAGCGATACTTTTTCGGCATTCTTCAGTCAGGAGTATTAACGATATTGAGTTTTGGTTTTTCTTTCTTTTCCACTTTGGTGAGATTGATGGGACTTGTATTGGAAGTCCTGTGGGTGTAATAGGTCTCTCGGCCTGAATCCGAGAATCACTGTACAAAGGGTTTTTAGTATAGTGGAACGCTTGTGGCGGAGAATTGATACAAGTAGGTGGTGTGGACGTAGACCTGGGTGTCGAACCACATTATATCGCTGCGTCATCTGTGTTTGCTGCTCTTAACTCTTTTACTTACCTTGCACTTTATTTTATTAATTTTTAATTCCGCACAATTACCCTATTCACCCCCCTAGGGTGAATTACAGTGGTATCAGAGCGTGGTGCTTATCAAAAAGCTTAAGCAAAAGGTCCAATGGCCGAAATCCCTCCTCCCGATAACTTGTACTCATCGGATCCATTTATCTCCAATGGGACAAGCTTTACACGATCACCATTTTTTTATGGAAAATGCTATGACGTCTGAAAAGTTCGTATATCTCATTTTTTACAAATGCTCGGAGAAGAAGTATGGAATGTGTGTATCAAAAAAACAGAAATTTGAGTTAGTGACGGAAAGACATTCGTCACAAAAGCAGAGTTGGCCCTCAAGATAGCAAGCCATGATGGCTCCCTATTCAGGGTTGAATAACGAAGAACTAATGCGATGCGGGCGTAACTGCAAAACATCATATGAGATCTGGAATAGCTGAAGCGGCATGAAGGAATCGCTTCTGAGGTAAAAGCTAAAGTTAGTTTATGTTTCTATAAGTTTGATGTGTTTCGCATGTTGCCAGCGGAAAACGTAAATCAAATGCTCGCCCGCTTCAATATCATTGCCCACGAACTTGAGAGCTTAGGTAAGGGGCTAGATGATGACCAAAAGGTCGGAAAGCTCATAAGCTGTCTTACGCCAGAATGGGATGTAAAGGCCGCTGCAATGAGGGAGACTCTTGAAGAGAAGGGATTCGACTACTACACATTCTAAGGAAAGCTGAAGACATACGAGATGAAATGTTGGAGACCAAAAGATACAGACAAAACATCAGGATTGAACCAAAGTAAGAAGAGAATACCATTGTACTAAAAGCAGAAAAATCCCAATCATCAAAAGTAGATTTAGATCGTGAGGAGTCAGACGAGGACATTGCTCTATTGACAAAACAATTTCGTAAGTATCTCAAACATAAGAAATATGGTAGGTACCATGGAGAAAGGGAGAAGAATAAAGATGATGTGTGCTACAAGTGCAAGAAGCGTGGACACATTCACGCAAATTGTCCTGTCTCACAAGACAGGAACAGGGACTACTACCACTGAAAAAGAAGGTGCTAAAGGCAACATGGTTAGATTCCAATTTAAGTGAGGGAGAGCAAGGCTACGATGACGTCGGCTTCATGTCTCTTGGGCATGGTGAGGTGCAATCACCATCTCAAGAAGAGGTAATCGAAGAACCCACTTATGATGAACTAGTAGACATGTGTAATGGTTTGAAAGACTATGCTAAGAAATTAAGTAGTGAACTTAGACAATATAAATAAATTTCAAATGACACTCATGACTCTTGTATTACAAAAAATCAAAAACTAAAAAAATAAGAATGCCTTGATTTTGGAAAAATTTGAGTCATTTAGAAAAGATCATGATGTATTGCTAGAGAAAAATGAAATCTTAAAACAACAAATTCGAGAGTCTTTAGCAATGCATGATGATCACTTAAGAGAAATTCATGAGAAATCTGTTTATATCGCCAAACTCACAGATGAGTTAAAAGAATGTCAAAAGAAATTTGATAAGGTAGTGGAAGGATGTAATGAAGCCCTTGAACAAAATAGGATTCTTGATGCTATGCTAGATACTCTTCGTTGGAACACAAAAGACGATGAGATGACTAGGAAAAGATTATGTAAAAGAGTAACTGAGCTTGAAAAGATTGTTGAAAAATATGAAAGGCCCAGTTACCTTATTACAAAAAATTTAAGATCTTATCATGATAATCGAGGGTTTGGTTACGAAGAGACAATACACCATCAAAAATGTAAATCATCATGTCATATACACTTGCACAAACTCCAACAAAATCATAAACCAATCCAAAGCTATGCAAGTGTGCATGACTCAAGACATAGTCGTATCACATGTCATTATTGTTGTAGACTAGGGCACATTTCTTTTAATTGTCCATTAAAAATAAATACTAATTGTGTGTGGGTAAGAAATGATGTAAATGCAGGTTCAAAACAAACTTGGGCACGCAAAATTATACCTACTAATCTTGGTGTAGGTACCTCAGCGTATCAAGATTAAAGATCGGTGGTACCTTGATAGTGGATGCTCAAATCATATGACAGGTGACAGCAAATATTTTGCATCACTATCAATAGAAAAAGGAAAGGACATCATCTTTGGAGATAATAGCACGGGACAAACCATTGGTAAAGGTAAAATAGACTTTGGTTCCTCATGCTCCATTGAGGATGTTCTATAGGTAAGAGGTTTGAAATATAATCTAATTAGTGTCAGCCAATTATGTGATAAAGGATATACAGTCACTTTTGATAAAAATTCATGCAATATACTAGATAGTAATAAATGTTGTTTACTTCTAGCTAACCGATGTAACAATATCTATGTTATAAATTCTAATGAATTAGCACAGGAAAATATGAGGTGCTTTGTTGCAAGAAATGAGGATGGTTGGTTATGGCATAGAAGACTTGGACACATGGCTATGGACAATCTCAACAAACTCGTAACCAAGGAGCTTGTAAGGGGGATTCCTAAAATCAAATTTGGGAAACATAAACCGTGTGAGTCGTGCTAATTTGGTAAGAAAATTAAAAGTTCTTACAAACCCATGAAAATGGTATCAACTTTTAGACCCCTTGAACTCTTGCACATGGATCTTTTGGACCATCATGGATACGTAGTAATGGAGGTGCACGATATGCTTTTGTAATTGTTGATGATTATAGTAGATTTACTTGGGTTGCCTTTTTGCCACGAAAAGATGACACGTTGTATGTATTTCAAAAATTATGTCGAAGAGTGGAAAATGAGAAAAGCCTTACTATTGTCGCTATTCGTAGTGACCATGGTGGAGAATTCCAAAACGAACTCTTCATCTCATTTTGTGACAAAAAAGGAATAAAACATGAGTTCGCTTGTCCTCGCACTCTCCAACAAAATGAGGTTGTTGAAAGGAAAAATTGATCTCTTCAAGAAATGGCCCGAACCATGCTTAGTGAAAAAGATTTACCTAAATTATTTTGGGCTGAGGCTATCAATACAGCATGTTACACAATTAACCAAGTAATCATTAGAAAATATCTTGAGAAAACTCCTTTTGAACTATACTATGGCAAAATTCCCAACTTAAGTTACTTTCGCGTCTTTGGATGTAAAGTGTTTATTTTAAATACTCTTGATAATTTGGGAAAATTTGATCGTAAAAGTGATGAAGGTGTCTTCTTAGGATATTCTCTTAGTTGCAAAGCATATCGTGTATTTAATAAATGAAGATGCACAGTTCAGGAACCTATTGATGTTATTTTTGATGAAACTAATCCCTACACCAAAGAAATATTGCATGTTATTGATGATGATGAGACATGTGTTATGTTTACTCTATATTACTGCATCTCGTCCAGATATTATGTTTAGTGTTTGTCTATGTGCACGCTTTCAATCGTGTCCCAAAGAATCACATTTTGTTGTCGTTAAGCGTATCATTCGATATCTCAAAGGCACACCAAATACTGGACTTTAGTATCCGAAAAATAGAGATTTTTCTCTTGTAGGATATTCTGATGCAGATTATACCGGTATCTTGACGGAAAGAAAGAGCACTAGTGGTACATGTCACTTCTTAGGAAACTGCATTGTCTCGTGGGCATCCAAGAAGCAAAACTCTGTCACTCTCTCTACTCCCGAAGCTGAATATATCGTAGCAGGATCCTGTTGTGCGCAGTATTATGGATGAAATATACTCTTGAAGATTACAAAGTACTTTTTGATCATATTCCAATAAAATGTGACAACACTAGCACTGTTCATATGACCAAAATTCTGACCAACACAGTCGCACAAAACACATTAATATTAGGTATCATTTTATTAAAGATCTCTTTCAAAACGGGAATATTTTACTTGAATATATTTCTACTAATTCACAATTTGCTGATATTTTTACAAAACCTTTAGATGAAAAACAATTTCATTTTTTGAAAAGAGAGCTAAATGTGATTGATATCTCAGCATGAAATTCCATTCTAAGGTCGACTTAACGGGTGACTGTACGCCTGTGAGGGTGTACGGTCGACTAGGTGGTTGACTGGTTTCCTCTCGGTTAAAATTGGTTTTACACATTATTTTCAGAAATTGGTTTCTACTATTTGCGGTCGACCGTGCGGTCGACTGGTTTGCCTTCTGTGATCTGTTGTGTTTTTGACAAAGGGGTGCGGTCGACCGGTATGCTCTCGGGAATTTTTTTTCAATCATCTCTATTGCGGTCGACCGTACAGTCGACCGGTCTCCTCTCTCGTCTTCGATAATTTTTTTTTATTCCTGAAATTCAATTTTTTATTATACTTGTATTGGGGAGGATCTCAAATCTATGATATTATGAAAAGCTCTCACTGTATAGCAAAGAGTCTTGCTATCAACGGTATCATGTAAGAAGATTCTCTTCCACTCTTTTACAGTAACACTTCGTTCTTTTCAAACTCTATCCCTCCTGTCTATTTTGATTAATGAGTTTTTTTCGTGCTTTCACTAGAAATTTTTTTAACGTGCTTTAAATGGAATATCTAATTCACATTTCTTCTACTTAATCCCTCTTGGTGTGTTCCAAAAAGGGAAAGAAAGTTCTACTTTTTTTCGTTTGCTGAAAGTCATTACTGACAATACCGAATCGGAGGAATTATTGAAGTTGGACATAAAATTTCTTTTGGAATGTTTGGAATGTTTTCAAATAAAGTCTAAAGTATTCATGAAATGTTTTCACATGCTTTACAATGATTCTATGAATGTTTTCAACTACAAAGATGTTTTCAAAAGTTTTACACTAATCATATATGTTATAGTTGCGTATAACAGATGACATTGAATTAAGGGGGAGCATTTACATTTATCTTAAAAGCTCTTACTTATGAAATTCTGTGTTACAGGATATACTAAACTCAGGGGGAGTATTTATGTGGCCTATTTTAATTTTCAAACATTCTAGCATGTTTCGTTCACACCAAAAGGGGGAAATTGTTGACTCTTAGTTTGGTCTGCACAAAACGTGCTCATTAATAATAATAAGTTTAAAGTGAGTTGTTCAGATTTTCAGGATCAAATAAGGAGAGTAATATCAAAAAATATCAACAAGAGATCCAAGAGAGATTCAGGAATATTCAAACAAGGAAAGTAATAAAGATAGATGGCAAACACAAGCAAAAGAGGAAGATATTCAAAAAGAGTTCTTGATTAATTGGTCTACAAGCAAAAAAAGAAAATATCAAGACCTGAATTTTTCCTTCTATTTTCGTGAGATTTTAATTGTATAAGATTGATTAGTTTATGGAAAGAAAACAGAGTGGATTTGGAGTATACAGCGCGATACCGGTCGACCGTACTTCGTGATGGTCGACCGCATCGCAGTCGACCGCAACCTTGAGTTGTTTGAGAAGCGGTCGACCTTTCACCTCTCTAGTTTATGTCAGAGAGCCGAAAGGTCGACCGCACCAATATGCCGGTCGACCGCACTTTGAGCTGTGTGTATTCTTGGAAAGTATCGTTTCTATTTTTGATCGATACACTTCCCCGTCTACTTATATTGGACGAATCCATTGTGTGTTCTTTACCCAATTACTTCAGAAAAAATATTCTGAACTAATATTTCGATAATCAATCCGAGTGTGAGCGATACCTTTTCTGTATTCTTCATTCAGGATCATTAATGATCTTGAGTTTTGGTTTTTCTTTCTTTCCCACTTCGGCGAGATTGACGGGACTTGTATTGGAAGTCTTGTGGGTGTAATAGGTCTCTTGGCCTGAATCCGAGAATCACTGTACAAAGAGTTTTAAGTATAGTAGAACGCTTGTGGCGGAGAATTGCTACAAGTAGGTGGTGTGGACGTAGACCTGGGGGTCGAACCACGTCATATCACTGCGTTATCTGTGTTTGCTGCTCTTAACTCTTTTACTTACCTTGCACTTTATTTTACTAATTTTTAATTCCGCACAATCACCCTATTCACCTCTAGGATGATTTACATCTGGAAGGATTTTCTAGAATGCACCATTCAAACTTGCTTTTTTTTTGTTTTCTGAGATGTAATGCTTTGACATTTGTGCTGATTCTTGGGTGATTTTGTGCAATGCACAATGCAAACTCACGTACTTTTTTACTTTTATTTTTGTCTTCCTTTATAATTTCTATTTTTATTTTTGAGATGTATTTGCATTTCCCTATTTTGAAGAAATGTTTAGCACTTGCTTTTTCTGAGTGCACATGCAATTTCAAGCATATCTTACAAGGCACATCTAAAATGAATATTGTTCATTATTTAGGACATTTTGGACATAAATTACTAAGCTGATAATGATAAAATTCATGGCAAATCAGGACAATACGATTCCAGCACAGATTCTAAAGCATCTAAAGGCAGATTAGTCATTACAGATCTATTTAACGGGTCCGGGTCATCTTCAGGTTCATCTACAAGACATGAGCCACTTTCAAGCTCATTAAAAGCGACTAGACCAACTAGGACAGGCACCCAGTCCATGAGGGCTGAAAGTCAAATATTTTATCCACAGATAAGAGAGTCTTATCTCTTAAGGGGGAGAATCAACAAGAGATAAGAGATTTATATCAATCTAATGGATCCATATAAATCTCCTAAATTGTTTCTTTGGCCTATAAATTCCCTCCTCCCTCCTTAGTCAGAAGGTAACTCTCAATTTCTTTCTCAAACTCTATTTCTCTCTCTGATTCCCTGCAATGAGGCACGTTCAGAGTTCAACTTGCCATTCGACCTGCTCCTGCAACTCGTCCACACATCGACGACATGTTCGGAGTCTATACTCATGACTCGGAGTTACTCTAGAAATTTGGATTGTAGCAATTTGCAACAAAGCAAGTTCAGAGTTCAACACGCCATTCGATCTGCTTTGTAACCAGTTAAATACCTAAACTAACAAGTTCGGAATCCATACCCATGACTCGAAGTTGCTTTAGCAACCTACAACCAAGTACGTTCAGAACTCAACTCGCCATTCGATCTGTTCCTGAAACTAGTTAAATTTTCTTAAAGACAGATTAAAGGTCCAAAATGATGAATTGCAGTTACTCCAACAAACTTACAAAAAAGAAAAATTCGGAGTTCAACACTCCACTCGAGGTGACTCTCACAATTTGTTGGAGGACCCATACAGCAAGTTCAGAGTCCAACTCTTTCCTAGTTATTGTTTTGTACTTAGCTAGTTGTTCACATAACTAGCTAAGTACAAAGCAATAAGTCTGGAGTCCAACTCTTCCCAAGAGCAGCTCCTACGACTAGCCAACCCCTAAGACGATGACTCATATGACACGCTACAGGCATGTAAAATATTTCTTATTTCACAAACAACAAGTCCCGTTACAACCGCAGAAGTACAATGAGTCTACGTTTAACGCCTAAGCATCACTACAAAAGTTTGAAAACATTATACAACAAGATATCCTACAAGTCAGCCTTCCAGCTACACAATAGAGGGATGTTTTACCTAAGAGACAGAAACTTACAGGCCTCCTGCCAGCTAACAGCTCCCCATGGCCGTCTAAACTCTTGACATAAAATTCAAGACAAGCCCTCATCAGGCGGGCAAGATCCAAGTCTTTCACACCACCTTCACTTAAACAAGTTCCTCCAACAACCCTATGGCTCAAAACAACGAGTTCGACGCATTGCTCACTGCTCGAGCTCTATCAGCAACCCGACGCTGCTATCTGCTCGAGGTCCATCATTAACTTGTTGACTCCAAACAATGGGTTTAATGCTCTGGTCTCTGCTTGAGCTCCATCAATAACTCGTTTGATCCGTACAACGAGTTCAACAACTTGCTCTTCACTCGAGCTCCATTGGCAACAAATTGACTCCAAAATACGAGTTCAACGCCTTGCATCTCTCTCAGGATCCATCAACATTTCGTTGGCTCCATACAACAAGTTCAACACCCTGCTTACCCCCGAGCTTCATCAATAACTCGTTGACTCCAAACGACGAGTTCAACACCTCATTCTTTGCTCAACCTCCATCAACAACTCGTTGACTCCAAACAACGAGTTCAACGCTTTGCTCCCTGCTCGAGCTCCATCAACAACTTTTTGACTCAGAACAACGAGTTCAATGCTCTGCACTCTGCTCGAGCTCCATCAACAACTCATTGACTTCAAACAACGAGTTCAATGCTCTGCTCTCCGCTCGAGCTCTATTAATAACTAGTTAGCTCCATACAATAAGTTCAATGCTCTGTTCTCTACTCAAGCTCCATCAACAACTCGTTAGCTCCATACAACGGTTCTACGCTCTGCTCTCCGCTTGAGGTCCGTCAACAACTCGTTGACTTCAACCAATGAGTTCAACGCTCTGCACTTCGCTTGAGCTCCATCAACAATTCACTAACTCCTAATGACAGTTTGATGCCTTGCTTTTCACACGAACTCCATCAACAACTTTTTGATCCCAAACAACGAGTTCAATGCCTTGCTCTCCGCTTGAGCTCCATCAGCAACTTGTTAACTCCAAACAACGAGTTCAACGTCTCGCTTTTCGCCCAAGCTCCATCATTGACCCGTTGACTCTGTACAACGTGTTTGATGCCTTGCTTACTTATTGAGCCCCATCAACAACTCATTGGCTCTAAACTAGGAGATCGACACCTTGCTCTCGAAGCAAACTCCATTAGTAACTCGTTGACTCCAAACAATGAGTTTGACACTCTGCTATCCGTTCGAGCTTGGTCAGTGACTCTTTGACTCCAAATAATGAGTTCAACATCTTGCTCATTGCTCGAGCCCCCTTAACAACTCTTTAACTTCATACAACGATATCAACGCCTTACTCTCTGCTTTATCTCCATTAGCAACTTGTTGACTCCAAAAAACGAGTTCAAAGCCTCACTCTTTGCTCAAGCTTCATCAACAACCCGTTGACTCCGAACAATGAGTTCAATGCCTCGCTCACTGCTCGAGCCCCATCGGCAACTCGTTGAATCCAAACAACGAGATCGATGCCTTGCTTACCGCATGAGCTCTCTCAAAAACTCGTTGACTCCAAATAACGAGTTCAACACCTCGCTCTTCACACGAGTTCTTCCAACAACCCATTAACTCCTTGCAATAGGCTTGACGTCCAATGCCTACCTAGAATTGTCTATACAAACTTGCTGGGTGCAAATAACAAGTTCAAACATTCAACTCCCTCTCAGAGCTGTCTCCACAAACTTGCCAGGATCAATTGGCAAGCTCTATCTTCAACTTTAACGTAGATTTGTCTCTCTAAAATTGCCGGGATCAAACGACAACCTTTATGACTAACTCTGTCTTAGAGTTGTCTTTCCAAACTTGTCGGGGTCAAACGGCAAGCTTTGCATCCATCTCCATCAAGAGTCGTCTCTACAAACTTGTTGGGCGCAAACAACAAGCTCTACATCCAATTCCGTCTCAGAGTTGCCTCTACAAGACTTGTCGGGGCAAATGATAGGTTCGACATCAACACTATCATAGAGTTGCCTCTGCTTACTTGCCGAGTGCAAATGGCTAGCTCAACAACAACTCCGTTCAGAGTTGCCTCTACAAGACTTACCAGGCACAAACGACATGTCCAACATCAACTCCGTCTGAGAGTTCTCTCTACAAACTTTCCTGGATCAGACGATAAGCTCTCCGACTAATGCTATCTCAGAGCTGCCTCTACAAAATTTGTTGGGATCAGACACCAAGCTCTATGACCATCTCCAAGCTATAATTCCACCAACACCAAGTTTTGCATGCTTCAAAAGATTCAAAAAACCCAACTCCGAAACTTTGCCAAGCCCAAGCTCTGCTAAGCTCCAAGCTCGCCAGGAAACTTTCCCAAAAACCCAATACAGTGCTCGCCAACTCCTAGCTTACCCAAACATCAAGGTCTCCCAAAGCCACAGCTCGGCGAAGCTCCATTGCTTAAAGTAGTTCACCGAAGAGTCCACTACCGAGCTCCCCTGTTCACTAAGCTTCAACATCCGACGTGCGAGCGCCCCTGTTCGCGAAGCTCAATGTCGCCAAACTCGCCGAGCTCCCCTGTTTGCTGAGCTCCAACATTCAAAGTGAACTTGCCGTGCTCCCCTATTCGTCGAGCTCCACATCGCCAAACTCGTCGAGCTCCCCCGTTTTGCCGAGCACCCCTGATCCCTGAGCTTCTATCCTGGCAAAATGAGGCTAGTAGACCTCGTGGCTCACCAGCATTAGCACCGCCAAGCTCCCTCCTCACCCTACGTAGCCTCACCGAGATCCATCACCAAAAACAGCAAAAGGAGCTCGGCGAAATGGTTGGCCGGGCTGAGGAGGTGCTCGAAAGCAGCTACAGACTGTAGATCCCTAAGAAATGCGAGCGCCCCCCTGATCAACGACCCGGATGAAGCCAATTCACCTGTCTCTTCCGCTCCCATCATCTATCGCTCGGTTACTTGGAAATGCGTGTTAGCCCTTGATCCACGCATAAGATTGCACCACGTCTCCCTCATTGCCGCGGTGCTGTCACGGCCACTCAACCCCATCAATCGGTGAGCCAGCTTGTGATCGATGAACCCGATCGGTCCAAAAATTATGTCGGTCAGATAAATCAATAAAAAATCCCCAAAATCATTGAAAAATTCAAAATTTTAATAAAAAATTCAAAAAAGAAATTATTAAATTTGAAAAGTTAATTAAAATTTCCAAAAACTAATTTAAAATTGGAATAAATAATTAAAATTCGTAAAAGAAATTTTAAATTTGGAAAAAATTATAAAAAATTCGAAAATTTATGAAAAATTCCAGAAAAATTCGAAAAAGTCCAGAAAAATATTCACCACCTCCAGAAGTTTCTGATTAGTTCTAGGGTATCTCTAATCATCCCTGAAATCTAAGATTGTACTCAGAACTCTGAAATAAAGCGAACTACTTCCCACAAACCAAGAAAATTGTCTTCTGGGAGTGGGGGACTTATGATAATGGCAAATCAGGGCCATACGATTCCAGCATAGATCCTGAAGCTTTTATAGGCAGATTAGCCATCACGGACCTATTTAACGGGTCATGCCCTCTTCAGACTCATCTACAAGACATGAGTTGCTTTGAAGCACATTAAAAGCGACTAGGTCCATTAGGAGAGACACCCAGTCCATGGGGACTGTAAGTCAAATCTCTTATCCCCAGACAAGAGAATCTTATCTCTTAAGGGGGAGAATCAATATGAGATAAGAGATTCATATCAATCTAATGGATCCATATCAATCTACTAAATTGTTTCTCAGGTCTATAAATTCCCTCCTCCCTCCTTAGTCAAAGGGTAACTCACAATTTCGCTCTCAAATTCTCTTTTTCTCTCTAGTTCTGACTTGAGCGTCGGTGGGTTTGTCGTCGGGGCCACCTCCAGTGTTTCAGGCATTTTACAGGTCTATCGGCCGCGTCAGCAACCTTTGGATTCAGTTCAAGGTGCTCTTTGAATGATCCAGATTCAATCTCAGGAGATCCAACCAGTTTTTACGACGACGATCAACAGTTGGATTTTTTTGTAGTTTCCTTCAAATATAAGCTCACTATCTATTTGCTCCCACATCAAATTAAGCAGCAACATAGCTATACTGCAACCTTTAGTATCTTTTGAATACTGCAACCTTAAGTATCTTTTGAATACATACAACAACCTTATTTCATTTTAAGAAAATAATACAACCTTATGTTTTTAATAATTGTTATGATGTCTCAATAATAACTTTAATTGTCCTATAATATCCAAAACTTAATTTCATATTCTAATTGTTTGGACGTATTAGTGACTTGACTTGCCCTGTATTGATGTTTTGCCCTGTATTGATGTTTAGCTGTAACTCAACTTCATCTTGTAGGACAGTGATTGTGGTTTATTTTTCTTAAAAGGTATTTATTTTAAAAACAGTGAGAGTTTGTGGTATTCTATGTGATGTAGCCTATTTCTTCCTGAATGCAGTCAATCTATGCTCGTTTCAGTGACAGGTCAGTATTCCTAAAGGCAAGACTTTTCATCCAAGGGTGTGATTTCAGACTCTTATCTTACTGCAATACCAAGTTACAAAATTCCCCAATGGTTTACAAAATCTTTTCATCGCCTTTTATGTTGATCTATAATACAGAGGGAGAATTTGCCGGGAACCACAATTTAAAGGAGACACAAAATCACACATTTCAATGCTTGTACTAGTGAATAGCATGTTTCCTCCAATGTTCGTAGCTGATCATGTTAAACTTTAATTTATAAACACAATGTAGTTTACAAAGTCACCACATTTGATAAAACTTAAATGATTTATTTATTTTGGCTTATATTTTGTGCTTGATTTAGGTTTACATTTGGCCGACATCAACTTCAAATCATGGACCTAATGGAGAATTACTTCTTCTTGATGGCAACGTTTGAACCTCAACTGAGAAGCAAGAGTTGAATCATTATGGAGGTTTTTCAGGTACGTCTCCTTGTCTCCATTGTGATGTTTTTTTTTTCCACTGTGAAATCAGAAAAAATTCCTCTGTAATTGGTAGGACAGATCTTATCTGAAATTGATGATTTGTGATAAAATGATTTCAATTATTTTGCTCATTGCCTTGCGCAAATTTAACATTTATTCATAGGAGACTGATTATGCATTACAATCTTGATAGATTGTGCAATCTTGTATATCTGATTGCATTGTTATTCTTACATCCTAGCATTTGTTAATTGGCATTTAAGAGAGCCATATTAGTGAACAGTTGGCCACCGTTGCCAAATATTGGAAGTTTCTATTGCATTCATCTTGCTAGCAAGCACCCTCATGAACAATATTGTTAGATTGAACATCAAGCAAGTTTACACTAAGGATAACTGGCCCCAGTGGAGAACTTCGGCAGCAATACATACAGAACTAGTACATCTTCCTTATTTTTGTCCATCTATATAACCTAACACCCACATGACTTCAAGCTAATAATACCACAATCTAGAGCTAAATCACAGTAGGTAGCAAAAACATTCAGTGTTGTTTTTACACCAACTCTTGTAGCTATATCTAGTATGGGACAATCTTCATCCCTAAGTTCTTCTGAGCGAAGCCGACTAAGTTAGCAATCTCGCTATCATCAATGACCCCATTCCGGTTAGAGTCGGCTACGCGGAGTCCCCTGCTGCTCTCTTCTAGCCACTGAACTGCTTTCCCATGCTTTGGATGGCTTGGTGGAGCTCTTCCTTACTGATTCGACCGTCCCCATGTTTGTCAAATTTCTTGAGCCACTCCTTGAACTCTTCCACACTCATTTCGTGACTGGAGCTAATATGCCTGATGGCCATATTTTTCAAGTTAGGTTCCCCCCCCCCCCCAACGCGCTCTCTCTTTGCACTCCTTGAACTCTTCCACAATCATTTCGTGACTGGAGCTAATATGCCTGATGGCCATATTTTTGAAGTTAGGTTCCCGGCTTTATATACATCTCTGGATAGTCTTCATTGATGGGTAGGCCAAATTCAACTTGTCCTACTTTTTATTCCTTTTTATCTGTAGAGTATGAAGTGTGGGCTATAAAGAATCTAGTAATTTGCATGGTATTGTCATGGGTCCTGCTTTTTCTCTTTTGAAACCGAGTGAAGTTTGACGAGTAAGACATCCATATATGGGTTTGGAAATACCCGTTCTGCTTCTATATCAATCAGTCTAACATAAGGTGTATTTGAAGTACAACATTATCATATTCTTTTTTCTATTAAGAGAGTAAGAGCAAAGTGCCTATAACAGAGTTTTGTGCAATCATATATCTAAAGGTATATCAGCCACCTGCTTCTAGGTTGAAGTCAAACTATGGACATGAAACGAATTTGTCATAATATTCTAAAGGGTAAATTTTAGTAAACTCTACGCAGTTTTCATGAGTTTACGGAATACCCTACTCATATCTTTTCTTTTTTTGCAGTTCGGCATACTGTGGGCCAAAATTAGTTGCGGTTCACCTAAATATTATTCACCGATGCCGTTAATTTTGGTGTAAGATGACCATTTTACCCTTGTAATGTTCAGTAGGGTTTTTGTAAAACAATATATATATATATATATATATATATATATATATATATATTATTGAAAAATTTTATATATATATTATTGAAAAATTTTGTATTTCAAAATAAACGGGGTTATTAGAAAATATTATCTGTCTGTTCACCAAAATTTTTTTGAAAATTATACACTAAAGTGCCTTTATTACCCAAATAACCAATAAGGGATATTTTAGGTAAAAAAATAAAAAACCTTAAAAAACACTAATTTATACAGATTTTGAATAGAGGGGTGAACCACAACTAAATTTGGTCCTAGCATGCGAAACCGCAAAAAAATGAATACGAGTAGGGATTATTATCAAAACTCATGAAAACTAGGCAAGGTTTAGTGAAATTTACCTTATTCTGAAAGGAAATAACTTGTAGGGCAAACTATACCCGTTCCTGAAACGCAACTAAGCTACAAACAGAAAAGATATGTTATTTTTTCATGATGGTTAAGCTTGTGCATTTGGGGGGGGGGGGGGGGGGGGGGGGGGGGGGGGGGGGAAGGGGAGTAATGTTAGCAGATAGACTTAGAGAAAGCAAACAGAGTAAGCATAAGCACGCATGACACAACGATATAACGTGGTTTGACCCCCAAGTCTACGTCCACGCCTCCTACTTGTAGCAATTCTCCGCCACAAGCGTTCCACTCTATTCAAAATCCCATACAATAAGTTCTCAGTATTCAGACCGAGAGTCCTATTACACCCACATGACTTCTATGAATAAGCTGGTACACTCGCCGAAGCGGAAGAAAATAAAACAAGCAAGATCTATGTTGATCTTGACTAAGAAAACAATAAAAGCGCATACTCTCGGATCGTTGATTAAATATTAAGTTCAGAAAAATAATAGTTGAATGGGATACATAATACTCAGTGATTTCGCCTCTATTTATAGGGTAAAAAGAAATTCTTTCCAGAAAAAAATGGAGAAGAAACTCCATATCTGTTTTTTGTGCAGTTACGATTGACTGCAGTTTTGTGCAGTCGACTGTCAAACTCTTCAACCGTAGTCAGAGGGGTTAACAGTCGACTACATCCAAATTTGTACTATATGTGAGGTCAACTGTATGGTACAGTCGACTATAATTTGTGCGGTCGACTGTTTCCTGCCATATATGTTTTATTTGGTGAATTCACGTTTATATTCGTTCCATAACTAATTATTCAATCAACGATTCTTTACTTAATAATTCCTCACATTAACAATATTAAATATACAATATTTGCTGACTTTCTTGAGGAATTAAAACACATATTTCTTGAGCCAAATATTTTGATATTTGCAATATCCTTTGATACTTTCCTCTTTTTCTTGATTTCAAATCTTTTCTTTTAGCTCTTTGTTTGAATTTTGAATTCTTGTAAAACTTGTATATTTCAACTAAAAAATATTAGTCTTAATAGTATGTTTTGTGCACACCAAACTTAGGGTCAACAATCTTCTCCTTTTGGTGTGAACAAAACATACCTTAGAATTTAAAATCAAATGCTACCATTTAATTCGATACTCTCCTATAATTCATGCTCATATGAATTAACTAAGTGTGTGCTCATGATGCAACCTATATGCATAAAACAAATATGCACGAAAAAATGCACACACATATATTAGTCAAAAATTCATTTATCAAATGAGGGAGATATATTAATAGTAAACGGAACTACAATAAGCACAACATTACAAGCTTCTGAATAGTCAAGATATTACAAACTTGGATGTTACAAGAGATATCTTCTTTCATAATACGGTTGATCGCGAAACTCTTTGATGTACAGGGAGAGTTCTACATGATATCATAGATCGAGATTCTCATTACATAATTCATTAATAAAGCAACACATTACTAAATTCTGAGCTTTCCTCCCCCCTTTTGGTCTCAAAAAAATGGAAGCTAGCTTACATCATCTTCATCGTCCTGCTCGTTGTCACCACCGTCACCTTCTTCCTCGGTGCTAGATGGGGGAGGAGGCAGAAGGAGTCCCCAATCGTCTTTGTTGAGCAGGAATTCAATGGTATTGGCATAGTAGCTATACATTTGCATAAGTTAAACATTGATTTACTTACATGTCATGAAACCAGAGGATGTAGGAGGTGGTGTTTCGGAGGAACGAGCACCCCGTTTGCGGGAATGCACATCAATTCCCATTTAAGACGGGAGAATAGGTTTATTAGGCTTGTTAAAGAGGAGTATACTAACAGAAATACCTTAATCAATAGCTCGATTGTAAATGAGAGTGCTAAACGGGAGAACGTGTCACGTCCCGCTACCCAAAAAGGAATACGGAATACGAGTACGTGACAAAGCCCAGCGAATTATTTTCATCATTCATAAGCTGTAGGATCTACTCAGTATCATAACAAGGAATATAACAAATATACTCAACCACGCATGCATGAATAATTTATTAACCAACAGAAATTATTTGAAACAAATATAAATTCCTCAAACAAAACGAGATCTGGAACAAAAGTAAAACTGCGAGACTACAACCCCGTTATAAGTTTCAAGTGGCAACAAAATTGAAATAAACTCAAATTCAAAATAATTAAAGCAGGTTTTTCCAAGTGAAGCCTAGAACGTTTACTCACCAACTCCAGCAGGCAATTCGTCTCCAAAACCTGTATATATCATACAGAAGAAAAATAGAGAAATAAAGACAGATGCCCGTAGTGCAAGTTCGGGCCGCAAGTAGTACAAGCAAGGGTATGAAAATAAGTGCAAGAAAGTATGAAACAAGATTTAGAATCAAGAATATACAACATGATTTGACAAGGATCCAACAAGTAGTGAAGTTCAGGAGGCTAGCTAGCAAGTAAGGCAAATCAAATAACAGGATCGCGTAACAAATATAAGTGGCAGGAACAAGTAACAAGTAACAAGTAACAAGTGAGCATGTAGTTGTATCAAGCTTCAAGTAACAAGTGTCAAGTAACAAGTATCGAATAAGGTGTCAAGTGTGTACAAGTGCCAGGTTATTCTTAATTATTTAATTCTATCTAAGTAACACTTCATGCGTCCCATTTATTTACCACATGGTTGCTACATACAAACAGTTACGTTTAGGCCTAGAAGTGGATTTTATAGGGCAGTGTACTCAGGCATCATGTATGAAGCAAGCATGATGAATCGGGTGATCATATAACTAATTCATGAGTCAAGTAATAACATGTCAAGTCATGATTCAAATAATAATATACTAGTCCATGAATCAAGTGTTAATATAACCAGTCCATGAATCAAATAATCACATAACTAGTTCATGAAAAAAGTGTTAATATAACAAGTCCATGAATCAAATAATCATATAACTAGTTCATGAAACAAGTATCAAGTGAAAAACATGGGCCCCCTTATGAGTACACTTACCTATATTGTCCACTACTATTGTCTTTCCCTTAAACCCCGACTTGTTATTTATTAGTATTATCAAGACAAGTATGAAAGTGTGCAAAATAGGCAAGTAAATATGATCAAGAACAAGAAACAAGTTTAAGTTAGGTAGGAAGTACATTTGAGGGTCAAAACAAATTAAAATTATCAAGAACGACGAGAATTCCAATTCTGGATAGCAAGACGTTACTGCACTAAAATTGAGATTCCCGTTGCTATAAGAATGCAAATCTGGATCCGTCAGAATATCTAGAAACTAGACTCTCTGCCAGTTTCAGCGCATACAAACAAGATACATGAAAGTGGTATCAACTAGAGTCAAAATATCAAACTATACGGAATTTGTGTTCAGCCAGAATTTATAAAATTATGTTTAGAAGCATTAAACAGGTCTGAAACCTCATTAATTAATTCTAGGAAAAATTTGGGAACGTTCTCTAGTGTATCTAATATCAGAATATAAAGTTTCAAGTCATTATCTTACAGGTAGCATAGTTAATTTAATTTGTAAAACAAAATGACGCAGCAATTTATGAATCTAAAATTTCAGACACAGCAGCACTAAAACAGTGATAATTCACAAACTATAACTCAGAATTTAATTCCGTCAAAAGGATTGTGAACTAGACATCTGGAGCTACATTTTATGTTTAGAACTCAAGTCCACATTAAGATGTTAACAGGGTCGAAACAGCAAGGAAAAATAGGAACAACAACATAGGGGATTCCTTTTATATAAAAAGTGGCATGATTAATGACTATTATGAATCTAAATTAATGTGTGATACCAATCGGGATGTAATAGGTGTAACACCCCGTAATTTTCAAAAAAGAGTAAATATATATATATATATATATATATATATATATATATATATATATATATATATATATATATATATATATATATAATATATGTTAAAAAGTAAAAATGGCTGTTTGATTAAAGTATAATGAGTTGATGGCATTCTTGTAAATATGTTGAAAATGTATAGAGATGGGGGGCCCACGGTGTGAAAGGAAACAACACATTTGCTGTTGACTTCGTCAGCCTATGGCTGATGTGGCTTTCAAGTAGGGGCCACCGGTTGTGAGGGGAGAGTAACAGCAGCATTGCTGTTGCTTCTCTCTGTCTTCGCTGATGTGGCAAGGGCCCACTTGGGCTTCTGTGTACTCACGGAAGAGAGAGAGGAAGAGATAGAGATTTAGTCTTATATCGGGATTTGTACATAAACTAGATTTGCCCGTCGCCATGTGCCTACGGCACGTCTTCAGAATGATACAGTAAATGAAAAGTCTTGTAAACAGTAAATCAACAATTATGTAGCTGATTTAATAGTATGACAATAATTAGTTGTAAATAAAAGTTAATGTGAGAGAGAGAGAGAGAGAAAGAAAGAAAGAAAGAGAGAAATAATTAAATAAATAAATGAGTTGTCTTTTTTTTGGGGGGGGGGGGGGGGGGAGGGGATTTGAATTTGAGTTTTGGGGAAAAACTTTTGGGGGGAAAATGTGTTTTGTGAGGTTTGATCAGGGCTTTTGATTTTGGGTGGATTGAAGGAGAGCCACTTGATAGCTTTCTTTGTGTTTTATTATATAGATAAATAACATATAAATACTATTGCCTATGGTCAAGAGTCACCAATTCGGTTAACCATCTTTTGAGAGGTAGCCTGTGGTGGGCAGTTGTACTATACTATAAATAATTTGTCTTCTAAATTGTATAAATTGTCCGAGCTAGGGGCAGGGGTGTTACAAATGGTATCAGAGTCAACTTTCGACACCGATTGTGGGTAAGAGTGGGTGAGATGTATGCCTGAGATGGAGCTAGCAGATGTATTGGTAAGTATACCTGAGAGGGAGCGAGGTTGGGGACAGGTCGCCCGGTAAGGGGACTGTACAACCCGCAAAATTGAGGTACTATGCAGCTAGCCGAATTAGGGTACTCCACTACACATCGGCTAGAAAGGAGATCCTGCACTAGGTTGTGCACGTCCCGTGCTCAGCGAGGACGCTGATTTCTGAAGAGGGTGTGTGTAACACCCTGTAATTTTCAAAAAAAGAGTAAATATATATATAATATTTGTTGAAAAGTAAAAATGGCTGTTTAGTTAAAGTATAATGAGTTGATGGCATTCTTGTAAATATGTTGAAAATTTATAGGAGATGGAGGGGGGCCCACGGTGTGAACGGAAACAACACATTTGCTGTTGACTTCGTCAGCCTATGGCTGATGTGGCTTTCAAGTGGGGGCCACCGGTTGTGAGGGGAGAGTAACAGCAGCGTTGCTGTTGCTTCTCTCTGTCTTCACTGATGTGGCAGGGGCCCCACTTGGGCTTCTGTGTACTCATGGAAGAGAGAGAGGAAGAGATAGAGATTTAGTCCCATATCGGGATTTGTACGTAAATAAATAATATATAAATACTATTTCCTATGATCAAGAGTCACCAATTCGGTTAACCACCTTTTGAAAGGCAGCCTGTGGTGGGAAGCTGTACTATACTATAAATAATTTGTCTTCTAAATTATATAAATTGTCCGAGCTAGGGGCAGGAATGTTACAATAGGTATCAAATCAGCAAGTCACATTTATTTCTCAACTCAAAAGAAAGTAAAAATCACTACATACATCATTCAATATACATCTACAAGTCACGGTGATTCTTAATTTCATGTGTTCAAATAATTAGATGATATCATAGATCTAACAAGTTGTGAAACAAATATATCAATGAAAGATTATGACTCTTGTGATCATGGAATTGATAAGGATGGCAACAAGTAAAATGAGATCATCAAATGATAAGCCAAAGGAGAGCCACAACTACAATCTACTTACGGTATTTTCAAATAAAAGCTTGTACTAGAACAACGAATTGTACAAGAATATACTTGGCTTGATTAGATGAGGGTGTTGATCGATGATCGAGATCGAATGGATCGGATCGGTGCGGATCTTGATGGCGATCAAGATTGAGAAAGATCGACGGTTGAGATTCAACGATCAAGATCAAGATTGAGGGAATTGACGGCTCAGATATGATCTAGCGCTGATGCTGATGATCTGATGATGATGATCCGAATTGCAAAGTGATCGGGAGGCCAAGATCTGATCTGATCGGATCTGAATCGCAAGAGAGATCAGACGGCTGAGATCGCTCTGATCTGATCTGATTGATGAAGATCTGAATCTTGATCAGATCAGACGGTCCAGGAACGCTTTGTTGACGCTGATGATGATGGAGATGATCAGATCAGATCAAACGAACGACCCACATCAAGAGATCAAGATCAGATGATGGTGATGATCAATGCATCGGACGGCCAGGATCAGAAGATCAAGAGATCGGGCACGGCTCAGATTCAAAAGATCAATGATGATCAAAATAGCAATGGGGCTTCTACTGTACAGTGGGCTAGCGGTGCACAGGGGAACAGGGCCGCGACGGCAGGAGGCTAGGGGTGCTGCGGCGGGGAGCGCCGGGGTGAGGCAGTAACGATGCAAGCATGGCGGCGATCGACATTGGAGCTCGAAAGGTGCTCTATTTCAGGATGAAATAAAGAAAGGAGCGCGGTCATGGTGGAGGCAGGGCATAGGAGCGATGGTGGGGGGTGCTTCAGGATGGTGCAGGGCAGAGGTGGCGATGACTGACTGCCGGAGGAGCAGTCGAAGACAGCAGCAACATCGATAGTGGCGGGCTGGCGATGGGTGGTCGAGGTGGGGGCTTGCGGTGCTTTGATAATGGCAACTCGACAAGGAAGGTAGAGGAAGGATGGCAGGGTGCAGCAAGGTTGCGACGAGGTGCAGTCGGGGATGGCGATGGTGTGTGTAGCGGATGGGGAGTTGACGATGAGGATGGGAGTCTGTAGGGGTGATGGCGAGGTGGATGAGGGCGACGGGGAGAGAATCGAAAGTGGAAGACAATGAGTGGAGCGGGGACAGGACGAGGGGGTCAGGAGTCGAGCACAGGGAGGAAGAAGATGCATTGGGGGCGGGGGGGGGGGGGGTGTTGGCGGCTGTAGGTTAAAACAGTAGGGGGTAGGGTTTAGCTAGGGTTAGGGTTATATGGTATTTATATATGGAGTTATTGGGTAATAGGGTAGGATCCAATAAGCAAAAGGGTTTGGGTTTTGGGTTATAAATCAATAGATAGGTTTAAATCCAATAGGGAAAAATAATAAGCATTATAGGGGCTTATAAAATATACATATATACATGTACATTAAATCATGAACAACCAAACTAATAATAGTAATAATAACAATATTAGTAATAGCAATAACAATAATAATAATAATAAAAATAATAATAATATAAATATCAAAATATGGTTTAAGTCTAACAAATTCGTTAAAATCCAAATAGTAATAACAAATTAGTTGACGGTCTAAAATATAAATAGTCGATCAATTAGGAATATGAAATAAAATTAAAATACACCGTTATTTGAAATAAATATAATTTTCGAATAATAAAACGAAATAGGAAATTTCTTAGAACTAGGATAATATTTTTTTAAAATTCGATCAATTGAAAATATAATTCTTGAAAAAAATTTTAAAAGCGAGAAGAAAGTTATAGAAATATTAAATATAGAAAATACATGAAAAAATACATATATACGGAAATAGGGGTTACAGAACGTGATTTCAGGGAAGTTGCAAAATTCTTGGTGCGGATGACAAATGTGGCTAAATCAAATTTATATTGGCCAAGAATGAGGAAGAGAACAAACAGTTTCTCAACACAAATATTTGTTTTGTCGTTTCGCTTGGGACAAATGTTGGCATTGATGATTTTATTTAGGACTCAAGCAGTATCAATAAAATCAGTGAGTATGGGTTTTTCATGTGACCGAGCATGAGGTTTAAGAAGCATGGTATAGACTGTGTTTTTGTTATGCCCGGGTTTGTATTCTGTGGAGCTAGAATTAAGGGAGTAGGCATCGAATTCTCCTTCGAGAATAAAGTATTTAGAGCGAAGATAGGCCGGTGTAATCTGGACGGGAAGCCCTAGAATAACGAAGGAGAGGGTGAGGGTATTATCTTGAATCCCAATAAGATTAGCACAGAATTGACGGGTGAGAGAATCAGAATGGATACTAGGAGTACTTAAATACACTCTCTATTCAAAAGATTGTAGAATATGAACCAAGACCCCAAATGGACCACCAAGGGCTCCTAAATTGATGGATCGATTCGGAACAACGACTATAGAGGCTAGGGTTTAAAAAGCACATTGTTGGTTCCTAAATGCAATTTTTTCGGCCTAAAGATAGTTGGAGGAGGTGGCTAGTTGCTTACCCTTAGATTTAGAGGATTTGGCTGTGACAGAGGAGGAAGCTGGGATACGTGCGTGACGTCAAGAAGCCATGGAAGAGGAGAGCAACAATGTGAGGAGAGACCCAACAAGAATTTGAGATTGATTGGTGAGAAATTAGAGTTGTGGGAAGATGGTTTAATTTGAGAGGGCTAGGGTTCAGGGTGACGAGAAAGGAAGAAAAAGGAGGCATATATAATTAGAAGGAGGGCCCCACACATCAGAGAGAGAGAGAGAGAGAGAGAGAGAGAGAGAGAGAGAGAGAGGAGAAAGCACAGGTTTGAAGTTGAGAATGGCGGTTGACTGTGCATTCGACCGTCATGCCCTCGGGTTATGAATCACACTGAAACGGTCAATTGTGTAGTCGACCATTCATCCTTCGGGAGTGTTAGTAGAGGGTAACGATCGATTGTGTCGTCGACAGTACAGCTCTCTGGAATATACTAGAAAATTTTGAAGAAAAACAATTCACAAGCTCATACATAGAGGTATTTAGTAAAAATAGTCTGGCAGAAATATCAATAACATTTAATTCTCCTTTTAAAAGTGAAAACTTTTTTCATCTAATAGTTTTGTGAAAATATTAGCCAATTGTAAATCCTTTGAAACATAGTCAAGAACAATATTTCCTTTTTGAAATTGTTCTTTAATGAAATGATAGCGAATTTCTATATACTTTGTGCGACTGTGTTGATCAGAATTTTTTGTCATGTGAACAGTGCCATTATTATCACGTTTAATGGGGATATGATCAAGAAATACCTTATAGTCTTGTAATGCATATTTAATCCATAATACGTGTGCATAATAAGATCTGGCAGCTATATATTCAGCTTCGATAGTGGACAAAGTGACTGGATTTTGTATCTTGATGCCCACGAGATGAGGCAATTTTCCAAGAAGTGACATGTACAACTTGTGTTTTTCTATCAGTGAGGCTGCCGACATAGTCATTATCTGAATATCATATAAGAGAAAATTTTCTATTTTTCGGCTAGCAAAGACCCACATTTGAAGTACTTTTAAGAAATTGAATGATACGCTTAGCTACAACCAAATGTGATTCTTTTTGGACACGATTGAAAACAAGCACATAAACAAACACTTAACAAAATATTGGGACAAGATGCAGTAATATGAAGCAATTTACCGATCATATCACGATAGGTAGAGATATCGACGTTTTTACCATATTCGTCTTTGGAGAGTTTAGTAGAGGTTACCATGGGCGTTTTGTATGCATTTGCGTTATCTAGTACAACTTTTTGACAAGTTCTTTGACATACTTAGATTGATTAATGAAGATACCATCCTTTTGTTGTTGCACTTGGAGACCAAGAAAGTTGTTTAATTCACCCATCATACTCATCTCAAATTCGTCCTGCATTCATTTAGAAAAATCTTTGCATAAATTTTCATTAGTAGAACCAAAGATAATATCATCAACATAATTTTGAACAATCAAAATATTTTTGGAGTGATGTTTGATAAATAGTGTAGTGTCTACTTTTCCTTTGGAAAAACCTATGTGAATAAGAAATGAGTTTAGTCGCTCATACCAAGCACGATCAGCTCGCTTCAAACCATATAACGCTTTATCAAGACGAAATTCATGATTTGGGTGTGTTGGGTTAATGAACCCTGGTGGTTGTTCAACATAAACTTCTTTAGAAATAAATCCATTTAAAAAAATACTTTTAACATCCATTGGAAAAAGAGTAAAATCTATGTTAGATGCAAAAGCTAGTAAAATACAAATGACATCAAGCCGTGCAATATGAGTAAAAATATCATCAAAATCAACTCCTTCTTGTTGGTTATAACCTTGAGCAACAAGATGAGCCTTAAATCTAACAATAGTACCTAATTTGTTTAACTTGTTTCTAAACACCCATTTAGTTTCAAGAACGGTTCTACTACGGGGTCTAGAGACAAGTCTCCATACTTGCTTTCTTTCAATTTGGTTAAATTCTTCTTGCATGGCAATGATCAATCATTGTCTTGCATGACCTCCTTAATATTTTTAGGTTCAAGTATGGATACAAGTGCGGAAAAACACAATTTCTTTTAGCTTGAGAATGAGTAGTTACCCCCCTTTGTCATATCGTTTCGTATTAGTTCGGAGGGATGACTAGCCATGATTTTCCAAGTAGGATGTTTTTCGATGATAGGAGTTTGAATTGGTGCGGTTGTATGAATGTGATCATCTTCCACTGGGTCAATTTATGGTGATTGCATCTCTTCCATTAAAGGTTCACTTGTGTGTTTATTGATTATTTGTTGTGATGAGGATTCGTTTAGATGGGTTGAGTTATTTTGAGAGTCCTCATGCAACTCCTTTTCTATGTGTACCTATCTCTTCTCGATGTGAATACTTGTCTCATCAACATCAATAACATGTAATATCTCTCTTGCGAAATGATTAGTTTCATCAAATATAACAACAATTAATTCTTGTATAGTGCATCTTCTCTTGTTGAATACACGATATGCTTTGCTTCTTAGAGAATAACCTAAGAATATGCCTTCATCACTTTCACTATTAAAATTTTTCGAGTTATCTAAGGTATTTAAATTAAAAACTTTGCATTCGAATACACGAAAATAACTTAAGTTTGGAAGTTTTCCATAATATAGTTCAAAAGGAATTTCTCAAGATGTTTTCTCATGAATACTTAGATAATAGTGTAGCATTCTGTATTAAGAGCTTCTGCCCAACAGATTTTGGAAGATCATTTTCACTAAGCATGGTGCCAGCCTTTTCTTGAAGAGATCAATTTTTCCTCTCAACAAACCCATTTTGTTGGGGAGTGTGAGGACAAGAGGACTCATATATTATTCATTTTTCATCTCAGAAGGATGTGAAGAGTTCATTTTGAAATTCCCCACCGTGATCTCTACAAATAGTTTTGATGGTAAAGTTTTTCTCATTTTTAACTCTACGATAGAATTTTTGAAAGATATAAGGAGTGTCATATTTTAGTGATAAAAATGTAACCCAAGTAAATCTACTGTAAATATCAACAATAACGAAAATATATCGTGCACCTCCATTACTACGTGTACGTGATGGTCCAAGAAATTCTATGTTCAAAAGTTCAAGTTGTCTCGAAGTTGATATCACTTTCTTAGGCATGTGACAACTTTTGGTTTTCTTACCAAATTGACAAGAGGAACAAGGGTTGTCCTTCTCAAACTTGATTTGGGGGATTACTTGCACAAGTTCTTTGTTTACTAATTTGTTGAGGTTGTCCATTGCCGTGTGTCCAAGCCGCCGATGCCATAGCCAACCATCTTCAAATCTAGCTACAAAGCATCTCATATTTTCTTGTACTAATTCATTAGAGTTGATGACATGAAAATTATTGCAATGATTAGTAGGAAGTAAACAAGAGTTATTATTATCTAATATAGTGCATGCATCTTTATCAAAAGTAATAGTGTAACCTTTATCACATAGTTGACGAACGCTAAGTAAATTATGTTTTAGGCCACTTACTAAAAGTACATCATCAATGGATCAAGATGAACCAAAATTTATTTTACCTTTACCTATAGTTTGACCAGTATTATTATATCCAAAGATAATGTTATTCCCTTTCTCCCTTGATAGTGACACAAAATAATTGTTATCACCAGTCATATGATTTAAGCATCCACAATCAAGGTACCACTGATCATTAGGTTTGAAACGTTGATGTATTTACAGTAGTAGATGTAATTTTGGTGCCTAAGTTTGTGTTGATCCTGCAATTGCATTCTTCTTCACCCTAACAAAATTAGTATTCCTTTTTAAAATACAGTTATAGGAAATATGCCCTAATTTACAACAATAGTGACAAGTAATTCGATTATGTCTTGGATCATACACATTTGAATAGTTATGGCTTGATTTGTGTTTGTTTATGTGGCTATGCATATCTGTATGACAAGACTGCTCAGTATTTTGACGTTCTTGTGGCTTGTTGTAATCAAGTCCTCGATTGTCATGAAAAGATCTTGAATTCTTTTTCAGAAAATAACTAGGCCCTTTGTATTTTTCAATAGCTTTTTTGAACTCAAATATTCTACAACAAAGTCTCTTTCTAGTTTGATCGTCATCTTTAGAATTCCAACGAAGAGTGTCAATGGTTGCATCAAGTTGTCTATTATGTTCGAGGTCTTCTTTACAACCTTCCACTACTTCATCAAACTTTCTTTTACATTCATTGAGATCATCAGTGAGCTTAGCAATATAGAAGGATTTCTCATGAATTTCTTTTACGTTTTCATTGTTTACTGCCAGGGATTTTTGAATATGTTGTTTTAGGCATTCATTTTACTCTATCAATAAATCATGATCCTTTCTATATGATTCAAAATTTTCAGTAATCAATAGTTTTGCATCTTTCAGCATTTTATTTTTAGTAAAACAAGAGTCATGTGATTCATTAGATATTCGCTTATATTGTTTCAGCTCACGACTAAGTTTGTTTGCATAATCTTTTAGGTCATTACATATATCTACTAATTCATCATAGGTGGGTTCTTTGATTACCTCTTCTTAAAGTGGTGATTACACCTCACCATTTCTAAGAACCATAAATTTGAAGTTGTTGAGTCCTTGCCCATCATCGCTTGAGTCTGAATCGAGCCATATTGCCTTTAGTGCCTTCTTTCTACATCCTGGATTGGAATTGTAAGCTTTGTTCCTATCTTGAGAGAGAGGGAAGTTTGCATGAATGTGTCATGACTTCTTGCATTTGTAGCATACATTCTCCTTGTCTTTGTCTATTCCTCCCTGAAATCTGCCATATTTTTTGTGTTTAAGGTACTTACTGAATTGTTTGGTCAGCAGTGCAATTTCTTCGTCAGATTTTGATTTTGTTTGTCTTAAGGTTGCTGCTTTCAAGGCTATAGTCATTTCTTTAGTTTTAGTAGTGATCCCAATGTTCAGCCGGTGCTTTTTTGTTTCTACCATCTCCATCTCATACGTTTTCAATTTGCCCTGAAATGTATAGCAGTCGAATCCTTTCTTTACAAATATCTCCTTCATTGCAGCAGCTTTGATATCCCATTCAGGTTTAAAATAGCTTATGATTTTTCCAACCTTTCAGTCATCTTCTAACCCCTTACTTAAGCTCTCAAGTTCATGGGCGGTAATATCAAAGAGAGCTAGCATCTGGTCTATATTTTCTCCTGGATTCATACGAAAAACATAAAGTAACTTTCGCTTTTATCTTAGATGCGGTTCCTTTTCATGACGTTCTAACATATTATTCCTAGTTTCATAAGCTATTTTGCAGTTGCGTCCACATCGCATAAGTTCTTCATTGTTTAAACCTGCATAAAGTGCTATCATGGCTTTGGAGTTTGCACTTTTCAGTGATAGTTCAGCTGTTGTGAAGGTCATCTTTCCATCACTAACAGAGACATCTATTTGTTTACACAAATGTTCCATACTTTTTCTCCAAGCATCTGCAAAAAAAAAAGGGACATACGAACTTTCCAAATATCATAACATTTTCCATCAAAATAAGGTGAACGTGTAAGACTTGGTCCATTGGAGTTAGATGACTCTGATGTGTACAAGTTTTCGGGAGGAGAGAATTTGGCCATTGGACCTTTCGCTCTTAGCTTTTAAGCTATTTATGAGTACCTCACTCACCTCACTCTGATACCACTGTAAATCATGGGGGGCAGGGGATTAAGGTGATTGTGCGGAAATTAAAAACTTAATTTAATGTGTAAATTAGAGAGATAGAGTTAGAGAAAGCAAACAGAATAAGCATGCAGGGCACATCGATGTAACGTGGTTCAACCCCCAGGTCAACGTCCACAACTCCTACTTGTAGCAATTCTCTGCACAAACGTTCCATTATACTTAAAACCTTCTACAATGAGTTCTCGGTATTCAGGCCGAGAGTCCTATTAACCCACATGAATTCTATGAATAATCCTTGTACACTCGCCAAAGCAGAAGAAAAGAAAAACAAGCAAGATCTATGTTGATCTTGACTAAGAAAATAATAAAAGTGCACACTCTTGAATCGTTGATTAGATAATAAGTTCAAAAGAATAATTGTTGAAAGGGGTAAATAAAACTCAGCGAAATGACCTCTATTTATAGTAAAAAGAAATTTCTTTCCAAAAAATGGAGAAGAAACTCCATATATGTTTTTGTGCATGTTACGGTCGACTGGAGTTTTGTGCAGTCGACTATCAAACTCTTCAACCGAAGTCAGAAGGGTTGACAGTCGAATGCATCCAAATTTGCACTATATGTGTGGTCGACTGTATGCTATAGTCAACTGTAATTTGTGCGGTCGACCGTTTCCTGCCAGATACGTTTTATTTGGTGAATTCACTTTTATATTCTTTCCATAACTAATTATTCAATCAACGATTCTTTACATAATAATTTTTCATATTAACATAAATAAATATAGAATATTTGCTGGCTTTCTTTAGGAATTAAAGCACATGTTTCTTGAGCCAAATCTTTTTATATTTGCATTGTCCTTTGATATTTTCCTTATTTTCTTTATTTCAAATCTTTTCTTTTAGCTCTTTGTTTGAATTTTGAATTCCTGTAAAACCTGTATATCTCAATTGAAAAGTATTAAGCTTAATAGTACGTTTTGTGCACACCAAACATATGGTTAACAGTGCAATCCGAGAGCAACAACCAAAATTTTCTTTGTGATTTATGTGTTGCATATGCGCTATGAGCTGCAACCCCTTGTTTTTATGCCCCAAATAGCTTAAAATGCTACGCAAAGGGATATGCACATGCATAGTCAGTGATTATGCAGTGGGTGTATATATTAAAAATTGAAAACATGACCCTATTTTAAACTTGTAACTTACACTATTATCGATAGAGTCGGGTCCGGTAGTGTGGTACCCAGAAAGTACCCTATGGTAAATGTTAAAATATATGGATGCGTCTACATATAGAAAATAACTTCAATATTATTTTCTCTTTTGTTTCTCTTACTTATTTTCACTTTTAAATTATCGTTCTATGCAAGTTTTTTCTAATATTGTATTTTCTTTTCATGCAAGTCTCTCCATATATTAGACTCACTACTTGTATAAATTGGCCATGAGCCCTAGTAATGAATATCAATATTAAGCATCAAACATTATTTCTTTTCTCCTCATAAATTTAACATGGTATCAGAGCTTCTACTTTCATAAGCCTTAGACTATATGCTGCTTGCTCCCCATCCTTGGAGTGGAGTGATTCCGGCCATCATTGGGATCACTTTATTGATATGTCTAATATATATATATATATATATATATATATATATATATGTACTCATTTACCCATAAAAAATGCTTGTATTCGTCTATCATGTTAATAATTCATCTTATTGCCATAGATTTCTGTTAACTAATTATTTTTGAAGGAATAAGTTTTTTTGATGCAAAAGGTGAAGATTTTTGGTAAAAATCAACAAACAAAACAAGAAGAGTGTTTGATTATTTTTTATTGATTTGTTGAATTTTAAATTTTACAATTTGGCCATGTGAAAAGCAAAATAGAAATTTTAATTGCCAATAAAGGGTGAAAATGAAATAAACAAATTTAAAATGGTTTAATTAAGCTAATGTGATTATTAGTTAGTTTAATTTTATTTTATTTTAAAATTCTAAATTCTGATTTTAATTTGTGTGTGCAGCACGTGTTTCAAGAAAATAACAGAGATGAAAAAGAAGCAAGAAATAAAGAGTAAATCAAATAAGGAAAGAAATAAATGAAGATGTGGGGTTTTCTGTAAAAATAAACCCTAATACCCACGTTCGGATCCCTATAAATATAAAAGCCAAAAGCAATAGAGGGGAACGCCATACGAGAGAGAGAGAGAGAGAGAGAGCGACGGCTGATCTCCATAAAAAAATAAAAAATAAAACAAATCAGAGTGTGCATACTTCGAGACGGGAGAGGGACGAAAGAGACAGAAGCAGCAGGCTTCATTGTAGCGTCGTGATTTTCGAGACGAGGAGAGAGAGGAGAAGGAAAGAGGTGTGCTGATGTGGTGCAGCAGCACTGTTGCGGTTCAGAAATCATGGCAGAGGGGGATGATGTGGGCGCTGCTAGGCTCGAGACAGAACTACAGAAAGGAGGAGAGAGAGATTACTATTTGGCAAAAAAATTGAGACTTCGGTTTGCAATTTTTTTATAACAAAAACAGAGTTCTTTCCGTCTCTCTTTTTCTCTTCTAATTTTTATGATGCAATTCAAAACAATATTTGTTAGTTGTAAATTTATTATGAACTAACTGTATTTTTCTAGGGCTTCGATGCAGCCTAGTTTCGAGGACACAATTTTAATTCCATATTATTTTTCTATTTCTCCATAGTTGTGTGTTTAATTTTTGTTCTTAATGCTTACAATTGTTTGGCCAACTTTTGTATGACTTATTAAATTATGGAGAGACCGAATTGGTAATTTATGATTTCGAATTTATAAAATTAAACTCCGTTACAAGAGTGAACCGCTGTTAATGTAACCGTTAAGAAATTCATAGATCTTAATGAAATTTCAATTAGTAGTTTGTGCATGAACTATGACAAATAATTAGTTGAGAATATTTTTGATATTGCTTGAGAGAGAATATTGAATAATTTGAGAATTTTGGTCTACAACTTAGAAAAATAATATTTTTATTCACATGGAGTTATAAATTGTGTGGGATTAATTAGGTGAAATCAAAAGCCCTAGAATTTTTTTTTCCATTAACAAATCACAAAATTTTCAGATTTTCATGCTCTTTTGTTAGTTTATATCTTTACATTAATTTAGTTGCATTATTTATTAAAATTTCGGTTTTCCAAATACTAGTTAATCTAGTAATTTCGGTACTCGATAAAATAATTGGTCCTTTTGGGTTCGACACTCTTTCACTCAACTATACTACTTGTTCCGATTTTATACATTTGCAAATATTCACATCAAGTTTTTGGCGCCGTTGCCAGGGACTAATTATTCTTTTATTGATATTGAAAATTGCTACACTGTTACTAGTTTGGATTTTATTTTTATTTTAGATTTAATTGTTATTTTACCTCTTTATTCTCTTTTGACTTATTTTTCTTTATTTATTTTTTTAGGACTTAGGAGTGTGCCCAGATCTAAACCATTGGAGCCTACACTTTTTGACCCAGTGATTGAGAGAACCTTACGTCAGATCAGATAGAAGAAGAAAGAGAACACCACATCTTCTTTATCCATGGCGAACGAAAAGGAGAACAAAGCTTTGAGGGATTATGCAATGCCCTCATTCAATGGAACAACATCAAGCATAAAAAGGCCTACGATTGAAACAAACAATTTTAAAATTAAACTAGCAATCATTCAAATGATTCAACAGACAATTCAATTTTGAAGACTAGCGCACGATGATCCAAATGTTCACATTACAAACTTTCTTAAAATATGTGATACCTTCAATGATAACGGAGTTTCCAATGATGCTATCCGACTGAGACTCTTTCCTTTTTCACTCAGAGATAAGGCAAAGGCTTGGTTGAATTCTTTACCGCCAGGAGTCATTACAACTTGGGAGGGCTTAGCACAAAAATTTATGGCAAAGTATTTTTCGCCAACAAAAACAGCAAAGTTAAGGAATGACATCACCACATTCACTCAATTCGAGACTGAGTCATTATATGATGCATGAGAGAGGTACAAAGAGCTATTTAGAAAGAGTCCTCATCATGAACTTCCAAAGTGGCTACAAGTGCAAACATTCTATAACGGTTTGGGAGCTGCAAATCGATCTATGGTAGATGCAGCAGCTGGAGGTGCACTAATGAGAAAAACTCACGAACCAGCCTATGAACTTTTAGAGGAGATGCCATCAAATAATTACAAGTGGTCTTCAGAGAGAACAATGGCAAGAAAAGTGGTGGGAGTTTTTGAACTTGATCCTATTACTACTTTAACTGCAAAAATTGATATTTTATCTAAACAAATAGGTAATATGAATGTTAATGCTATTCAAACTAATATGATTTGTGATCTTTGTGCAGGAAATCATTCAAGTGCAAATTGCCAAGTGGGGAACCCTTTTGCTCCATCAAATGCCGAACAAGCAAATTTTGTGTCAAACTTTCAAAATCAAAACAATCCTTATGCAAACACATACAATCCAGGATGGAGTAATCACCTCAACTTTTCTTGGAACAACAATCAAGGATGAGCTAGACCACAACAAAATTTTCAACAACAAGAAAAGAAGCCGACACTTGAAGAGATGTTCATGCAGTACATGCAAAAGACAAATCTGGCAATACAAAATACTACGGCTTCAATTCACAACCTTGAGGCTCAGATTGGTCAGCTTTCAAATATTCTTACAGAGAGAACGACAGGAACATTATCTAGTAAAACAGTGGTTAATCCCAAGGAGCATGTCAAAGCAATAGCACTTAGAAGTGGGACAACAATTGACCAGCAAAATGTGGTTGAAAAGCAATGTGAGAGTGAGGAAATTTTGGAGGAACAAACGCAACAGGTAGACAATCACCATTCTAAGAAGGATAAAGGAGGTTCAAGCCAAACAATTTCAGGGGAGTTTAATTCTAACACTTATCCTAATTCTCCTTATGATCCACCTATTCCTTTTTCACAAAGACTTAAAAAGAATAAGCTTGATAATCAGTTTTCAAAATTTTTAAATATTTTCAAGCAATTGCATATTAATATTCTTCTTATTGAAACTTTAGAACAAATGCATAAATATGCTAAATTTTTTAAGGATATTTTATCAAACAAGATGAAGCTAGAAGAGCATGAGATGGTGATGTTAACAGAAGAAAGTAGTGCAATTTTACAAAAGAAACTGCCACCTAAACTTAAAGATCCGGGGAGTTTTACAATTCCTTGCACTATTGGAAATTATTCTTTTCATAAAGCACTATGTGATTTAGGAGTAAGCATTAATCTTATGTCATATTCTGTTTTCTAGAAATTATGTATTGGAGAAGTAAAGCCTACCACAATTTCCTTACAACTGGCGGACAGATCTATCAAATACCTAAGAGGGATCATTGAACATGTTTTGGTGAAAGTAGACAAGTTCATATTTCCAGCAGATTTTATTGTGCTTGACATAGAGGAAGATGAACAAATTCCTTTGATTTTGGGGAGAACTTGTTTTGCCACAGGGAGAACATTGATTGATGTGCAACAAAGAAAACTTATTCTAAGGGTTGACAACGAGCAGGTGACTTTTGATGTATTTAAATCCATGGAGCTTCCCTCAGAAGTTCATTCATGCTTTCAAGTACGCAAAGCCGTGGGAGGGACACATTGGGATGAAATTGCTAAATTACCATTAGAAGAATGCTTAACAACTTCAGAAACACTTGAATTAGAAAATGAAGAGATCTTGGAATGTGATCAAAATTTGGAAGATACACCACTCAATTCCCCTTCACCACAACAACTCGAGCTTAAACAACTCCCATCTAGTTTGAGGTATTCATTTCTAGGCCAAAACTCCACTTTTCCTGTTATTATTAATGGTTCTTTGAATAATTTTGAAGATGAGAAGTTGTTGAGAGTTTTGAGAGAACATAAAACAACCTTGGGATGGAACATTTCTGATATAAAGGGGATTAGTCCTTTAATATGCATGCATAAAATTTTAATAGAGGATGATTTTAATCCTATAGTGCAGCCACAGCAAAGATTAAATCCACCAATGCAAAACGTGGTGCATAAAGAGGTCTTGAAGCTTTTAGATGCAAGTATCATTTATCCAATTTCAGATAGTGCATGGGTAAATACTATACATGTTGTGCCAAAGAAAGGAGGAATAACTGTAGTAAAAAATGACAATAATGAGCTAATACCAACAAGAACAGTCACGGGATGGCGAGTGTGCATAAATTATCGAAGACTAAACAATGCAACTAGAAATGATCATTTTCCACTACCATTCATTGACCAAATGCTAGAAAAACATTCAGGCCACTCATACTATTGTTTTCTTGATGGGTATTCGGGATACAATCAAATTGCCATAGCACCAGAAGATCAAGAGAAGACAACCTTTACTTGCCCATATGAAATTTTGCATATAGATGGATGTCTCTTGGTCTTTGCAATGCCCCCACCACATTTCAACACTGCATGATGTCAATTTTTTAGGATATGGTTGAGAAGTTTATTGAAACTTTTATGGATGATTTTCAGTTTTTGGTTATTCATTTGATAATTGTTTATCTAAATTAGCTTTGGTTTTGCAGCGTTGCAAGGAAACAAATCTGGTTTTGAATTGGGAGAAATGTCACTTTATGGTGGAAGAAGGGATTGTGTTAGGCCACAAAGTTTTCTTTAAGGGAATTGAAGTGGATCGTGCTAAAATAGATGTCATTTAAAAGTTACCTCCACCAACTAATGTCAAAGGAGTGAGAAGTTTCTTGGGTCATGCAGAATTTTATCGACAATTTATAAAAGATTTTTAATCACTAAACATCTTTGCAATCTTTTGAACAGAGATACACCTTTTATTTTTCTCATGATTGCTTGCATGCTTTTGAAACATTGAAAAAGAAATTGATTTCAACACCTATAGTTATTGCACCAGATTGGAATTTGCCTTTTGAATTAATGTGTGATGCTAGTGATGTGGCGATCGGTGCTATTTTAGGGAAAAGAAAAAATAAATTTTTTCACACCATTTATTATGCAAGTAGAACTTTGACAGAAGCACAACTAAATTATGATACTACTGAAAAAGAATTATTAGCTGTCGTATTTGCTTTTGACAAATTTCGATCTTATTTGATAGGTTCAAAGGTGGTTATGTACACGGATCATTCATATCTCAAATACTTGCTCGCAAAGAAGGAAGCCAAACCAAGACTGCTTCGCTGAATTTTACTTTTACAAGAGTTCGATGTGGAAACCAAGGACAGGAAGGGTGTGGAAAATGTGGTGGTTGATCATTTTTCTCGAGTTGAGCCTAAAGATGAAAACAAATTGCAGGTTATACCAATCAATGAAGAATTTCCAGATGAGTATTTAATGATGATACAAACTTGTCCATGGTATGCCGATATAGTTAATTACTTGGTATAAAAAATTCTACCTCCTGAAATTACTTATTAACAAAAGAAGAAAATTTTCTCTGACTTGAAATATAATTTTTGGGAGGAACCCTTTTTATTTCGCCATTGTGCAGATAAAGTAATAAGGAGATGTGTACCTGAAGAGGAAATGGAAAGCATACTCAAATATTACCACACGTTGGAAGTTGACGGCCAGTTTAGTGGAGCAAAAACAACAACAAAATTTTACAATCAAGATTTTATTGGCCCTCAATTTTTAAGGATGCCTTTAATTTTGTTAAATTATGTGATCATTGTCAAAGGGTGGGAAATATTTCTAGGAAACATGAGATGCCCCTAAATAATATCTTAGTGATTGAATTATTTGATGTTTGGAGGATATATTTTATGGGTCCTTTTCCATCTTCATTTTCTAATAAATATATTTTGGTTGCTGTAGATTATGTCTCCAAGTGGGTGGAAGCTGGTGGCTTACCAACCAATGATGCAAGAGTGGTGGTGAACTTTATTAGGAGAAATATCTTTTCGCGATGTGGAGCTCCAAGGGCAATTATTAGCGATGGAGGAACACATTTTTGCAAACGTCAATTTGACGCTTTACTTGCTAAGTATGGAGTTACTCATCATGTGGCAACACCATATCACCCTCAAACAAGTGGTCAAGTGGAGGTTTCAAATCGAGATTTGAAGCGTACACTTGAGAAGACGGTGAATATGTCACGAACTGATTGGGAAAGAAAATTAGATGATGCATTGTGGGCATATAGGCTGACATTTAAAACACCAATTGGAATGTCCCCATATAGATTGGTGTATGGTAAAGTGTAGCGCCCCGGATCCCCGTTACCGGACATCTGTGACACCTTCTAGAATCTTTACCTTCAAATGCATCTCAACACAGTAATAACATGGAAATTTAAAAACTTCTTTATTGCCAAATAAGTCATTACATCATTGATTACAACCGATAACTTGTTCTTGGACAAGGAGTACAGATTACATCAATTCATTACAAATTATTACAAGTATTTACAGACTCTTGTAAAGCATTCATCTGCCTCCTGGAATGGTAATCGACTGATTACTTGCGGAACTTCGCTGAGCGGCCCATTGGCTCCCCCGGGACTTGCTTCTTAGCTTCAGGCTTCTGCTGCGCGACTCTGATATCTCTGCACCTGTTCGGAAGGTATAACCGATACCTAAAAGGTGGGAAACGTCAGTACTTCGACTGACGCAAAGCTGGTGATAACAGCGATCCTCTAAAATTCAATCACAACCAATAATTTATGCAAAAAGGAAAGTGTTGTGCCAAAACAAGGGTTTAGTGGATTCGGGTTCTAGTGGAGTGTTTTCACATGACCTTAAGTCTAGATGCAGCAAACTCACATGCCTAACTTCTAATGCAAGAAGGACTTTGGAGCACGAATGCATCCCATACTACATACGCCCCCAAATCTAGCCGTCTTTCTCCACAATATAGGGATTCGAACCCTCGCCATGCACCCTACTCTTGTACACACTCCAGTTCCCAATAGATTGTCCGTCGCCCAAGGAGATTGCAGCAGTCGGTCTAATTCCACCCTGCAGTGCCCAAGTGGTCACCGCCACTTGGTACCCGCATACGGACCTCCTTAGAAAACACGTTGAACCTGGTCCTTATGACCCTTGCTTCCACATGTCCATTTATGGACGCTCGCATGCGTGTTCACCCCTCATCGGGTAATGAACTGATATATACAAAAAAGAAACACAAAACACAAAAAACCGTGCTTTAGGGACGTGAGCACCACGAAAGGTCAATTCCTTCGGGCCTCCCGCACCTTACTCCGGCAAACTTTGGGAATCAACAGATCGAGATACGAGCCGGGGACTCAATCCATGAGCGGCCGAGAACGTATCCCTACGACTGAAAGATACAACACCAACTATGGTTTACTAGGTCTAATGCAATTTCCCAACCCCTTAATAACCATTCTAACCCCTACCTTACTCTAATTATTTCGGGTAAGAAGGAACTGCTTCCACACTTGCCTATCAGCCTCTGGCCCTTGGCGATACCGGTCCGGTTCGCTACTTCCCCGGCTTGGACTTATCCAGCATAATGGCCTATGCCTGCCGCTACCACGGCTGTAAATATATAATTGCCTTGTGAGCTCCCCTCACTGGCATGCTCGGACGTCCTACGCTCGGCAGAAGTCGAATAATATAGGCTTGATAGGTGCAGGGTATCCTTTACCCTAGTGACTAACTCGAGTCACACATCCCACTCGGGGAAACAACAACCTCAATAATAGAGATCGACCATCCCTAGCCACGAGTCACCGACTCGGCTCACACACAAGGAAAAATTGTTTTCACAATCCTTAATCCTAACCCAGACTAAGCAACCTACGGGTTTCTGCCTGATCTCAAGATGGTCATAACTTTATCGATACAACTCCGATTGGAGTGTATGGCCCCAACCTAGAAAGGTACGATCCTAGGCTACAACTCCTTAGTTGATCACGAGCTTATATTCAACCATCTAAGTCCTCAAATTAGCTTTTCAAGCTCCAACCCGCGTGCTTCCTGTGCACGGGCTACACCTTACCATTAAGACAAGATTCTACTCATTCATCAGAACGACACAACTCAATTTCAGTAGAAGGGTGTGGGTGTCCTCAACAACTCTCTAGTTGGTCATGAGTACAATTTACACCATTAAGTCACCCTAACACACTCATCTATCATTAATACACCCATTACACAATTGGTCTCTCCAATTCAGAGCATTTAGCTCTACTATCGTCCTCTGTCCAGTCTTACAAAAATCATAAAAATTCCACTGTTTACTGGATTTGCCTCAAATTACTTTTGTTGGAAGGGTCAAGGTATCCCCTACAACTCTCTCCTGGGTCATGATCCTCAAAATATGCCTCTAACAGCTCTCAATTTCCCAATCTTTACAGAGTGTCGAAACTGGCTGAAAACAACACAGTGCTCAATCACAAAATCACAGTAAATTGCACACTTGTCCAATTAACACAAAATTTATGGTGACGACACTAGACATCATACCCAATATAATGCAAAAGACCTCATGTCAAAATTCAAATTATTCAGTGAGTAATAGATACTGCAAGTTATCTCAGAAACCATCCAGTTTTCTAATTCAACATCAGATACTGATCACAGATAGATTTTTCTCATGCCTTTAAAATCATCCAAATAATTCACTGATTTTTTTAGATGATCAACATGCATCCATGAATATTGAGTAAAAATTTCAGATCAAAAATCATGCTTCAATAAATCACGAAAACTCCTACAATATCAACCATTCTGTTTTTCTTTTCCTGAGTCTGTTTTACGACATATATCCATTTCTCAATTTTATTAGCACATCAAATGATCGTATGAAAATCTGAAATAATCATGGATGATCATAACACATAAATGAACAAAACCTTTTAATTTTGTTGGCTAATTCAACATATTGTGCTCTCGGAAAAATTTACAACATGATACTCCGAACCAGCTTTCTCTAGTTCCATTCTGATTTCTACTTCTAACCTTTGAAAAGCAATCCTATGCATTCTTACACACATGTATGCAACCAAATTTAATTAGCAGACAAGAATTTCAAGTTTAGAGAAACTTCCCGCCTTAGGTTGTAGTAGTAGAGAGAATCTCTTCAAGCTCCTCTTGGAAATCTCCTTCTCCTTCACTTCCTTCTTCTTTTCTCTCTTCCTTCTCTTTGGGGTGTTCTCTTCTGAAAATTCCAGAGCAAATGGAGAGAAATGAAGTGGAAATGAGGGTGATGGAGGTGTGTGGGCCGGATTAGACAAGGGGGGGGGGGTGTAGGTTAGGCTATAGGTGGTTTGTAGGCCTCAAAACCATGGCTTAACCCATTGGTTTGGGGTATGTTATGTTGGCTGCCCAACATAACTCTTAACGAGCTCCAACGAGTGTGAGATGCGTGTTTTAACGAGCGCACGCAACCTATATTTACTGTAGTACCATACCGTGTTATATTTGCATGTGCGTCGTGCCGAAAACTAGCTGTTATACTAGTATCGGTCCGTCTCGTTCTCGTGCATCCTTGGGATGCAACTCTCACAAAAAACGTCCCGTAACCCTAACCATCCACCACGATGTCACAAATCGACCCAATAATACTACAATCAATTGCACGCATAGTAACAATATACATACACATATGCATATATTCAGATACAGTACAAAATGGGGTGTTACATCACTCCCTCCTTATAATCATTCTGTCCCCAGAACGTCCTTAGTAGGAGAAAGAAAAACAACAAACAACATAGAAAACATTCAAAATAAATCCGGATATAAGGCCTTCATGCGGCTCTCCGGCTCCCACGTGGCTTCTTCCACGAACTGGTTCCTCCAGAGAACTTTGACCATCGGGATACCCTTGTTCCTCGGTACCTTGTCCTGATGATCAAGTATCCTGACTGGTTTCTCTCTACAGGAAAGATCTACCTATAAATCCTTCAGAACCTCTGGCAACCGATGGCTCGAATCCGGGACATACTTCCGTAGCATAGAGACGTGGAACACGTCATGCCCTTGAGATAGCTCGCCCGGCAGCTCCAACTTATAAGCCATCCTGCCAATCCTTTTCAGAATCTTGTATGGTCCAATATACCTCGGAGCTAACTTCCCGCCTTTCCCAAACCTGATAACTCCTTTGGTCGGCGATACCTTGAGAAATATGGAGTCGCCTTCCTCAAATTCCAACTCTCTTCGGCGGTTGTCCGCATAGCTCTTTGCCTGCTTTGTGCTCCTTGAAGCCTCTTCTGAATAAGCTCGATCTGCTCCGACGTTTGTTGCACGATTTCTGGTCCATACATCTGCCACTCTCCTACTTCGAACCAACAAATTGGCGTCCTGCATCTTCGTCCATACAAAGCTTCATACGGGGCCATGCCAATGCTTCACGGATAGCTGTTATTATAAGCAAACTCTACCAAGGCTAAGTATTTTTCCCAACTTCCTCTGAAGTCCAAAATGCATGCCGGTAACATGTCCTCGAGAATCCTGTTGACTCTCTCCTTCTGTCCATCCGTCTGAGGGTGAAAAGTTGTGCTGAAGTCTATTCTAGTTCCTAATGCTGACTGTAGACTTCGCCAGAATCGAGACATAAATCTTGCATCTCGGTCGGATACTAGCGACACTGGCACTCCATGTGGCTTTACTATGTTCTCAATGTAGACCTCGGCCAACTTCTCGACTGTCCAGGTCGTCTTTACTGGAAGAAAATGTCCTGACTTGGTCAATCGATCCACAATCACCCATATTGAGTCATTTCCTTTAGGGATTCTGGGTAACCTAATGATAAAATCCATACTGATGTTCTCCCACTTCCATTCTGGGATGGGTAAAGGCTGTAACAATCCTCCTGGTTTCTGGTTTTCGGCCTTAACTTATTGGCATGTCGAACACTTGGCTACAAACTCTGCTATATCTCGCTTCATCCCTGACCACCAATAGTGTTGCTTCACAGCGCGATACATCTTGGTGCTTCCGGGGTGAATCGTGAGTAATGTGGAGTGAGCTTCCTTCATGATGTCTTCCCTCAACTCCTCGTCCTTTGGTACACATAGTCGGTTACCCAACCATAGTGAACCTTCTCTTATGCTGAATTCTGCCAATTTTCCTTCATGCACTTGCTTCTTCATGTCTTCCATCTCTGGATCTTTGGTCTGAGTCTCTTTCACTTGCTCATCCAAGCTTGGTCGTAACACTAACTATGCCAGAACTGCACTTATGTGTTGTGTAACCACTTCGATGCCTGCCTGCCTGATCTCTTCATATAGCTCCCTCCGGGTCGCTATCAATGTTGCCATACTTCTCTTCCTGCTGAGTGCGTCTGCTACCACGTTGGCTTTTCCTGGATGATATATAATCTCAGGCCTGATGTCTTCGAGTACTTCCAACCATCTCCTATGCCTTAAGTTGAGAGCCTTCTGTTGGTAGATGTACTTTAAGCTCTTGTGATCCGTGTAGATTTCCACCCTTGCTCCGTAGATATAATGCCTCCATGATTTCAAAGCAAAAATTATCGCTGCAAGTTCCAAATCATGGGTTGGATAGTTCTTCTCGTGTGGTCGTAGTTGTCTCGAATCATAAGCTATAACCTTGCCTTCCTCCATCAGCACACATCCGAACCCCAAATACGACGCATCACTGTAGATGACGTAGTCCTTCTCCTCCTGAGGTAAAACCAATATAGGTGCGGCGATCAAACGATTCTTTAGTTCCTGAAACTTCCTTCATATTTCTCCGTCCAGTCGAAACTTTGGTTCTTTTTTGTCAAAGCTGTAAGGGGTACAGCTATCCTTGCATAATTCTAGATAAACTTTCGGTAATACCCAGTCATACCCAGAAAACTTCTTACTTCCTTCACCGTCTTTGGTTGTGGCCATTCCTTGACCGCCTCTATCTTCTGAGGATCCGTTGCCACTCCCTTCTTAGAAAGGATATGGCCTAGGAATGCAACTTTCGATTTCCAGAACTCACACTTAGATAATTTGGCATACGACTGATGCTCTTGTAACTTGCTCAAGACTGCTGTTAGATGTTCAACATGATCGCCTTCTGTCCTTGAATATACCAAAATGTCGTCGATGAAAACCACGATAAATGAGTCGATAAACGGCCGTAGAATTCTGTTCATTAGGTCCATGAAAATAGCTGGAGCGTTAGTCACTCCAAATGGCATTACCAAGAACTCATAGTGTCCATGTTGAGTTCGAAAAGCTGTCTTAGGTACATCCTCTTCCTTGACTCGTACCTGATGATATCCAGATCGTAGATCAATCTTGGAAAATACTGCTGCTCCCTGAAGCTGATCGAACAAATCGTCGAGCCTGGGAATTGGGTACTTGTTCCGAATAGTTACCTTATTCAATTTCCGATAATCAATACACATCCTGGATGACCCGTCCTTCTTCTTAACCAGCAATACTGGTGCTCCCCAAGGCGATGCACTTGGTCTGATAAATCCTTTCTGCAAGTACTCTTCAATGTGCTTCTTGATCTCATTCTGCTCTACTGGTGCCATTCGATAAGGTACTTTGGATACTGGAGCGCTTCCTGGTTGAATTATGATGCTAAACTCGACATCACGGTGTGGGGGGAATTCCAGGTAAATTCTCTAAGAATACAAGTGGAAAATTCCTCACCACTGGTATCTTGCTCACCTCTTCTGGTACCCGTACTTCACTAGCAGTTGCGAAAGTCATTGCCTTCGATCTCTGCTCCCCTGTGGAATACAAGTTCCACTCCTTCCGCTGAAATAATTACCTTCTTTTCCTTGCAGTCATTGTTTGCCATGTGCCTCGACATCCAATCTATGCCAATAATGACATCTGTCCCGGCAAAACTCAACTCCAACAAATCGATACTAAGGATTACTCCGCTAATCTGGAGCTTACATCCCCTATAGCATAGATTTGTAGTGAGGTTTGCCCCTGCCGGCGTAGCTACCGTCAAAGCTAACTCTGGGATTGCCTTTTGTGTGCATCTTAATTTTCTCAAAAAGATTTTGACACAAAAGAATGAGTCCATCCACTATCAAACAAGACTGTTGCCAAAATTCCATTTATATATATATATGTTCTATTACAACAGTACATCGTCCATCAACTTCTATAAACCCAAAATACAACTTAAACTTGATTACATTACTTCTTCAGCTTCCAAAGATCTCAAAATATAGTAGGTCCACATATTATCTTCACCTTGTCATTTTTTCGGTTACTTGCTCGATGAGCATCCCCTTTGTAATTCTGGGCAATTTGACTTGACATGCCCAAGTTCCTTACAGTTGAAACAACCCTTGATCGCTGCTGGGCAATGCGACTTGTAGTGTCCGACTTCCTCGCATTTGTAGCAACTCTTAGTCGCAATTGTTCTCTTAGGGTATTCTCCTTTAGAAGGTTTGGTGATTTTCCAAGTAGTTTTTGGCTTGGGACCCTTCTGAAGTCCCCACCAGCGGTTCTGAAGGTGTGTCACACTGCCTTGAAGCTGCTTTCGTTCTTTCTTCAGGCGTGTCACCTGTGCCTGATGAAATTTGATCTGCTGCTGAGCCCGGTGGATCGCCTTGTCCCTGCGTTCCCTTGCCCTTTTCATTTCTAGATACTCGATGGCTATCCTCTTCTGCTCTGCTGTTGGGTCTAGCGATGGTAGAGGAGAGTGCTCCTCACCTTCGGTCTCCTGTAGCACTTTCTTCATTTCTTCCTCCATCGTTATCGTTTTCCTTGTAGGCATTGGCTTACTTACTGACCCATCTGGATGAAGATATCTTCGAACACCATCTGCAAAACATAAACAGGGTTTAGTTTCGGAATTACAGACACATCTTGTTCTGTTTTCCTCCACTAATGCCTGGTAACAGACTAGCCACAATTTGGACTTGATTGCTCCAAGCATGTTAGTAAAAATAAAGTAATCTGAGACTAGTTCACATATAGGGAAGATCATAATCATAAGTTGTAGCGCTACCATATGATTTGTAATCATCCTATTTGTCAACTAGAATCATTTTATCTAGCCTTCAAGTCAAATTTCCAACCGTGTTAGACTGCAATTTGAAGTCAGCTTTGATACCAACTTCTGTAGCGCCCCGGATCCCCGTTACCGGACATCCGTGACACCTTCTAGAATCTTTACCTTCAAATGCATCTCAACACAGTAATAACATGGAAATTTAAAAACTTCTTTATTGCCAAATAAGTCATTACATCATTGATTACAACCGATAACTTGTTCTTGGACAAGGAGTACAGATTACATCAATTCATTACAAATTATTACAAGTATTTACAGACTCTTGTAAAGCATTCATCTGCCTCCTGGAATGGTAATCGACTGATTACTTGCGGAACTTCGCTGAGCGGCCCATTGGCTCCCCCGGGACTTGCTTCTTAGCTTCAGGCTTCTGCTGCACGACTCTGATATCTCTGCACCTGTTCGGAAGGTATAATCGATACCTAAAAGGTGGGAAACGTCAGTACTTCGACTGACGCAAAGCTGGTGATAACAGCGATCCTCTAAAATTCAATCACAACCAATAATTTATGCAAAAAGGAAAGTGTTGTGCCAAAACAAGGGTTTAGTGGATTCGGGTTCTAGTGCAGTGTTATGACATGACCTTAAGTCTAGATGCAGCAAACTCACATGCCTAACTTCTAATGCAAGCAAGACTTTGGAGCACGAATGCATCCCATACTACATACGCCCCCAAAACTAACCGTCTTTCTCCACAATATAGGGATTCGAACCCTCGCCATGCACCCTACTCTTGTACATACTCCAGTTCCCAATAGATTGTCCGTCGCCCAAGGAGATTGCAGCAGTCGGTCTAATTCTGCCCTGCAGTGCCCAAGTGGTCACTGCCACTTGGTACCCGCGTACGGACCTCCTTAGAAAACACGTTGAACCTGGTCCTTATGACCCTTGCTTCCACATGTCCATTTATGGACTCTCGCATGCGTGTTCACCCCTCATCGGGTAATGAACTGATATATACCAAAAAGAAACACAAACACAAAAATTCGTGCTTTAGGGACGTGAGCACCACGGAAGGTCAATTCCTTCGGGCCTCCCGCACCTTACTCCGGCAAACTTTGGAAATCAACAGATCGAGATACGAGCCGGGGACTCAATCCATGAGCGGCCGAGAATGTATAACTACGACTGGAAGATACAACACTGACTATGGTTTACTAGGACTAATGCAATTTCCCAACCCCTTAATAACCATTCTAACCCCTACCTTACTCTAATTATTTTGGGTAAGAATGAACTGCTTCCATACTTGCCTATCAGCCACTGGCCCCTGGCGATACCGGTCCGGTTCACCACTTCCCCGGCATGGACTTGTCCAGCATAATGGCCTATGCCTGCCGCTACCACGGCTGTAAATATATAATTGCCCCGTGAGCTCCCTTCACTGGCATGCTCGGACGTCCTACGCTCGGCAGAAGTCAAATAATATAGGCTTGATAGGTGCAGGGTATCCTTTACCCTAGTGACTAACTCGAGTCACACATCCCACTCGGGGAAACAACAACCTCAATAACAGAGATCGACCATCCCTAGCCACGAGTCACCGACTTGGCTCACACACAAGGAAAAATTGTTTTCACAATCCTTAATCCTAACCCAGACTAAGCAACCTATGGGTTTCTGCCCGATCTCAAGATGGTCATAACTTTATCGATACAACTCCGATTGGAGTGTATGGCCCCAACCTGGAAAGGTACGATCCTAGGCTACAACTCCCTAGTTGATCACGAGCTTATATTCAACCATCTAAGTCCTCAAATTAGCTTTTCAAGCTCCAACCCGCGTGCTTCCTGTGCACAGGCTACACCTTACCATTAAGACAAGATTCTACTCGTTCATCAGAACGACCCAACTCAATTTCAGTAGAAGGGTGTGGGTGTCCTCAACAACTCTCTAGTTGGTCATGAGTACAATTTACACCATTAAGTCACCCTAACACACTCATCTATCATCAATACACCCATTACACAATTGGTCTCTCCAATTCAGAGCATTCAGCTCTACTATCGTCCTCTGTCCAGTCTACAAAAATCATAAAAATTCCACTGTTTACTGGATTTGCCTCAAATTACTTTTGTTGGAAGGGTCTAGGTGTCCCCTACAACTCTCTCCTGGGTCATGATCCTCAAAATATGCCTCTAACAGCTCTCAATTTTCCAATCTTTACAGAGTGTCGAAACTGGCTGAAAACAGCACAGTGCTCAATCACAAAATCACAGTAAATTGCACACTTGTCCAATTGACACAAAATTTATGGTGACGACACTAGACATCATACCCAACATAATGCAAAAGACCTCATGTCAAAATTCAAATTATTCTAGTGAGTAATAGATACTGCAAGTTATCTCAGAAACCATCCAGTTTTCTAATTCAACATCAGATACTGATCATAGATAGATTTTTCTCATGCCTTTAAAATCATCCAAATAATTCACTGATTTTTTTAGATGATCAACATGCATCCATGAATATTGAGTACGAAAATTCCTACAATATCAACCATTCTGTTTTTCTTTTCCTGAGTCTGTTTTACACATCAAATGATCGTATAAAAATCTGAAATAAATCATGGATGATCATAACACATAAATGAACAAACGCTTTTAATTTTGTGGTCTAATTCAACATATTGTGCTCTCGGAAAAATTCACAACATGATACTCCGAACCAGCTTTCTCTAGTTCTATTCTGATTTCTACTTCTAACCTTTGAAAAGCAATCCTATGCATTCTAACACACATGCATGCAACCAAATTTAATTAAGAGACAAGAATTTCAAGTTTAGAGAAACTTCCCACCTTAGGTTGTAGTAGTAGAGGGAATCTCTTCAAGCTCCTCTTGGAAATCTCCTTCTCCTTCACTTCCTTCTTCTTTTCTCTCTTCCTTCTCTTTGGGGTGTTCTCTTCTGAAAATTCCAGAGCAAATGGGAGAAATGAAGTGGAAATGAGGGTGATGGAGGTGTGTGGGCCGGATTAGACAAGGGGGGGGGGGGGTGTAGGTTAGGCTATAGGTGGTTTGTAGGCCTCAAAACCATGGCTTAGCCCATTGGTTTGGGGTGTGTTATGTTGGCTGCCCAACTTAACTCTTAACGAGCTCCAACGAGTGTGAGACGCGTGTTTTAACGAGCGCATGCAACCTATATTCACTGTAGTATCATACCGTGTTATATTTGCATGTGCGTCCTGCCGAAAACTAGCTGTTATATTAGTATCGGTCCGTCTCGTTCTCGTGCATCCTTGGGATGCAACTCTCAAAAAAACCGTCCCGTAACCCTAACCATCCACCACGATGTCACAAATCGACCCAATAATACTACAATCAATTGCACGCATAGTAACAATATACATACACATATGCATATATTCAGATACAGTACAAAACGGGGTGTTACATAAAGCATGTCACTCACCTGTGGAACTTGAGCATCACGCTTATTGGGCAATAAAAACACTTAATTTTGACATGAAAAATGCAGGTGAAAAGAGAATATTGCAACTAAATGAGATGGATCAATTTCGCAATGATGCTTATGAAAATGTCAAGATCTATAAAGAAAAGTCTAAACGGTGGCACGATAAGCATATTTTGAGAAGAGAATTCAAGAAAGGGGAGAAGGTGTTGTTATTCAATTCAAAACTTAGACTTTTCCAGGAAAATTGCGATCTAGGTGGAGGGGACCTATTTGTTGTCATACGAGTTTTTTTTATATGGAGCTATATAACTTCATCATGAGAAAAAAGGGACATTCAAGGTCAATGGACAGCGGTTGAAGCCATACATGGATGGAGAAGTTGGCAAGGAAATCTTGTACATCGATACGGCCAAACAACAATGACAAATTGGAGAAAGTATGGCTGAAGATTTTAAACTTAGCGTTTCTTGGGAGGCAACCCATGTTTTCTTTTACTACATTTAGATTTGATTTTTCTTTTAGTTAATTATAAATTTAATTTTTGATTTTATTTTGTAGGATTGCATGACTTTGGAAGTGGCCGGGGCGGAGCTGTTTTCTACACCTGAATTGATGGTTGTTTTTTAGCAGGATGGAGTCAGAATGAGGCCATTTGGACATCTACAGTTCCAGATATCACTGAAACAATGAACGTCGCACGTGTAGAATTTTAACATGAATCAGGAGAGAAATTCTGAACTTTTTGCAGTTTTTCGTTTTCCTGTCCCATTGGGAACAATGTGATATTCAAGTTTGGGGGAAGGGGTACAAATTTATTTTTTATTTTATATATATTTGAAAAAAAAACAAAACAAAAAGGGATTTCAATTAGGCTTACTAGTGTTCTTTTGAGTTCTTTATTGTGCTAAAGCATTGAAATATTTTTTTTTTAGTATAGATAATATCTTATAAAGCAAAATTAAGCATACTTATTGGATTTCAAAATTCCTTACACTATTGTGAGAGTCTTGTGATTATACATAAAAGAAAAATGTGATGCTTTTTCTTGTGATTATCCTCTTTGATCTAGTCCTAAACAGAGTTTCAGTAAATAGAGTAATAAAATTGAATGAATTAAGTTCTATCTATTCCAATGTTTTGAGTTGCTTAGTAACTAGGGGTATTCATCACCAATGTTTACTTTTACGTCCAACGACAACTTGAAATATGAGTATGCAAAGCACTCTAATTTTGTGACTTGTTGAGTAACCGGGTGAATTCATCACAAATATTTGCATTCGTGTCAAAAGGCAAGTGACAACATAGAGAAGAGCGGAACATTAAAAATATAAATAAAATAAAATAAAATTAAAAAAAAAAACCTTTAGTTTGCTACTCGGTTTGTAATAGTGAGAAGGGGTAATCACAGATAGAGTTGTTACATACTTTAATTACATTAATTACATGACAAATATGACTGGGTTGGGAAGTATGAATGAATAATTGCACTGGAGAAAGTGAGTATGCTTAGTTTTACTTTATTTTCTACTGTTTATATTTTTAATGGAAATTTTGATGCTTGCATGATGAGATCTCTTGGTGTGATGAGCTGAGCCTATTATTGGTTATTATTCCTTTATTCATGATTTTACTTTTTGCTCGAGGACAAGCAAAATCTAAAGTTTGGGAGTATTTGATTTGTCTAATTTTTATATAAGTATTTGTACTCATTTACCTATAAAAATTGCTTGTATTCGTCTATCATGTTAATAATTCATCTTATTTCCATAGATTTCAGTTAATTAATTATTTTTGAAGCAAATAAGATTTTTTGATGCAAAAGGTGAAGATTTTCGGTAAAAATCAACAAACAAAACAAGGAGAGTGATTGATTATTTTTTATTGATTTGTTGAATTTTAAATTTTACAATTTGGCCATGAGAAAAGTAAAATAAAAATTTTAATTGCCAATAAAGGGTGAAAATGAAATAAACAAATTTAAAAGGGTTTAATTGAGCTAATATGATTATTAGTTAGTTTTATTTTATTTTATTTTAAAATCCGAAATTCTGATTTTGTTTTGTGTGTGCAGTACGTGTTTCAAGAAAAAGAAAGAGAAGAAAAATATGCAAGAAATAAAGAGCAAATCAAATAAGGAAAGAAATAAATAAAGATGTGGGGTTATTTGCAAAAATAAACCCTAATACCCATGTTCGGATCCCTATAAATAGAAGAGCCAAAAGCAATAGAGGGGCACGCCATTCGAGAGAGAGAGAGCGGCGAATGATCTCCATAAAAAAAAATCAGAGTGCACAGACTTCGAGACGGGAGAGGGACGAAAGAGACAGAAGCAGCAGGCTTCACTGTGGCGTCGCGGTTTTCGAGACGAGGAGATAGAAGGAAAAGGAAAGAGGTGTGCTGACATGGTGCAGCTGCAATGTTGCGGTTCAGAAATCAAGGCATAGGGTGCTGACGTAGGGCTGACGTGGGCGTTGCTCGGCTCGAGACAAAACAACAGAAAGGAGGAGAGAGAGAATACTGTTCGGCACAAAAATCGAGACTTCGATTTGCAATTTTTTAAAACAAAAACAGAGTTCTTTCTGTCTCTCTTTTTCTCTTCTAATTTTTATTATGCAATCCAAAACAATATTTGTTAGTTGCAAATTTATTATGAACTAAGTGTATTTTTCTAGGGCTTCGAAGTAGCCTAGTTTTGAGAACACAATTTTAATTCTATATTATTTTTCTATTTTTCCATGGTTGTGTATTTAATTTTTGTTCTTAATGCTTATAATTATTTGGCCAACTTTTGTATGACTTATTAAATCATGGAGAGACCATACTGGTAATTTGTGATTTCGAATTTATAAAATTAAACACTGTTAAAAGAGCGAACAGCTGTTAATGTGATCGTTATGAAATCCATAGATCTTAATAAATTTTCAATTAGTAATTTGTGCATGAACTATGACAAATAATTAGTTGAGAATATTTTTGATATTGCTTGAGAGAGAATATTGAATAATTTGGGAATTTTGGTCTACAACTTGGAAAAATAATATTTTTATTTACATGGAGTTATAAATTGTGTGGGATTAGGTGAAATCAAAAGCCCTAGAATTTGTTTTGCCATTAAGAAATCACAAAATTTTTAGATTTTCGTTCTTTTTTGTTTGTTTGGATCTTTAGATTAATTTAGTTGCATTATTTATTAAAATTTTGGTTTTCCAAATAGTAGTTAATCTAATAATTTCGGTACTGGATAAAATAATTGATCCTTGTGGGTTCGACATTCTTTTCACTTAACTATACTACTTGTTGCGATTTTGTACACTTGCAAATATTCACATCATCTACCTCCTCTAATCTACTACCTGCTCTTCACTTACAATCACCTCAGCGGGAACGACTTCCATTGCTTTCGCGTACAAGCTTTTCTTCTTTATCTTTGTTGCAACATAGCCAATTCTGAATAAGCACCCGCTTATTGCACGCATCACAAATCGCAACTTCAACTAGGCTTCGTCCAATGATAACAACCATTTTCAGTACGATGACTCTCAGCTAAGCTTCGCTTTTCGTATGAACTCTACGTGCAATGCCCAACCCTCAATCCATCCGGTTTTTGTACGTGGAATTCAACACAAGATCTGAATTTGATCATTCAAAAGGGTGTTAAACTAGACATCAGAGGCTAAAAATTCATATTTTTAAAGGTAATTCAAATTATGTCATTAACATGAGGGAAAATCTGATTAAAAAATAAGCAACTAACAATTCAGAAATTGTCTTAACATGAATAGGCCAATAAGTAAATCATAACACCATATATTTCATGCAAATTGGCAATCAAAGTGATCCTAGGTGTGAACATGCAAATTTCTAAGTTTAAGATACAATTATCACAGGCATAGTATCAATACATCGATCAACTTCAATCTAGCACATTCGATTTAACATGTCCAATTTATCAAGTAGTCCTATGCATGAATCTAGTTATTTAATTGTGCATATGCATGAACAATAGGGACTAGGTTTTAGATCAAAGAGAATGGCACGATGTTAAACATATATCAGGTTAGCTCATGTAAACCCTCAACAGACTTAACGGAATTGTCAAAGCAGTAAGATAACAAATGGGACTGGATCTACTTGTAGAGATCAAATAAACTTGAACAGAATAAAATGCTAGTTCAAGAAGAGACTTTCTGTTAATTTGCAGATTCAAATAATAAGAATAACTAGATCAGAGTCCCCTGGCAAAAATCCGAAAAGACACGTGCGAAATACGTGCAAAGAAATCCAAGAAAATAAAGCAACAACAACACAGTGAAATTCCCCCACCGGATCGGCTCGAACACAGAATAGTGATCTCGGATCTGCTGTGCCAAAACATGGCACAGCGATCTTCTTCAACCTCGGCAGAGAGAGAGAGAGAACGGAAGAGTTGACGGCGATCACGACGTGACTGCGACGACACTGTGGTTGGGAAGCGACGACAGCGCGAGGGCGACGGCAAAGTGACGGCTCTGTTCCTGCTCGAGAACAGGGGAAGACGATGCGACTGGTGCTCGGCTTGTACGATGACGAGGATGTGCTAGGGGAACGTCAGAGGGTGTAGGGGTACACAGAGGGGCGATCGGAGCACGGGATGGCGGTGGCGAGGACGAGACGGCGAGGGATGGGTTAATGGCGATGGGTTCGGTTGAGCAGGAGACTGGGCGAGGATAGGGAGATGGAGATGGGGATGGGGTGACGAGGGCGAGGTGGTGATGACAAGGGTGGCGAAGAGCGACGAGATTGGGTTCGGAGGGGCTAGGGAAATTGGGTAACATGGAGAGAGAGAGAGAGAGAGAGCGGGAGATGGAGAGGGGTAGGGATGCGCAGTAACGGGGGGGGGGGGGGGGGGGGGGCAGGCTTCACAGGAAACTAGGGTTAGGGTTAATGACGGCTAGGGTAATTAGGGTTAGGGGATTAATAGGAGATTAGGTATTTATTGGAAAAAGATAGGATATTGGAATATTGGGTATTTCGGTATAGATCCAATAAAATAAAATACATTGTATATGAACATAATTGATCAATACAAATCCAAATACAAGAAATAAGATGTCTCTTAAAATATAATTTGTGTTATATAAATTATTGGAGATAATTATAAACAACATTATTAAATAAGAAGGGATTTGTTTTTAATAATCAGTCATAATAATAAATAATCACCATGACCAAAAGTACCCTAAAATAACCATGTCAACAAAATAATAATAATAGTAATATCAATCAATCAATAAGAATAAAAGACTATCAATAATAATAGCAATCGTCAGAATAATAATATCAATATATAAAAATAGGAATTCGTTGAAATAGTCAAAACAATAATAATATTTCTGAGGGTTAAAATGCAAATAGTTGATCAAGTAGAAATGGAACAAGTTTATTCGAAATAATTATAATTATTGTTTCGAAAATTGCTTTAAGAAAGAAACTCAAAATGAATTTAACAATAACAATTTATAAATATCAAGATACAGAAAATACTCATGAAAATACGTATTTGCGGGAATAGGGATTACAAATCCTACACATCTTACAACAAAATTTTGTCCTCAAAATTTTCTTAGGTGGTACATAGGACAAGGCAAAACACGCTGGGGTAACAAAAACAGAGAGTTAAGGGAAAAGAACAAAGCAGTGACAACACCAGAGAAAAAAAAGTAGATAACAATGTGGTCAAATGGAATGCAAGAAAGAAGAAACAATACAAGACTTGCAAGATAGCAAAGTAAAGAGATGAAGAAATAGATAGAACTAGAATCGAAGAAAGGATGGACAAGGAAGAGTTAGACCAAGAAAATGAGTCAACGGATGAGGATGAATGCAAGGGATAGAGTGAAACAAACAATGCAGGGAAGGGGAAACAACAAGAGAATCACGGGACCAGTGGGTTATGGGCCCGCCACGCTTCCGCTGCGCTACTCCGATGGTGATGTCCCGAGCAACATACATGTCGTTGTAGATCACATGACACCAATCGACGAACCGAGCAGGAAGACAAAAATGAGACACCAGGATCAAAGAGAGTATGGGCTCAAGATAGATATAAGCAATAATGCAAAATGAATATAAAGTTTGGCTTCAATTTAAATAATTAAAAGATATGCTATAGATCAAAACTAATGAGCTTTAACAAAAATGATAATAACAAATATCTATAATAATAATATCAACAATAATAGAACAATAATAACAATAATAATAATAATAATAATTACAATAATGATAACAACACATATTAATAGTAAAAATAATAATAACAATAACAGTGATAATAAAATAATAACAACAATAAAAATAAAAATATTAATAATAAAAACAATAATATTAAAGATAATAACAACAATAATGATACAAGTAATGATAACCATAATAATAAAATAATAATAACAAAAATAATGATAACAACATTAACAACAGTAATCAAAATCATACTGGTAATAATAAATTAAAACAAAATATTAACAATACTTATAATAATGATAATACATACATGACAGAAATGGGGTTCAACATATTTATGAAAATGATGCAATAATAATAATAATAATAATAATAATAATAATAATAATAATAATAATAGCATTAAAATAATAATAATAATAATAATAATAATAATAACAATAAATATAAAAAAATACTGACAATAATAATAATGACAACAGTAGTAATAATAATAATATCAATAATAATAAAATAACAGTAAACAAAAATAATAACAACGATAAAGATAAGGAAAACAATAATAATAATACTACTATTGGAAAAAAGGCTTCCTCCGTCCCCTTTAGAGATCTCAGATCTAGTCCTCCGTCCCCTGTCTACAAATCACGGTTCTCTGTGTCCATCTTCGGATCTCGGAGTCGTTTCTTCCTGGTCTTCCTCGTCCCCCCTCTGTCCTTTATTTGCCTCCTCTTGGAGCAACGTCCCTTCCTCCTTTGGTCGGTGCCCGTCTAGCGGGTGACAGGTGTGGAGCACTCAGCTTCCTGGTCTCGCTCTTCTTGGTTGCTGTTTGCAGAGGTCTCTAGGCTCCAGCAGCTCTGCTCAGCACCTGGCGACGTTTTCACCATATCCTATCTCGGTAAGTCTGCGATTTTTAAATTCGTTTCCTTCTTTTAACCCCTCTTGTCCGTGTTCTCTCTGTTTGACTCTTATTGAGTCCGTTCTTAGCCTTTCTTCTTTCCCCCTTTTCTCGTTCTTGCAATCTACGTTCTTGCATTTTGTTGGATCTGAGATCAGTTATTGCGGTTCTTTTTCTTCGGTTATTGAACGGTGTTATGAGGCATTTCAGTTTGGAGCTGGAGATTCTCTTCCTCGTTGAGATCTTCACCGCTAATCATTTCTCCGTTCGAGTTCGTAGCCTTTTTAGGCTCGACTCTTCAGAGTATTTTCTGAGAATTCTGTGGCTCTCTTGTTCCGCTGGTCAATTGCTACAGTGTTGGTTTTTTTATCTTTCTCACTGTGCTACTCTTTTCCTCTCGTTTTCCCTCGCGTGTTGGGCTTGGGCTGCTATGGGCTCCGATTGGGTTTAAGTTGTGAAAAAAAGGGAAATTCTTCTCTAGGTATAAACTGGCTAATCACAGCCCTCCCTCGATTTCCCCCCTTTTGTTAGGTCCTTCCCCAGAAGCATCTGGTGCGTCTGACTGCTTCCCACTTCTGTCCTTCCTCTTTTCCTTCCACCTCTCTTTCGAATGGTTCGTCCCCCTTCATCCTCCGTGCCCTAGTGTGTTACCGGCGCCTCCAACCTAGTTACATTAAGGCATTCTGTTCCGACAATATGAAGTGCCTATTTTGTTTAAAATCCGGCCACTCCCACAATCGTTGCTTTTCGTTGCAACAAGTTTTGGGTCTGTCTATTGGAGTTCCTATCTCCAATCAAGTGATTGAGACGCTAGACTTTCCCTCACTTCAATCCAAGCTTGCAGACCTTTAAGTCTTAAGCCTAAGAGGGCGAAGCTTTCCTTTGCTCCATCTATTCTCTTGATGCCTCCTAGCTTGCAGCGAATCATTGGAGCGGAGTTTTCGATCGCTCATGGGCCGTCGCCCCCTGCTTCTCACATGACTAAACCTCAAGCTACCATAGTGTTCATCAATACGATGGAACTTTCCGATAAAATGAAAATTTTTGACTGCTACGGTGCAGTCTTCTTCTCTGGGGGATCAGTGTCTAGTGTTACTCTGGACTCTTTTCTTAGTAATTTCTGTAATGTGCAAGATTGGAAGTGGGTGACTAACTCTTGTTCGAATGGGGAAATGGTTATAAACTGCCCCTCTATTAAAATCCTGGATGAGCTCACTACCATCAACTCTCTCCATTGGTTCTATCAATGTGTCCATTCGCAAATGGTTACACTAGGGTCATCCTCCTCCTTCTTTGATTAACTCCCCGGTCAAAGCCACTTTATTGGGGCTTCCCCCGTTTTGTGAGTCTCACCGTGTTGTCGCCGACATGACTAAGTGTGTGGGTGAATTGCAACATATTTGCGCATCTTCCATGATGGCTTCTGGCTGTCTGCAAGTGGATGCGGAGTTCTACTGCCCGTCAGTGAAAGATAGAATCAACGCTTATACGCTGCGAGATCACAAGACGTGCTTCGCCGTTTTTGTCATTTACCAAGAGCTTTCGGCAGCCAGTATCATTCCAGCTCCTGCGGCATTGGGCGCCTCCAAAACCCCTGCTAACCCCATCGCCCATCATGCTTCTTTCACTATTGGTTCTTCTTCTCTTACGACTACTCCCTCGTCCAAATGGAAGGCGTCGCAGAAGGCACCCTTTACAAAGAATTCCCCTTTCCCGCGCAGAAGTATTAAGGTTCCTCCTACCTCAAAGATTTCCCCAACTAAAGCTCCTAATCTGGTCTGGATTAATCCAGATATCCCCAGTTGGGAAGCCCCATCAAGAGTTGCCTTTGGCTCCTACTGACCACCTTCCTAAGCCCATTATTCAACCTTCTTTCAAACCTCTCCCTACCCAGGCTTCTACTGTGCCTTCGGTTACTGATGCTGACTCTTCTGAGCCCAAGTTGATTGACTCAGCTAATAAGTGGCCAGTTTGGAAGGTTAATCCTCATTATTCGGCTGATTGGGACAAGTTCAAAAGTGCGGTGCACGTTACTCTTTCAAGTATCGTCCCTTCTCCTGCTCCTATTAAAACCGTGGTACCTTTTACTCCTCGTTCTGATATCTGGGTCGACAATGATAATCTCTCGGAGGATGACCTAGCCGATCTCACCTCATCCAAGTCTCTCAAGCAGGTATATCGCTTTTTCAATTCAGTTGTCATTTACGGCAGGTCTTTTATTTTTTTTGGGTTCGATGGCAGTTGTTGTCTTAGATTTGGACCCCATTCGTCCTTTTCTTCTAGCTACTCTGCTTTAGTTTGTCTAGCTACTTTTTGTCATTTTAACTTTCCTATGCGGTTTTTCGCTGCTTCGCTGGAGATTGGAGTCATTAAGGAGCAATCCATCACCCTTTCCTCCCCCGTTCTATTTCCACTCTCATCCCTTCCTCTCTCTGTCACTTCTTTAGGGGTCTATAGACAGGGTGGATATCAGTTTATCCAACCCAGTCTGCCCCTTGATAGCTTCGGCGCTTCCTCCGGTGGATGATCCCATTCAGCAACAGCTTCCGTCTTGCTCCTCTAATCATTCTTGCTCTGTCATTCATTCTAGTGCCCACATTCGGGCCAAAAAATCTTCAAAAATGTTGGCTGATTCTAAGGCATCCTTAGCTACTCAGATCCGTGTAAGGATATTCCTCTACATCCTGCTCTCCTCTTCGCTATCAGAACCCCTTAGATCCATCTATCAAGTGCATTTTGACACTCTCTCCAATCTCAACATTACCAGGAAGATGGGTTTCCTGGTTGATTCTGATAATTTTGTTGACTTTGAGGCTATTTGCAGCCGTGAAATCAATAGAGCTTTTGAGACCAACTGTTTTAATGATTAGTTTATCTTGAAATATTCGTGGTTTGCGGAGCGCGTCTAAGCAGCAAGCTTTGTTTCAACTCATTTCCTCCTCCCATTGTGATCTTATTTCTATCCAAGAAACTAAACTTGAGGACCCTTCTCCTACTATCTTGCGCTCCATCGGTGGATCCTTTATCAACAACTGGATCTCCCTTGATGCTAATGGATCTAGAGGAGGGAATCTTTTTGGTTTTAAGGGATCAAAATTCACTCTTATTTCGATTCGTCGCTTAACTTTCTTTCTGATTATGCCTTTGTTGGGTTCAACTCAATTGTGATCTTACCATTGTGTCCGTTTATGGCCCGTCCACTGCGGAGCGGCGAGAGGAGTTTTGGAATGAATTTCATTCTTTCCATAACTATTTTTTGGGTATCCTTTTCTTCTGCGGTGAATTTAATGTCACTAGATTTTCCTTCGAAAGATTAGGGATCTCCCCGAACCCTTCAGACTCCCCCCATTTCAACGATTGCATCCGTTCCCTTCAGTTGTCTGATCTTCCCATCAATGGAAGAGCGTTCACTTGGTCTAATATGTTGTTTTCGCCTGACCATGGCTAAGCTTGATCGCTTTCTGGTGTCCAATGATTGGATCAACCTTTTTCATAAATCTTTCGTCTCGGCGATGCCCAATCCTTCTTTGGACCACGTGCCGATCTCCCTCAATGCTAATTTCAACTTCCCTAAACCTTTCAAGTTTCGATTTGAAAAGTTTTGGTTGCAAGACCAAATCTTTGTCAATCTCATCACGGAATGCCTCTCTTCTATTACCAGCTCTTCTGGTTTGGGACTTATTCTGATTAAGCTGCATGCAATCAAATTCGGTTGTAAAATTTGGCGGAAAGAGAAATTCGCTAATGTTAATTACCTTAAAAACGTTCTCCTCTCTACCATCGATTCTATTGATAGGCTTGAGGAAAGCGGCCCCATCTCAGATTCCCTCCGTTCAGAACGTGCATCTTGTAAAAGAGATTTTGCTACCATTCTCCGTAATGACCATATCAAATGGGCCCAGCGGGCTAAGTTTCGATGGTTGAAGGATGGGGATGGTAACACTGCCTTCTTCCACAATTTAGCTTCGCACCGGCAGTGTTGTAACCACATCTCTTCTATTATCGATAATGACAATGAATTCACTTCTACCTCGGATATTCATGCCAATTTCCATCGTTTCTTTAAGGATCTTTTAGGGCTCCCCGAAACATCGATCGATTCATCTGGACTGGAACCATTTATATGGTCCTCAGCCACATGATCTTTCAAGTTTAGAAGTGCCTTTTTCTTTAGATGAGATTAAGTCCGCAGTGTTTGCTTTAAAAAGCAACTTTGCCCCTGGACCAGATGGGTTTCCTGCTTTTTTCTTCCAACAATTTTGGTATTGTTTCAAAGACGACCTACTCTGAATGTTCTTGACCTACATCAAGGGAATTTCTCTTTCGATAGGATCAATTACTCTCACATCGTCCTCATATCGAAAATTTTGGGGGATTGCTTGGATCAATTCTAGCCTTTTTGCAGGTACCTCATCCATTTTTATTAATGGCTCGGAAGGTCATAAATTCAAGTGCAAGCGAGGCCTTCGTCAGGGCGATCCTATTTCTTCCCTTTTATTTTCACTTGTTGCCAATGTTTTCAGTAAGCTTCTCTGTAACGCTTGGGAGGCAGGCGTCATTGAAGGCCTGGGTAACTCTCATAGTTTCAGAGGGGTGCTGAACCTTCAATATGCGGATGATACTATCATTTTTGCTAAACCCAATGGGTGCACTTTACGGAATTTGAAGTTACTTCTTTTCATTTTTGAAAGTGCTTCTGGTTTGGCAATTAATTTCCAAAAGTCTTTCGTTCTTTGGCTTGGAGGGTCTCTTAACCGGCAGGTTGAAATTGCTCATTTCTTAAACTGTGCCTCTGCTTCGTTCCCTATCCGTTATCTTGGTTTGCCTTTAAGATGGGGTATGCTCCACAAGTCGGATTGGTTACCTATGATCGACAAAGTCGAATCTAGACTGAACCTGTGGGTGGGTAAGCACCTCTCGCGCGGGGGTAGACTCATTCTGGTTAACTCTGTTCTTTCTTCGATTCCTTTATACATGATGTCCTTCTTTTACCTTCCGTCTTGGGTCATTAAACGTATCAATCAGATCAGAAGAAATTTCTTCTGGTTGGGATCGGACTCGTTTAGACCGGGCACTCACCTTTGTAATTGGAAGTTGATCTGTACCGCGAAGGCCGCAGGAGGGTTAGGGGTTCTGAACCTCAGGCATCAAAACTTAGCCCTCCTCAGCAAATGGTTATGGAGATTCATGAATCTTGAGCATCTGCCTTGGGCCCGTCTCATCTCTGTTAATTGTTTCGCTCGCCGTAACATTTTGGAATTTCCTACTGCCCTTTCTCGTAAAGCTTCTCCTTTCTGGAAAGGGGTCTGGAAAGCGACCGACCCTTTCCAATGGTATTGCTCATGTTTGCGCCGAGGGTTTTAAAACAAAATTTTGGAAAGATTTATGGTTTGGGAATATGAAGTTGGAGCGAGCGTATCCTGAGCTCTTCCATTTAGTGTCCCACCCCTCGGCATTGGTGTCGGATTACTTATCCGTCATCAACAACCAAAAGTTCTGGTCCATTGCCTTCTCCGGCATTCTTCCTTTACAGCGAGCGAATGAGCTCAACGAGCTCTTCTCTCGTATCAACCTCTATTCCTGGCATCCTCATGATGCCTTCAAATGGCGATGAACCAGTTCGGGTACTTTCTCCGTTAAATCCTTCTACAACTTTCTAAATTTTTGGTGGGATTCATTCTCCGCTCGCCAAGCCGTTATGGAGCAGTTGTCTTCCACTGAAAGTTAAAATCTTATCTTGGCTTGCGCTTAATAACAAGTTACTTACCGTTAAGGTGCTTAATAGAATGAACTTGGCATTAGGTCAATTATGTCCTCTCTGCGCCTCAGAACATGAGGACGCCGATCATCTTTTTCTCAAGTGCAATTTTATTAAACCTTTATGGATGATTATTGCAGTCGCATGGCAAGCCGACTCTATCCCCAATGATTTTCCATCATGTTGGATGTCTCATTCTATTAGGAAAGAGTACCGGTAGCCTTGGTTTCTTTCGATTATGGCTATCATCTGGGTTATTTGGTCGGAATGGAATAAACGTATTTTTTCCAACTCCACAGCGCCAATCTATAAGCTTATCGATGAGTTTTATTTCTTTACTATGTTTTGGCCATCCAATTTGTCGCTTGATAAAGTGGGGGCATTGCACTTATCTCGCTTGGATGAGGCCTTAAACTATTTTCGTTCTAATAGCTATTAATTATACTTGTTTTGTTCTTGATTATTTCTTAACCTCTTTTCTGCTGTCATCTTACAGTCCTAAGGACGAGTTGTTTGTATGGCATCCTTCTCTTCAGGTTTTGGGGGTCTGGCTAGCTGTGGTGTTTGATGCTGCTACCCCTATGGTGCCCCGCTGTTTTGAAGTTTTGGCTGTTTTCTTTCCTTCGGATGCTTACGATCTCTTGTATATGTTGTTCTGGCTTGTTCTTGTTGCTGGTTTGGTTTGTTTGTACTGTGTGGGTAGGTGATTGTTCTGGTTTTCTCTTTTGTTGAACTCTATTGTCTTGGGAGCCTGTATTTTAGGTGTTGGGTTACCCTCGGTGGCTCAGCTTTTTCTTTTGTTCGAGGTGGCTCCTCTTGCTGTTGTAGTCTGTAAACACTTTATCAGTTGGCCCCCTTTTTGTGTACAAGGTTTATGGCCAACCCGCTTTTATGTTATTATAGTTGGCCTTTTATCGCCCTTGTTCTGGGGTGGTGGTGACTGATATGGGTTTTGCTATTTCCTGTTTTTATTCTGGCTCTTAGTTTCTTTATTAATAGCATGTTTGTGCATCCACTTTTGTGGGATTTGGCCCGCTCTTACCGATTGAGAAACGTATGAATTAAACATATGCAGCGTAGCAAATTTACACAATAAATATATCATAAATTATATAGTAACGTATGAATTAAATAAGCTTCTAACATGTCGATGAAGATCCAAAATAAATATACAAATAATAATCGAAATACAGGAAATATTCGGAAAGAAAAATTATAAAGATAAAAATAGGTAGGAGAATGAATCTATACCCAATAAAGACTCAAAGAAGAGGATGACTAGAAGAGACAAAAGGAAATCAAAGAATTGAATGTGAAGGGAGAGGAACAAGGGGCAAAATTGAAAGAGAATATGGCAGGGCAGAAATAACTAACATGATACTCAATATTGAATTGACAAAATATGATAGATGCAAGAACAGAAGAAATAAAAGACGCAAGAACTGAAATTTAACAAAATAGCAAAAATACCGACAGTCGTATCTTCGGCAGTCTCTGGTTCCTCTGCAATCTGGTTGTGGGCCTGATCACACTCTCTAGCCTGTCCTCCATTGGGAGCTGATCCTCCAGTTGGTGCACTTCTCCTGTTCTTTGGGCAGTCCCGAACCTTGTGACCACCCGCTCCGCATTCAAAACATAGGCGGTTGGCTGACCGGCAATCCTTGCGTAAGTGACCAATCTTGCAGCAAAAGTTGCATGTCGGGCCCTTCCTTCTAGGGGTCTGTACCATGATAGCGAAGGCATGATGCTGGGGCGCAAATACACACAGTCGGGTGAGCTATGCGTTCTCCTGGGCTCTTTCCAGGCTAGCTCTCATCAGCTCATTGTGCTCTCGTTGTAGCTCCATCATTCGTTGCATCGCCAGGAGAATGGAGGAATTCTCTGATGTTCCATTCGTGGACGGAGGAGTCGAAGCATCTTCACGAGCCATAGTCTGCAAAACCATTCAGTTGGTGAGTACCCAGACATATGTGGGTAGACTGACAAATGATAATGAATGCAAGGGACGGAAGGATACAAGGAATCAAAGGATTGAATGCAAAGGGGTTAGATGTGGATCGATTAGGATTAATATCTAGATTATATTAAAGTTATTACATGTTCATGTGTTCAACGTGGTGCACATATTATTGAGTTAACCTGGCTAAAGCCAAACTTGACTAATATATCAATCAAAGCCAACCTCCGTGAAGATAGTCATGTTTGATTGATATATTACTCAATCTTGGGCTCTGATACCACTAAAAACCTGTAACGTCCCGCTTCCCAAAATACGGGAATACGAGCACGTAACGTAGGCCCAGCGAATGATTAGACATCATCCATAAGCTGTACCAGTCTAACTCAACAATATACAATAGAAAACAACCATGCAGGAAGAATATAATCACATAACAAAGAATAAACTCCAAAAAAATCATGAAATAAATTCACCAATATTAATCCAACATCTGGGATAAAAACAAACTTCGGGTCACAAATGCCCAAGAATACAAAGTATGATAAAAAGAAACACAATAAGCAAATAATAAAAGATAGCTAAGCAGTCTAACAGTCCAGCTCCAATCTTCAGAGAGTTTGCTCACAAATTTCTTCCTGTATTGCTCCTTCGGAACTTGTAAATTCTTGATCTAAAAAGAAAGAAAAAAGTGGCCTTAGAGCAAGTCGTGGGCAGCATGTAGAGAAAATAGAGGATAAAGGAAAGCATGAATATGAAAGAAAAGGGACATGGTCAAAGTCAATGAACAAAGCAAAGAGTAGGTAATAGTATCAAAGGTTTACAATAATCACATATGTAATGCATAATGTCAAGTCAAGTTCAATAAAAGATCAAGTATGCAGGTTATTAGTCATTTTATAAGCCTATCTAGTGCACGTACTACTGCGTCCCATTCCACAGGTTCGACGCAAATACACAGTATACGTTTTAGACTTATGGTGAATTCACGGATCGTGTACTCGGCGTCGATGACGATAGTCTTACAATCAATAATTAACAATCAATACTTTTTCTTCCAATCAATACTTTTCCTTCCAATCAATATTTCTCCTCCTTCCAATACGATATAACGATAAGGCCTTGCCGAGTACATTTTCCGATCGTTCACTACCAAATCCTACCCATAATACCTCGGCTTGTTAATAGTTTATTTTCATCTTATGTGAGCATGAAAGAGGGTGTCAGTATTGTATAATACTAAGTGTGACTAATTATATGTGTTACAGAGAAAGCATGAAGCAAACACATCATATAAGCACAATTCACAAAATCAGGACAACATGACCTTACTGTACTAAAACATGGATTATGGTCACTGTTGCCGCTAAATTTGGTGTGGGGGCAAACAGATGAACTTGTGGATTCTTAGGGAAACTGAATAGTAAACCTGTTCCGTCGGCCTTCGATCCTCAATCCCGCCGTAGACCTGCAAAAAGTGCGAGACACCGGGGTTGTTCCTGGTGACGCACCCTCCGACGCTCAAGTCAGTAATCTGAAAGACTATGAGAGAGCGCAAAAACTGGTGAAAGATTGATTACCTCTTAATGGAGATGGGTGGGGGGTATTTATAGGCATCTTAGGGAACAGATTAGGCATGTAATTCCTGTGTATACAGATAAGGAATGTAATCCCTAATCCCCAGTGAAAGGATAGATATGAATCAGGGCCGTTGATTAATATTAACCAGAAACCCTAATTCTATCCCGCTGGACCGGGTTTGTTGCGGGTTGAAACCCGCACCCAGTTGTGGTGGGTCCGTTCGCGGGTTATTGCATCTGCGAGAAGGAGGCCCAGTACCCGCTTCAGACCCGTTTGGTAAAATTACCGTTTTACCCCTGAACTTCAGGATTCGTGCCCAATTCGGACGGTCTTGATTAAACCCCTATTTTTAGCCATATCACGAGCCCCCCACTCCTAAAGGCTGAGGAGAATCAGTCTTTGAGGAGTAGTTTGACTGTTTTAGTGGCTAGAGGGGTTGTATCGAAGTCCGAATGGGTGTTTTTGAAGCCCGAAGTGAATGGTAAGGTAATTCTTTCTTCTTTCTCGAAGTCCTGTGGTATATCAAGTATTTATCTATCTTTTCAGACTATTTATCTAATTTTGCGGTGCGTTAGCTAGTCGTTCGGGAGTTTTAGCTGTACATCCTAGGCAATAATTGTTCGTTCGGAGGCTCAAAAAATGTCCCCCGAATTTTCCATTATTTCCTAGAATTTTTAGCTAATTTTTCCGAACTTTTAGCAATTTTTCGTGATTTTTAGATAAATAAAATGATTTAAATAAATAAAAATTAATTTTTTAATACCTATTTATGACGTGGCGTCATCTGAGCCCTTGATCAGGGCGGAGCGCGAATTTCGGAGTGATCAGACGGTCCCTACTCCTCGGCAAGTTTTTCCACCGTATACGAGGGTCGGTACCTCGGTACCTCGGCTCGGCTTGGTACTTCGAGGACCAGCGCCTCGGCTCGGAGAGTTAGTGCCTCGGCTCGGAGAATCCGAGGTACGTGGCATCATCTGGGCCGTCTATTTCAGCATGGATCTCCATAAAATGCTATCTTGTCGTTTAGTGGACGTGGCCAAATCTGGGCCGTCCATCATGACGAGCGCGCTTTTTTACAAGATCCAACGGCTGATATGGGTCGGCGTGATTTTTTGCCATATACGAGGGTCGGTACCTCGGCACCTCGGCTCGGAGGGTCAGTGCCTCGGTTTGGGGAGTCGGTGCCTCGGTTCGGAGAGTCGGTGCCTCGGCTCGAAGGATCCGAGGTACGTGGCATCATCTGGGCCGTTCATCATGGCGCGCATCACGAGGATGAGGTTCAGATCACGAGAAAACGCTATCTTGTCGTTTTGTGTGCGTGGCACGATCTGAACCGTCCATCAGATTCTGTCGCGAATTCTGGAGAGATCCGACGGTGACTTCGCCTCGGGACGATTTTTCTCCATATACGAGGGTCGGTACCACGTCATCTCGGCTCGGCACGTCAGGGCTGTTTGGCCGAGGTGCTGAGTTAGCTATTTTGGAGGAAGCGTCTCTTGATGGTTCCACTTCTTCGTGCTTAGTGGCTCGGCTGCTCGGCTGAGCTGTTCGGTAGTTCGGCTGAACAAGCCGATGGCGGGCAGCTCGAAAGAGACGCGTGGCTGGATCTGGGCCGTTCATCATGGCGCGCATCACGAGGATGGGGTTCAGATCACGAGAAAATGCTATCTTGTGGTTTTGTGGGCGTGGCACGATCTGAACCGTCCATCAGATTTTGTCGCGAATTCTGGAGAGATCCGACGGTGACTTCGCCTCGGGACGATTTTTCTCCATATACGAGGGTCGGTACCTCGTCATCTCGGCTCGGCACGTCAGGGCTGTTTGGCCGAGGTGCTGAGTTAGCTATTTTGGAGGAAGCGTCTCTTGATGGTTCCACTTCTCCGTGCCTAGTGGCTCGGCTGCTCGGCTGAGCTGTTCGGTAGCTCGGCTGAACAAGCCGATGGCGGGCAGCTCGGAAGAGACGCGTGGCTGGATCTGGGCCGTTCATCATGGCGCGCATCACGAGGATGGGGTTCAGATAACGAGAAAATGCTATCTTGTCGTTTTGTGGGCGTGGCACGATTTGAACCGTCCATCAGATTCTGTCGCGAATTTTGGAGAGATCCGACGGTGACTTCGCCTCGGGACGATTTTTCTCCATATACGAGGGTCGGTACCTCGTCATCTCGGCTCGGCACGTCAGGGCTATTTGGCCGAGGTGTTGAGTTAGCTATTTTGGAGGAAGCGTCTCTTGATGGTTCCACTTCTCCGTGCCTAGTGGCTCAGCTGCTCGGCTGAGCTGTTCGGTAGCTCGACTGAACAAGCCGATGGCAGGCAGCTCGAAAGAGACGCGTGGCTGGATCTGGGCCGTTCATCATGGTGCGCATCACGAGGATGGGGTTCATATCACGAGAAAATGCTATCTTGTCGTTTTGTGGGCGTGGCATGATCTGAACCGTCCATCAGATTCTGTCGCGAATTTTGGAGAGATCCGACGGTGACTTCGCCTCGGGACGATTTTTCTCCATATACGAGGGTCGGTACCTCGTCATCTCGGCTCGGCACGTCAGGGCTGTTTGGCCGAGGTGTTGAGTTAGCTATTTTGGAGGAAGCGTCTCTTGATGGTTCCACTTCTCCGTGCCTAGTGGCTCAGCTGCTCGGCTGAGCTGTTCGGTAGCTCGACTGAACAAGCCGATGGCAGGCAGCTCGAAAGAGACGCGTGGCTGGATCTGGGCCGTTCATCATGGTGCGCATCACGAGGATGGGGTTCATATCACGAGAAAATGCTATCTTGTCGTTTTGTGGGCGTGGCACGATCTGAACCGTCCATCAGATTCTGTCGCGAATTTTGGAGAGATCCGACGGTGACTTCGCCTCGGAACGATTTTTCTCCATATACGAGGGTCGGTACCTCGTCATCTCGGCTCGGCACGTCAGGGCTGTTTGGCCAAGGTGTTGAGTTAGCTATTTTGGAGGAAGCGTCTCTTGATGGTTCCACTTCTCCGTGCCTAGTGGCTCAGCTGCTCGGCTGAGCTGTTCGGTAGCTCGACTGAACAAGCCGATGGCGGGCAGCTCGGAAGAGACGCATGGCTGGATCTGGGCCGTTCATCATGGCGCGCATCATGAGGATGGGGTTCAGATCACGAGAAAATGCTATCTTGTCGTTTTGTGGGCGTGGCACGATCTGAACCGTCCATCAGATTCTGTCGCGAATTTTGGAGAGATCCGACGGTGACTTCGCCTCGGGACGATTTTTCTCCATATACGAGGGTCGGTACCTCGTCATCTCGGCTCGGCACGTCAGGGCTGTCTGGCCGAGATGCTGAGTTGGGTGTTTCGAAGGTGGGCAGTAGCTCGGTGGCCCAGCCGGGCTGTTCGATAGCTCGGCTCGGCAGACCGATGACCGAGTTGCTGACTTAGTGATTTAAAGAATTTTTGTTTCTCATAACGTTGCCACTTCTCCGCTTATCGCTTTGGCTTCTTAGTGGGCTTTTTGCGTTTCCCAAGGAGGCCCAACTTGTTAGGGGTTATAAGCTTTCGCCCTCACTCTCAAGCTCATTTCTTACTTTTTACTCTCAAGTTTTCACTTTCGATCTCTAAGTTTTCTGCTAGTGGCAATTTTCTTTCCAAGGCGTTGTCGTTAGCTGTCGCGTGGGCCAGGCGATTTCCGGTGAGAGCACTCCGACCGTGAACGTCACTTCAAAAGGTCAGTTCACTTAGCCTAAATAATTTTTCAAGAGATGTCTCGAGTGAACTCGGGGAGTGGGGCCTCGTCTTCGGGCGATGATGGTGCCGAGGAGAGGAGGAGGGCGGAGATCCGGAGAAAGGGAAAACATGTCGCCGAACCGTCTGTAGCCGAGACGAGGCAGGAGAAGAAAAAGAGGAGGGTGGAGACCCAATCTCCCGTAGTGGCGGTGATTGTGGAGAATCCGAAGCAAGCCCCCGAGATGGGACGATATCCTTCTGTCCTGTCCGGGCATTCGGGGGTCAGGCAGTACTAGGGCAACCTGCTGGAGAAGGCGATCTATGGGAAGTCTAAGATCGTCGAGGAACCTAACCCAGCCCTTCCCACCGAAGCCGACGAGCTCATTTCGTTGTTGTCCGAGAAGGATCTGCTTCGGGTCAGAAAGGCCTTCGCCATCCCTTCGGAGTACAAACTGATCCTCCCGGGTCCCGGGATGCGAGCGAATTCCAAGCTGCCGTCGTCGGATATGTGCATGTTCGACGTCGACTCCTTGAATGCCGGACTACGTTTCCCGCTGCACCCCTTCGTCCTTGAGATCCTCGGCTGGTTCTGCCTCGCGCCGACCCAGTTCATGCCGAACACGTGGCGTCACGTGAACGCCTTTTTGCTTCAGTGCTACAGAGCCAAAGTAGAACCGGATCTAACGATCTTCCGAGGAATGTATCGGATAAATAGGCAGCACAAGACGGAGTATCGATACTACTTGGGGCCGAGGAAGGGGGTTAGGATTATAGAAAACCCTGACTCAATTAAGGGTTGGAGAGAAAGATATTTTATAGTAAGGGGCGAGGCGATTCGGCCTATTCCGATCCGGTGGAAAGTGGAGGTACCGAAATTCGCGCGTGCCGACCCTGTTCTGTCCAAGGCCGAGGAGGAAGTGGCGAGGAAGCTAATGGCTCTTCCGCTGTTGAGTTGGAGGGAGTTGACGGAGGAGGTGTTGTTCGGGTCCGGCCTAAGCCCCATCGACCTGAGTATGCTCCTGACATCTCTTTTATTTTCGTTTTTCTTTCAAGTTTTTAGTTCGTCTCGCTAATTTGCTTGTCCATTCTTTTTTTGTTTCGATGCAGAAGCAATGAAGATCGACTTCAACTCCATGATGGCTGATAGGTCGAAGTTGGTCGGGGGTAGGAAGAGGAAGAGAGCGGCCGCGGCTACCTCGTCGACTCCACCGCCCACGGTCGCCTCGACCATCACCCCGCCCCCTCCGACTGTTGACGCGCCCTCGGAGGTTGTTGTTGTTGAGGAGCCCTCGTCTCCTGTGGCCCCTGGCGTGATTGAGGGGGCCTTCGATGTGAACGCGGCGCTGTCGATCGAGGCACCGCCGCTGACCAGGGATGCCGAGGAGATTCTGACCGAGCAGCATAAGCAGCTGTTCGTGCCGAATTGGCGAGTGAAGAACCATGACGGGTTCATCGGCAATTCGCAAATGTCAGTGCAGGTCGTCAAGCACTTGGCGACCCCGAAGGATCGAGCCGCGCTACGAGCAGGGACGGTGGGCGATGACACCTACGAGGTGGCTCGGTCACTTGTCTCGGTAAGTTTTTTGTTGCTAAGTTTTTTTTGTTGTTAAGTTTACTGTCCGGTTTGTTTAGCGTGCTTCGACGTTCTGTTCGCAGGCTACCTGTCACTTCGGCCATCTCCTCGAGACGTTTGCCGAGCAGGAGAAGGAGTTGAAGGCGGCGAGCGACAAAGACCGGTTGGCGAAGGTCCGGGCGGTCAAGGAACTCGAGGCCGAGCAGAGGAGAACCGAGGCCTTGGAAGTCCGGGTGGCCGACCTTGTTGCCGACCTGGAGAAAGTTAACGGGAGCCTCAAGGCGGAGTCTGCCAAGGCTGCCAAGGCCGCCGAGGAGCTGGCTGCGGCGACGAAGGCCTTGGCTGAGGAGAAGGCGGAGAAGAAGGCCCTGGCAACGAAGATCCGAGCCGAGGTGGAGAAGGAGGTCGAGGCTGAAGCGAAGAAGCACATGGCCGAGAACATGGAGCGGTCTTATCAAACGGCGCTCGACCATGTCCAAGAGCGGATCCCTGGCTTCGAGCGGGTCGGCTACCGCCTGTGGCCAGGGTCGCCTTCAGGCGATGAGGGGGAGGAAGGCGAAGGCGACGAGGCCGAAGACGAGGACGAGGAGGGGGAGGCCGACCGACCGGTGGTGGACGGCCCGGTCGAGGGGGGATCGAGGGGCCATCTGTTAATGCACCCGTGGTCGAAGCGGCGACGCAGGTGGACCCTTGATCCCCTTGTTAAATTTTTGTAGTTTTCTGTTTTGTTTTTTCCTCCGATCATTGTAATGCCTTTTGCGGACTGGCCACCGCTTTTAATGAATGCAAAATGTTTTGACTCCGAAATTTGTCTAAGTGTTTGGTTCGGTAGTGTAGTATTTCAATGCTATCCCTTTCTCGTTTCAGATTGCCGAGCAGACCCCTATCACCTCGGCTGATCGGCGCCGAGCCGAGTTGTTTAAGCGATCTCGGGAGGATCGTCTCGAGGGTGAGGTTCACTTGACGAGGAGGATACTTCACAACTTAGAGATTAGGCATAGTGAGGCTTTGGCCGAGCTGCACCATCTACGGATAGTCGAGGCCGAGCTATCCGCTAAGGAAGTGGAACTGGCACGAGTTTCAGCGGAACGAGATGGCTTTGCGAAGAAGGTGGAAGAGCTGCAAAGGGTGACGGTCAACAAGAGCATCGAGGTGACCCACTTGCGCCGCGTCATATCCGACAGTGCTGAGTACCCTGGTTCGGCAAAACTTCCTCGGTTTAAAGTGATAGTAAAGGATGACACAATGAAGGATCGGATCGTCGAACTGGAGGAAGAGGTCGCTCGGCTCAAGCCTTAGCCGGTGAGGGCTAACGTCCGGAGCACCTCGTGCACTCGCGAAGAGATCGAGCGAGGGATCACGTTCTATCAAGCGGCGAGCCGGACTCCTATCGTAGGCAAGTCAGCAGCCGACGCCCAGAGCGGTGTCCTCAAGCGGTGCTTCGGTTGGGGCAACTATCAGGGTCAGTGGCGAGGAGGCGTCTCGGTTCGTTGGACTGGATTCGAGCTCGGAGGTCAAGAAACGCCGACCCAGAGTGTCTCTGAACCGGGCATACCTCTTCCTCGGAGGTAGTAGACGGGTCGTGTCTTGTTGTTGTAACCCATTTGCAAGCTTTTATTGTTGTAATCCACTTTGTAATTTTGTCCAAGTTATTAATAGAATTGGGGTTGTTTTATCCGAACTGTTCTCTGTTGTCTTCTTATCTGTGCTCTAGTCGCGCTAACTAGGGTAGGCTCGAAATGAATCCGCGAGGCAGGTGTTCGCATCACCGAATACCTTGGCCTCGGAACTTTCTCTTTTGCTGCGCTTCCGAACCTTGCCCGGTCCCTTCAGGTACGGCTCGGCTTGGCTGCTTAGGCGCAGTTGTTTCTCGACTGCGCCCACATGGCCTGACCGTAGTTTGAAGACCAGGGTGACTTCTGCCGAGCGAAGTGAAGCGATCAGGGCCGTCTGATGTTTGCACGAATCTTGAGGCGGGTCCATTTCCCAAGAAAACACTATCTTGTCGTTTTGTGGACACGTGGCTGAATGAGATCTGCTCATCACGCCCTAGCACACCTTATGAGATGATCTGACGGTGGTTTCGTCTCGGGAGGTTTTTTTGCCATATACGAGGGTCGGTACCTCGTCCGCTCGGCTCGACAGTCGCGGGGCAGGTTGTGGTCGGCTTCTAACTCTGGCCCGTTTGAGGACGAGCCGGTGGAGTAGAGTCGAGCCGTAGGAGAGATCCGATCGTTAGATCAGTTTAAGGGATGCAGGAGCAGTTCCGAATGGCGAGCTACCTCTAGTCCGCTTAAGAGCGAACTTGCGAGGTAGAATCGAGCCAAGTGTTGGACTCCGATCCATTCAACGGCTGCAGGAGCAGTTTCGAACGGCGATCTACTTCCGGCTCGTCTACGGACGAGACGAGGAAGAAGAATCGAGCCGAGTGTTGGACTCCGAACCATCGTGAGGTTTGTTTAAGGGATGCAGGAGCAGTTCCGAATGGCGAACTACTTCTAGTCCGCTTAGGAGCGAACTTACGAAGTAGAATCGAGCCAAGTGTTGGACTCCGATCCATTCAACGGCTGCAGGAGCAGTTTCGAACGGCGATCTACTTCCGGCTCGTCTACGGACGAGCCGAGGAAGAAGAGTCGAGCCGAGTGTTGGACTCCGAACCATCGTGAGGTTTGTTTAAGGGATGCAGGAGCAGTTCCGAATGGCGAGCTACTTCTAGTCCGCTTAGCAGCGAACTTGCGAAGTAGAATCGAGCCAAGTGTTGGACTCCGATCCATTCAACGGCTGCAGGAGCAGTTTCGAACGGCGATCTACTTCCGGCTCGTCTACGGACGAGCAGAGGAATAAGAGTCGAGCCGAGTGCTGGACTTCGAACCATCGTGAGGTTAAAGAATTAAAGGCGGAGAGATGCGATAGTATCAAAAATATGAAAAAACTTTATTTATTAATATCAAATGATCGGCTACTTCTAAAGTTGCTAGCCTTTATTACAATGAAAAAAAAAATAAAGGAAAAATCAATACTAGTAACAGGAAGGGAATGGTTCGACATCTCGAGTTACTTAGAGAAGCGTAGTCGCTTTCTCTTGGTATTTCAAAAGATGGTCAGCATTCCAAGTCCTGGGAATTTCCCTGCCTTCAAGATCTTCTAGCTTGTATGCACCGGGGCGGATCACTTTTGAGATTTTGTATGGTCCCTCCCAATTCGGGGCGAGTTTGCCTTTCTGTCTGGGGAACGAGATGGCCAATTTTCGGAGGACTAGGTCCCCTTCTTTGAGGTCGGTTGGGCGGACTCTTTTGTTGTATGCGAGCTCAATTCTCCTTCGGTAACTTTGTTGCCGTATAGCAGCTCTTTCTCGGATTTCGTCTATCAAGTCTAGGCTTGCTCTGAGCTCCCTAGCATTCTGCTCTTCTTCAAAGGCTATCAAACGAGGAGATGGTATCCCAACCTCTAGGGAAATGAGGGCCTCGGACCCATAGGTGAGATTAAACGGGCTCTCACCTGTTGGGGTCCGCTTTGTGGTGCGGTAATTCCACAGAACGTTGGGCAGCTGATCGACCCACAAGCCCTTGGAGCACTTGTCTAGTCTTTTCTTGATGCCTGAGAGGATCTGTCGGTTGGCATTTTCGGCCTGGCCATTAGACTGGGGATGTGAGACGGAGGAGAAGCGGTGTTGTATGGCGAGGTCTTCACATAAGGCTCGGAAGGCGGCCTCGGTGAACTGCGTTCCGTTATCTGTAACTATGACCCGGGGAACGCCGAATCGGCAGATCACATTTTTCCAGAAGAATTGAACGACTCTATGCTCAGTGACTGTAGCCAGGGGCTCGGCCTCTATCCATTTCGATAAATAGTCGACTGCCACGACTAGAAACTTTAGCTGTCCGGGAGCTGGTGGAAACGGTCCTAGTAAATCCATCCCCCACATTGCGAAGGGGATCGGACTTGATAGGGAGGTGAGTGGTGCTTGTGGAAGGCGTCGGATGTCGGAGTATTTCTGGCAGGAGCTGCATTGCCGAACGTGTTGTTCGGCGTCCCGTAGGAGAGTGGGCCAATAATACCCATAGTTCAACACTTTGCGCGCTAGGGCTCTGGAGCCAGAATGAGCCCCGCCAATGCCCTCATGGAGTTCTTGCAGGGCGTAGTCAGCTTGCCGGGGGGAGAGGCACCTTAGGTAGGGCCGACCGTCCACCTGGGTGAAGGAGCGTTTATACAGAATGCCTTCGATTAATACATAACGCACGGCTCGGGTTCTTATCCTTCGTGCCTCCTTCGGATCCTGGGGGAGGAGTCCGTCTCTTAGAAACTCGACGAGGGGCTTCATCCAATTGTCTTCGAGGAGGACTGGCAGTGTTTCAACGGAGTCGAGCACATCATCCTCTATGCTCGGCTTCAGGAGGACTTCTATCAGAATAGTTTGTTCGAGGCCTTGAAGGGAAGAGGAGGCTAATTTGGATAGGGCGTCGGCCTGAGCATTCTCTTCTCTGGGGATTCTAAGGATGAGGGCCTCCTCGAACAGCGCCATGAGGCTTTTCACTTTAGCCAAGTACTTAACCATCCTGTCATCACGGGCTTCATATTCGCCGAGGACCTGATTGACGACCAACTGAGAGTCGCTGAAGATCCGCAGGCATTGTGCCCCTGCATTTCGGGCCATTCCAAGGCCGGCTATGAGCGCCTCATATTCGGCTTCGTTGTTCGAGGCTTTGAAGTTTATACGGAGGGAGTATTGGAGGATGAAGTCATCTGGGCCTGCCAGAATGACCCCTGCCCCACTTCCTTCGTTACAAGAAGACACATCGACATAGACCGACCAGACGGGTGGTCCCTTCATTGTTTGGCTGGAGTCGGGGATGGTGGTTTCGACTATGAATTCGGCCAGTGCCTGTGCCTTGATCGCAGTCCGAGGCTGATATGTTATATCATGTTGGCTCAGCTCGATTGACCACTTCATAAGGCGACCGGATGTCTCGGGCTTGTGAAGGACCTGTTTCAGCGGCTGGTCGGTAAGGACGACCTCCGAATGGGACTGAAAGTAGGGTCGAAGCTTTCTCGCGGCCATTACCAGGGCATAGGCTATTTTCTCAATCTTCGGGTACCGGAGCTCGGCGTCCCGAAGCACTTTGCTGACATAGTAAATGGGCTTCTGAGCCCTTTTTTCTTCTCTGACTAAGACCGCACTAAGCGTCTGTTCGGAAGCTGCCAGGTAGAGGTAGAGCGGTTCACCAGGTATAGGTTTGCTGAGAAGAGGTGGATTGACGAGGTATGCTTTAAGCTGGTTGAATGAGCTTTGTTGCTGCTGCCCCCACTCAAATCCTTTAGCCCCCCTGAGGGCTTTGAAGAACGGGAGGCACTTCTCCCTGGACTTCGACAGAAAGCGCCCTATGGCAGCTAGGCGACCGGTCAACCTTTGAACTTCCTTGACATTTCTAGGAGGGGCCATGTCCAATATGGCCTTGATCTTTTTCGGATTTGCTTCTGTTCCTCGTTGGCTAACTATAAAGCCGAGGAATTTTCCTGATGAGACGCCGAACGCACACTTGTTCGGGTTGAGCCTCATATTGTGCTTTCTTAAAACATCAAATGCTTCTTGGAGGTCAGCCACATGATCAACGCCTCGAATGCTTTTCACAAGCATGTCATCGACGTACACTTCCATGTTCCGGCCGATCTGGGCCTAGAAAACCTTGTTGACGAGGCGTTGGTATGTCGCCCCTGCATTCTTTAGGCCGAATGGCATGACTCTGTAGCAATAAAGGCCTTGGTCGGTTACAAAAGATGTCTTTGGGATATCCGGGGGGAACATTCTTATCTGATTGTAACCCGAGAAAGCATCCATGAAGCTGAGGAGCTCATGTCCCGAGGTTGCGTCAATCAGAGTGTCGATGCTCAGCAGAGGGAAGGGATCTTTGGGGCAGGCCTTGTTGAGGTCGGTGAAATCAATACAAATTCTCCACGTCCCGTTGGACTTCTTCACCATTACTACGTTTGACAACCATTCAGGGTAGTTTACCTCTTGTATGAATCGGGCCTTCAACAGCTTGTCCACCTCCTTTTTTATAGCGAGCTGACGCTCGGGGGCGAACTTGCGCCTCTTCTGCTGAACCGGTTTGGACCCCGGATCAACACTCAGGCGGTGGACCAAGAGTTCTTCGGAGATACCGAGCATGTCTGTAGCTGACCATGCGAAGGTCTTGATTGCTCCGGATGCATTTTACGATATCTAAGTATAGGGCGGACGGTAGGGTCTTGCTAACGAAGAACTTGTGGGTCGGCTCTTGCTCCGAGAAGAGCACCTCCTCCAACTCGTCCGCCGGCTCGGAAGTCGGCCGAGCGGCATCTTGGGGAATTTCCAATGTTTCTAAAGAGAGGACGGGTCCGAGGGTAGAGGTCATATAACACTTGCGGGCCTGCTCCTAATTGCCCCTTACTTCTCCTACTCCGGCCCGAGTGGGGAATTTCATTTTGAGATGATAGGCAGAAGGGATGGCTTCAAGGGCGGCTAGACCGGGCCGACCCAAAATGATATTGTAGGCTGCTGGGACATCTACGACCATGAAATCCATCGACTCCGTGCGGGTAGTAGGAGTTTTGCCAGCTGTGACATCGAGGGTAATCACCCCTTCAATAGTCACCGGCACTCCTGTGAACCCATGGAGCGTGTAGCCGGCGGGCTTGAGTCTGTCTCGGAAGAGCTTCAGGCCCTTAAAAGCATCGAGGAAGAGGATGTTGACGGAGCTGCCGTTATCTACTAAGATCCTCTCCACTTTAAAATTGGCCATGTGGAGACTGATGACGAGTGCGTCACAATGAGGGGTGCGGACACCCTCGAGATCTTCATCAGAGAAGGTGACGGGCACTCCGAGGCCTTTGGGAGGAGGGGTGGTTCGGACTGAGTTGACTTCCCTGATAAATGCTTTTCGAGAGGAGTTCGAGGAGCCCCCCATTGGACCCCCATGGATGAGGTGGAGGACTCGCTCTTCCTCAAAGTCTGCTGTCTCTTCTCGTTCCGGACGCTTGTTAGCCCCCCGAGGCTGGGGTGGAAGTTCTGCTCGGTCCTTTTTTACAAATTTCGCCAGCTGCCCCCTCTGGATAAGGGCTTCGATCTCATTTCTCAGCGCACGACAGTCGTTGGTGTCATGCCCATGGTCCCGGTGATAGCGGCACCATTTCTCTTTATCTCTTCTTTTGGCGGGGGTATTCATCCTCGGAGCTGGAGGCAGGATCCCTTCTTTTTCAACTTCCATGAAGATGGCGGAGATGTTAGTGGTGAGGGGAGTGAACTTCTCAAATCTAGGAGGAGGTCGGCGCTGGCTGGCATTATCTTTCTGGAGCTTCTTGGCTCCTTCTTCTTCCGTCCCCTTCCTCTTAAACCTGGAGGTAGACCCCTCCCAGTTGGGTTGTTGCTCGGCCTCTTCGGCCCGGATATACTTTTCAGTGCGAAGGAGAAGGTCAGAAAAGTCATGTGGTGGTTTCTTGGCGAGGGAGGAGCGGAGGTTGGAATTGAGGACATTGGATTGAAATGCTACCGTAGCGACCGACTGGTCGAGGGATGCTATGGATCTGGCCTAGGCCGTGAACCTCTTCACGTAGTCTCTCAATTTTTCCCACTTCTTCTGGTGGAGGTGCAATAGGGAGATGCTCGTCTTCTCGGCCCTTCGGCTGCTTACGAAATGTGTGACGAAAAGGGTTTCGAACTGTTCGAAGGAGAATATCGAGGAGGGGGCGAGACGAGAATACCACTCTCGGGCTGGTCCTTTGAGAGTTGCGGGGAAGGTTTTGCAGAGGAGGGCATCGGAAGCTTGATGTAGGAGCATCAGGGTCTTAAAACTTTCAATGTGATCAACTGGATCGGTTTCCCCGGTGTAAGTCTCAAATTGGGGAGGTTTGAAGCCGAACGGGACAGGTGCATCCACTATGGTTCGGGAGAAAGGGGGTCGGCTAGGACGTAGGGTCCTCCCCCTAAGCTCTTCTTCTCGGTTTATCTGACCCAGGCGTCTTTCTACTTCATGAAGACGGCGGTTCATGGTGTCATCTCTCCGACGGTAATCTGCCGAGCCACGAGACTCGTCTTCGTATGAGGGAGAGCGAGGGCTGCGGCGATGGTAACTTCGGGAGCGGCGAGGACTTGGGGTACGCCGGGAGTTGTTAGGAGCAGGATGAGGAGATGGGGACCGTCGGTGAGGGCTTCGGACTGGAGGAGGGGATGGCACCTTTGGCTCATTAGGATTTTGACGAAGGTTGAGAGCCTGCAGGACGGTCGCTTGGAACTGCTGGAACTCGGCACGGGTGATTGGTGCCTCATTGTTCCTGGGCTGTTGCCGACCTGCGGGAGAGTGCCTTCTTCGGTAATGATCGGGGGACTCCTTCCTCCCTCTGCGGACGGGGGACCTGTGGTACTGGTGGCGAGGAGACCGCTCGCCCGGATAGTGTTGGCGGGAGGCTCCCTCTCGGGCCCGTTTTTCTTCCAGATGGCGGCGGAGATCATCCTCTTTCTGGCGGTTAGGGGCTGTATTGTGGCGACCAGAGGCTCGGGGGTGATGGGAGGCCATAGAGTCAGTGGAGGCATTGCGGATGGAGACATGTTCTTGATGAAGGGGTTGTTTCTGAGGGTTAGGACCCTTTGGATCAGGAGGGGGAAGGTTCTGTTGGAGCGGGTCTTCCGCCGTAGGGGGAAGCTGCCCTTGTTGTTGAGCAGGATTGTTGGGAACTTCTTGCTGCTGATCTGGGTTGGGTCCTCGGTTGGACCCCCTTGATCTGACTTTCCGAGGTGGCATGGCTGGAGAAAACCTGTTTTCGGGGAAGAGTAGAGGTTCCTATTCGTTAGTTTCCCATAGACGGCGCCAATCTGTTGCTGCTAAATTTGGTGTGGGGGTAAATAGATGAACTTGTGGATTCTTAGGGAAACTGAATAGTAAACCTGTATACCTGTTCCGTCGGCCTTCGATCCTCAATCCCGCCGTAGACCTGCAAAAAGTGCGAGACACCGGGGTTATTCCCGGCGACGCACCCTCCGACGCTCAAGTCAGTAATCTGAAAGACTATGAGAGAGCGCAAAAACTGGTGAAAGATTGATTACCTCTTAATGGAGATGGGTGGGGGGTATTTATAGGCATCTTAGGGAACAGATTAGGCATGTAATTCCTGTGTATACAGATAAGAAATGTAATCACTAATCCCCAGTGAAAGGATAGATATGAATCAGGGCCGTTGATTAATATTAACCAGAAACCCTAATTCTATCCCGCTGGACCGGGTTTGTTGCGGGTTGAAACCCGCACCCAGTTGTGGTGGGTCCGTTCGCGGGTTATTGGATCTGCGAGAAGGAGGCCCAGTACCCGTTTCAGACCCGTTTGGTAAAATTACCGTTTTACCCCTGAACTTCAGGATTCGTGCCCAATTCGGACGGTCTTGATTAAACCCCTATTTTTAGCCATATCAGTCACTAAAAAATTGCAAATCTGAATCCGTAGGGAGGCCTAGAAAGTAGACTTCCATATGGTTCCAGTGAATATAATAGAGGCATATAAAAGACACAGGAACTAGGGTGAAAACTGTATTCTATTCAGGTTTTATGTTCAGACAGCATGTAGTAAGTTGTGTTAAACTAATTGTTTTGGGTCAGAGAACTCATTAATAAAATCTATAAAAATTCTGGGTGATTCCTACATGTGTCTAGGTTCAACTAGATTTATTTCAGATTTTTCTCTTACTGTTAACATGGTCAATTAAATTAAGAAACAGCAGGATACGCATACATTTGTGAATCTGGAATTTCTAACATGGGTGTACTAAAATAATGATATCTTGCAAACCACACATCGGAATTTAGATCCGTCAAAAGGGTGTTAAACTAGACATCAGAGGCTGAAAATTCATGTGGGAAAAGGTACTTCAAATTATGTCATTAACATGGGTGAAAATCTGATTAAAAAATAAGCAACTAACAATTCAGAAATTGTCTTAACATGAATAGGCAATAAGTAAATAATACCATCATATATTTCATGCAAATGGGGAATCAAAGTGATCCTAGGTGTGAACATGCAAATTTCTAAGTTTAAGATACAAATATCATAGGCATGATATCAATACATCGATCAACTTTAATTTAGCACATTCGATTTAACATGTCCAATTTATCAAGTAGTCGTATACATGAATCTAGTTATTTAATTGTGCATATGCATAAACAATAGGGACCTAGATTTTAGATCAAAGAGAATGGCAGGATGTTAAGCATGTATCAGGTTAGCTCGTGTAAACCCTCAATAGACATAACGGAATTGTCAAAGCTGTAAGATAACAAATGGGACTGGATCTACTTGCAGAGATCAAATAAACTTGAACAGAATAAAATGCTAGTTCAAGAAGAGACTTGCCTGTTAATTTGCAGATTCAAATAATAAGAATAACGGGATCAGAATTCCAGACGAAAATCCCAAAAGACACGTGCAAAATACGTGCAAAGAAATCCAAGCGAACAAAGCCACAACAACTCAGTGAAATCCCCAAACCGTATCGGCCCGAACACAGAACACCGATCTCGGATTCGTTGTGCCAAAACACGGAACAACGATCTCGACCAATCAGCAGGTCTTCTTCAACCTTGGCAGAGAGAGAGAGAGAATGGAAGAGTTGACGGTGATCACAGCACGACTGCGACACCCACGGAGAGGCGGCGACGACTGATGATGACGACGGCACTGCGGTCGGGAAGAAACAGTAGCGTGAGGGAGACGGAGAAGTGACGGCTCTGTTCCTGCTCGAGAATAGGGGAAGACGATGCGAATGGTGCTCGGCTTGGACGACGATGAGGATGTGCTAGGGGATCGTTGGAGGGTGTAGGGGTGCACGGAGGGGCGATCGGAGCACAGGGATGGTGGTGGCGAGGACGAGAAGGGAAGGGATGGGTTAATGGCGATAGGTTCGGTTGAGCGGGAGACTGGGTGAGGACGGGGAGATGGAGATGGGGATCGGGGTGACGAGGGCGAGGTGGTGATGACGAGGGTGGCAGAGAGCGACAGGATTGGGTTCGGAGGGGTTAGGGCGATTGGGTTACAGGGAGAGAGAGAGAGCGGGAGATGGAGAGGGTTGGGATGGACAGTAACGGGGGGGGGGGGGGGGCTTCATTGGAAACTAGGGTTAGGGTTAATGACGGCTAGGTTAATTAGGGTTAGGGGATTAATAGGAGATTAGGGTATTTATTGGAAAAAGATAGGATATTGGACTATTGGGTATTTCGGTATAGATCCAATAAAATAAAATACATTGTATATGAACATAATTGATTAATACAAATCTGAATACAAGAAATAAGATATCTCATAAAATATAATTTGTGTTACATAAATTATTAGAGACAATTATATACACAATTATCAAATAAGAAGGGATTTATTTTTAATAATCAGACATAATAATAAATATTCACCATGACCATAAGTACCCTAAAATAACCGTGTCAACAAAATAATAATAATAGTAATATCAATCAATCAATAAGAATAAAAGACTATCAATAATAATAGCAATCGTCAGAATAATAATATCAATATATAAAAATAGGAATTCGTTGAAATAGTCGAAACAATAATAATATTTCTAAGGGTTAAAATGCAAATAGTTGATCAAGTAGAAATGGAACAAGTTTATTCGAAATAATTATAATTATTGTTTAGAAAAGTGCTTTAACAAAGAAACTCAAAACGAATTTAACAATAACAATTTATAAATATCAAGATACAGAAAATACTCATGAAAATACGTGTTTGCAGGAATAGGGGTTACAAATCCTACCCACCTTACAACAAAATCTCGTCCTCGAAATTTGCTTAGGCGGTACATAGGACAAGGAAAAACAAGCTGGGGGAACAAAAACAGGGAGTTAAAGGGAAAGAACAAAGCTGTGACAACACCAGAGAAAAAAAAGTAGATAACAATGTGGTCAAATGGAATGTGAGAATGAAGAAACAACACAAGACTTGCAAGATAGCAAAGCAAAGAGATGAAGAAATAGATAGAGCTGGAATCGAAGAAAGCATGGACAATGAAGAGTTAGACCAAGCAAATTAGTCAATTAATGATGATGAATGCAAGGGATAGAGTGAAACAAACAATACAAGGAAGGGAAAACAACAAGAGAATCTCGGGACCTGTGGGTTATGGGCCCACCACGCTTCCGCTGCGCTACTTCGATGGTGATGTCCCAAGCAATATACATGTCGTTGTAGATCACGTGACACTAATCGACGAACCGAGTAGGAAGACAAGAATGAGACACCAGGATCAAAGTGAGTATGGGCTCAAGATAGATATAAGCAATAATGTAAAATGAATATAAAGTTTGGCTTCAATTTAAATATTTAAAAGATATGCTATAGATTAAAACTAATGGGCTTTAACAAAAATGATAATAACAATTATCAGTAATAATAATATGAATAATAATAGAATAATAATAACAATAATAAAATAATAATAATAATAATGATAACAACACATATTAATAGTTAAAATAATAATAACAATAATAGTGATAATAAAATAATAATAATAATAATAATAAAAATATTAATGATAATAACAACAATATTACAGATAATAACAACAATAATGATACAAGTAATGATAACCATAATAATAAAATAATAATAACAGAAATAATGATAACAACATTAATAACAGTTATCAAAATCATCATAATCATACCGGTAATAATAAATTAAAACAAAATATTAACAATACTAATAATAATGATAATACATATACGACAGAAATGAGGTTCAACATATTCATGAAAATGATGCAATAATAATAATATTAATAATAATAATAGCATTAAAATAGTAATAATAATAATAATAATAATAATAATAATAATAATAATAATAATAATAATAATAATAATAATAATAATAGTAATAATAATAATAATAATAATAATAATAATAATAATAATAAATATGAAAAAAAATACTAACAATAATAATAATGACAACTGTAGTAATAATAATAATATCAATAATTATAAAATAACAGTAGATAAAAATAATAACAACAATAAAGATAAGGAAAACAATACTACTACTACTACTAATAATAATGAACACATTAGCAATAATAATAATAGTAGAAATAACAACATTATACACAAAATAAGAATTTGGCTTATCAATTTTATAAATAAATCAAACAGGAATATATGTAGTCGATCAAAATAGAATGGAAAGTGAAGTTGAAGTACACCATTATTCGAAATAATAAGATTTTTCTTTTAGAAAACATTTTTATAACAATTAATAATCGAAATACAGAAATATTCGGGAAAATAATTGTGAAGAGAAAATAGGTAGGAGAAAAATGAATTTATACCCAACTATGAAAAGGTTGATAACCATACAACAAAATGTCATAAAAAATATTTCTTTACCATTAGTTTCATTATATAAGTAAAGAGTCCTGAAATATCAATTAGCAAATAGGTTGAAAATTTTGCCTCCTTAACATCAAGTTGCATGTTTGCCTTCACGACGTCAGGTTGCAGGTTGCCGTCTGGATATTCAGTTACACATTTTGCCTCCCCGACATAAGGTTGCAATTTGCCTCCATTGACATCGAGTTGCATATTTGCCATCTCGACATTAGGTTGCACCGAAATGGTGAATTGGAAGATGTAACATCCTATATGCACAGGGATAGGGGACATTTAATTTAAGTATGATGTTATGTTTTGAAATTCGTGATATAAAAATAGTAGAAAGGTAAAAAAAATGGAGTTGAAAGTCACACAATGGAATATCAAAATAGATGTATAGATTATAAATATCAAACACAATAGTACAAAATAGTAGTAGTGAAATTGATTTATAAAAGTAGGGGGAAAAATGGAATGAAATACAGGCATAAGCACAATGCAAATGTGAATGAGAAAATAAATATGCAGTGTAGCAAACTTACACAATAAATATATCATAAAATATATAGTAACGTAAGAATTAAACAAGCCTCTAACATGTCAATGAAGATCCAAAATACATATACAAATAATAATCGAAATACAGGAAATATTCGGAAAGAAAAAAAATTTATAAAGATAAAAATAGGTAGGAAAATGAATTTATACCCAATAAAGACTCAAAGAAGAGGATGACTAAAAGGGACAAAAGGAAATCAAAGAATTGAATGTGAAGGGAGAGGAACAAGGGACAAAATTGAATTGAAGAGAATATGGCAGGGAAGAAATAACTAACATGATACTCAATAATGAATTGAAAAAATATGATAGATGCAAGAACAGAAGAAATAAAAGACGCAAGAACTGAAATGCAACAAAATAGCAAAAATACCTGCAGTCGCACCTTCAACAGTCTCTGCTTCCTCTGCAATCTGGTTATGGGCCTGATCACATTCTCCAGCCTATGCTCCACTGGGAGCTGATCCTCCAGTTGGTGAACTTCTCCTGTTCTTTGGGCAGTCCCGAACCTTGTAATCATTCGCTCCGAATTAAAAACATAGGCGGTTGGGTGATCGGCAATCCTTGCGTAAGTGACCAATCTTGCAACAAAAGTTGCATGTTGGGCCCTTCCTTCTAGGGGTCTGTCCCATGATAGCGAAGGCATGATGCTGGGGTGCAAATACACACAGTCAGGTGAGCTATGCATTCTCCTGGGCTCTTTCTAGACTAGCTCTCATCAGCTCATTGTGCTCTCGTTGTAGCTCCATCATTCGTTGCATCGCCTGGAGAATAGAGGAATTCTCTGATGTTCCATTCGTGGACGGAGGAGTTGAAGAATCTTCACGAGCCATAGTATGCAAAACCATTCAGTTGGTGAGTACCCACACATATGTGGGTAGACTGAAAAATGATAATGAATGTAAGGGACAGAAGGATACAAGGAATCGAAGGATTGAATGCAAAGGGGTCAGATGTGGACCGATTAGGAATAATATATAGATTATATTAAAGTTATTACATGTTCATGTGAGCAATATGGTGTGCATATTATTGAGTTAACCTGGCTAAAGCCAAACTTGACTAATATATCAATCAAAGCCAACCTCCCTAAAAATAGCCATGTTTGATTGATAAATTACTCAACCTTGGGCTCTGATACCACTAAAAACCTGTCACACCCTACTTCCCAAAATACAGGAATACGAGCACGTAACGTAGGTCCAGCGAATGATTAGACATCATCCATAAGCTGTACCAGTCTAACTCAACAATATACAAGAGAAAACAACCACGCAGGAAGAATATAATCACATAACAAAGAATAAACTCCAAAATAATCATGAAATAAATTCACCAATATTAATCCAACATCTGGGATAAAAACAAACTTCGGATCATAAAAGCCCAAGAATACAAAGTGTGATAAAAAGAAATACAATAAGCAAATAATAAAAGATAGCTAAGCAGTCTAATAGTCCAGCTCCGATCTTCAGAGAGTTTGCTTATCAATTTCTTCCTGTATTGCTCCTTCGGTACCTGTAAATTCTTGATCTAAAAATAAAAAAAAGAGTACCCTTAGAGGAAGTCGTGGACAGCAAGTAGAGAAAACAGAGGATAAAGGAAAGCATGAATATCAAAGAAAAGGGACAGGGTCAAAGTCACAGAACAAAGCAAAGAGCAGACAATAATATCAAAGGTTTATAACAATCAGACATGTAATGCATGATGTCAAGTCAAGTTCGATACAAGATCAAGTATGCAGGTTATTAGTCATTTTATTAGTCTATCTAGTGCACGTACTACTGTGTCCCATTCCACAGGTTCGGCACAAACACACAGTATACGTTTTAGACAGATAGTGAATTCACGGATCGTGTACTCGGCGTCGATGATGATAGTTTTACAATAAATAGTTAACAGTCAATACTTCTTCTTCCAATCAATACTTCTCCTTCCAATCAATATTTGTCCTCCTTCCAATATGATATAACGATAAGGCCTTGCCGAGTACATTTTCCGATCGTTCACTACCAAGTCCTACCCATAATACCCCGGCATGTTAATAGTTTATTTTCAACCTATGTGAGCTTGCAAGAGGGTGTCAATGTTGTATAATACTAAGTGTGACTAATTCTAGGCATTACAGACAAAGCACGAAGCAAACACATCATATAAGGACAATTCACAAAATCAGGACAGCATGACCCTACTGTACTAAAACATGGATTATGGTCACTAAAAAATAGCAAATCTGAATCCGTTGGAAGGCCTAGAAAGTAAGCTTCCATACGGTTCTAGCAAATATAATTAAGGCATATAAAAGACACAGGAATTAGGGTGAAAACTGTATTCTATTCAGGTTTTATGTTCAGGCAGCATGCAGGAAGTTGTGTTCAACTAATTGTTTTGGGTCAGAGAACTCATCAATAAAATCTATAAAAATTTTGGGTGCTTCCTACTTGTGTCTAGGTTCAACTAGATTTATTTCAGATTTTTCTCTTACTGTTAGGATGGTCAATTAAATTAAGAAACAGCAGGATACGCAGACATTTGTGAATCTGGAATTTCTAACATGGCTGTAATGATGATATCTTGCAAACCACACATCGGAATTTAGATCCGTCAAAAGGGTGTTAAACTAGACATCAGAGGCTAAAAATTCATGTTTATAAAGGTAATTCAAATTATGTCATTAACATGGGTGAAAATCTGATTCAAAAATAAGCAACTAACAATCCAGAAATTGTCTTAACATGAATAGGCAATAAGTAAATTATACCATCATATATTTCATGCAAACTGGCAATCAAAGTGATCCTAGGTGTGAACATGCAAATTTCTAAGTTTAAGATAAAATTATCATAGGCATGGTATCGATACATCGATCAACTTCAATCTAGCACATTTGATTTAACATGTCCAATTTATGAAGTAGTCCTATGCGTGAATCTAGTTATTTAATTGTGCATATGCATGAACAATAGGGAATAAGTTTTAGATCAAAGAGAATTGCACGATGTTAAGCATATATCGGGTTAGCTCGTGTAAACCCTCAATAGACTTAACGGAATTGTCAAAAGCAGTCAGATAACAAATGGGACTGGATCTACTTGCAGAGATCAAATAAACTTGAACCTAATAAAATGCTAGTTCAAGAAGAGACTTGCCTGTTAATTTGCAGATTCAAATAACAAGAATAACTGGATCAGAATCCCGGGCAAAAATCCCAGAAGACACATGCAAAATACGTGCGAAGAAATCCAAGAAAACAAAGCAACAACAACTCAGTGAAATCCCCACACCGGATCGTCTCGAACACAGAACACCGATCTCGGATCTGCTGTGCCAAAACACGGAACAGTGATCTCGACAAATCGTGTAACACCCCGCAAAATTGAAATTACAATTTTGTCCCTGGGTGTTACGCACGTATATTTTGTAATGTATTTCACTACATATTTTGTATTCGTACTATTTATACATTTTCCGTATTGATTTCAGTCAACTAAAATATAATATTTCAATCCCTGGGATTTACGTGCTTTTTACGTGTTTTGATGCACGTGTTTCCACCACTACGTATAATATTTTCTATAGGTCTAAATTATTTATTTTTATGTATTTAAATCTATTTTATAAAACAAAAATTTGTTTTCCCCTTGTTTTGATTAAAATGCATTTTTCGATTTTCTACACGTATAATGCACGTGCTTTCTATGTGTTGTGATTTCATCATGAAATATATGTAAATTAGTAAATATAATTTTTCTTATGTTGTTTTCGATTATATTTAATAGTTTTTCATTAATAAAGTCGATTTTCGCATTTTCATTTTTTCACGTGCGACGCACGTATTTGTTTCGGTGCGCGCGTCCTTTCTCGAAAATAAAATATGTGCACATTTATTTTTGCATTATAAATTTTAATTAAAAAATTTTTCTTAATAGTATAAATATATGGTATATAAGTGTTATATATATGTGGATTGATATGTATAGTTTGTATGTTAATATGTTATGGAATGGAAATTATGAATGGGCCCACGGGTTCTTGAAACAGCACTAGTGTGCTGATTGTGTTGGTAATATATATATATGGCTTATATGGTGAATGGGGGCCCATGATGTAAATGAGTTAATAGGAAGTATTAAATTTATAGTGGAGGCCCACTTGAGTAATCACAAGCACACTTGTGTGCTGTGTGAGCCGATTTTGTGTAAGGGATAGGCCGGTTGTGGCATTGGGAGAGAGAGAGATTGAATGAGGGGGAGTTAGTGCTTTGGAAGAGTGGGGAGATGAGAGGTTGGGAGTTTTAGGAGTTAAAAATATGAAGAGGTGAGAATTAAAAAGAGAATTAAAATGAGAAGTTATTAGGTGGGAGATTTTGCAATATAGTCCCTAGCATTGTCCTATAAATAGCAACCCATTTCTCATTCTTTTTCACACCAAAAATAAAATAAATAAGAGAAAGAGAAGAATAAAAGAAAGAGAGTGAGGGTCCTTTTGGAGGAATTGCTAGAGGAAGCCATTGCTAGGGGAAGGGAGCTTGCTAGGAGGAGGAGCCATTGCTAGGAGTTGTCTTGGAGCTAGAAGAAGTGTCACATCTTTCCTTCAATTGTTCAAGCTTCAATAAGGTGGGTGACCCCATACTTTCTAATTTAGAATAATGCATGCTAAGTAATAAATAATGAGTAGTATGGAATTTCTTATATGATTTATGCTATGGTATGAGTTGAGAATGATAAGTAGTTCATGTATGATTAATAAATCATGTTAGGGATTAATGAGAAAAAGGAATTGATTGATTATTTATCATACATTAGCATGCTATTTAATGAATAGTACAAGTTTAATATGATAATTAGAAAATAAATTCATACTTTTGTGTATGTTAAATTGTAGAAATATTATTGTAAGGAGAAACTTTCATTAGCTTGTTAATGTGCAAATGTAGATCCTAGTAATTATGAGATTATTGGAAGAGATTTCATTATGGTTAAAAAGAAATTTTTCTTTTAGTAAAGTGGATGGTTTCTTACTTTCTAGTTGTAGAAATACCATGCTAGAAATTATAAATTAGTTTTGTGAAAATTCATATAGAATTTTGGAAAGAATTATTGTATTGGTAATAATTATCCATAACAAATGTTTTTAATAAATTTATTAGCATAAGGGCTAATATTATAATTATATTAAACATGGTACATCATTTACGATATGCAATAATTTAGTTTAAATTCCGGGATGTTCATGTTTATTTAGTACTTTGCAATATGGTTCATAATTATTTTAACATATGGGTACATATACATTATTTCAAACCAATTGATACCTTCAGGAATATTATATTATAAGCATGTATATGATTATAATAACTAGTATCATACACGTGCACACGTGCACGGGGGGATAATGGAAGGGATAATGAAAAGGGTAAAAAGAAAATAATTTCCGAAACTGATCCACCGTGGAAAATATTTACCCGACTGGTCCACTTTTGAAAATATTTACCAAAGTTAGTCCACAACTGGTCCACTTTCGAAAATATTTGGCCTATGTACCCAAGCAAACTGTAGCAAACTAGTTGTTCGGCTACTTGTGCATTGTGTAATGTAGTCTTCATATTTACTACAAGGTTTATATGTTTTAAGAAGAAATGTAAAGTATTACTTTTGTGAAGTGATTTTCTTGAAGAGAATTTTACTCTTATTTGTTCGAAGAATATTCTAAGTAAAGTGAGACATTATAATGGCCTGATTTTATTATGAAATCTCATGTGATAGAATTGTGTTCTTAAAAGAAATTATTCCTTTTCTTATAAAGAATGTGAACGGATGACTAGATAATGAATAATGATGAGACTATGATTACTTGTGATTAAGTTGAAAGAAGAAATTATATAAGTTTAAGATATGATTACTAAAGGGTACGTGTACCCATGTTTCTTGTACATGAAAAATTATGATTAAGAATTAGTAAGACTTCGGTTACCGGTAATTTTGAAAGAAAGAATTGATATAATTTTGAGATAATGCCGTCGGGCGATCTCGTATTTTGTGAATAAATCCGGTACGAGGTAAAACTGATTCTAGGGTGATAACATATTCATGTCTTGAACTAAAAATAATTAGGCACTTAAGTGAAGATGTGATAAACTTTTGCAAACGTAAATGGGTGCTTCTATATCGTCGGCGGTGGATCTCCTTGGCTATAGACCCAGTTGGTGAACTGTGGTTGCCCCATAGGAGATGGACTGTATTTTATCCGGAACTTAGGGTAGTCGACGGATGTTTACCATACTCCAAAAAATATGTATATACCGGGGCTGGAAGGGCATTTACGGGATTATTCTCACGATATAATAGCCAGGGAGGCTGGGATTTGTCATTATAGCCAGGGAGGCTAGCCAGGGAAGCTGAGATCCGTATCTGTAGAATAACTCTAAAACTTGTTTTATTACTGGGTAGTCTCATGGCGAGGGATCGAACCCTTTAATGTGGAGTACGTAGGCGCTTGCCCTCGGACCTATGTAGTATGGGATGCGTAGAATCCGAATAAGTGTGCATTAGTGTCATCCTAGTGTAGAAATGTGTGCATTAGGCATTAAGGCATGATATACACTTATGTTTAGAATAATCACCTTTAACACTTTACTTGTTCATTCAATCTTTTTGTTGATTTGTTATACTATTCCCGGCATAGAGAGGATAGCCGTGTATAACATTTCGTCAGTTGTAAGTAACTGACGTGCCCACAGATTGACATGCAGGTAAAGGACCATTCATGGAGCTATAAAGTGGATATGCTGATGCTGTTTTATTTTTAAAGATGTTGCAAATGTTTTATTGTAAATTTTATTCTTCCGCTGTGTAAAACCAAGTTGTAATTGAACTCTGATGTACTATTGAAAAAGTTTTAAATTTTCCTTGTAAAATTGTACGAAGTGAAGTAAAGATCCTGTAAATCTCGAATTTATCCTTATTTGAAATTCGGGGTGTTACAGATGGTATCAGAGCATGCTTCACAAGTAGTACAAGTTTATAAGGAACGATAGAAAGTGATGATAAATTTGGGAACAAGCCAAAAGAGTCCTTCTGTCAATCGGGTGTAAACAACCCTAAGCGACACGGTACTTAAGCGTCTTCGGACCACCGCTAGCTGGGAACTGACTCTTACGGCTAACCCAAGTAAATCAGAACTTGATAGACTAAAGATTTGTTTAGGAGGAGTAGTAAGATCATTAACTATAGTCTAGAACCCGTGACACCTTATTAAGTAGTTACAATATTATTCCTGCAGACACTAGAGTGTGAGTTTCAGTCTATAGAGATTTAAATGTAAGTGATTTACATTTGTGTTGCTCTATACACCGATGTTTTCTCTTTCTTTTGGATGACTGGAGTCGTGAATGAAGTTGTTATTGAACTTGCATTCAATTTAATTCATGATGTTCTCCTTGTATACATTAATATGAGAGTGTATGCGAGCACATTTTTCCCTGGGTATCAGAGAGGCGCCGTGGAAGCGTGGTTGGCTTGGACCGTCATTCATGATACCTTACACACTTCCCTCTCAAAATATTTTGTAGATTTTTATCATGCTACTTTCTACATATTTTTTTTTTTCAAATAAAAATTTTCTTATGTTATTAAATGACTTGAATATTTATTATTTGTCTATCTTCCTTAGTCTTGATATTTTAAACCTATTTTTCAAACTTAAAATTTTGTCTTTCATTTATTTATGTCACTTTATGTTTACCCGTTTATATCTGCTATTACTTTACGTATTTTGTCAAGTTTTAAATTGCCATTTATTAAATTAATGTTTCAACAATTATTTTCTTCATTTATTATTCTGGATTTTTCTTATGAAATTTTCTTTTGTGCACTCATTTTATTTGATTTTGATTTCTGTGATACAATATTACCTGATCCTATATATTTTAAACTAAATTGAAATTTTCTACCTATATAAATGTGACCTACTATTTGTTTTATTTGTTCACATTCGGTACTATTATTGCATATCTGTTTTGATATATTCATTTTTACTATTAATCGCTACTCATTACTTTTATAGTTTTGCACTGTATATACTCACTATTTATACATTATCTTTTCTCAAATTTTAACTGTCTTTACACTCTTAGCTATTACTTATATTCTTCCAATGATCTCTATATATATATCATATATTTCAATATTCCCATTATACATATCATTTTACCCTCATCTAATCACTACATTAATGTTTTTGCATATACTTGTTTATGTCTATTGTCTTAATTTGCTATACTATATAATTATTGTTTTCAATTGTGTTTTCATCTCGTGTATGTGCTTTACACTATTTTGTCTTAATGTTATAAATTATTTTCATCACTACAAAATTTTGTATATTCAAAAGTATTTCGACGTATGCCTTTTATTTTTTCAAATTGTATGTATAATTGTTATAGTTACCTTACAAACTATTTTATTAATTGGTATACAAAGTCATTTATGTTATCTATACTTTCAACCATGTCTCATTCCCATTTATTTTTCCAAACTCCTATTCAATGGTCATGTTTTAAATTGCTAATTAGATTTCGTTATACAGTTTGCGAATTTTCTACCGTTTAATACATTGATAAATTTTTCCAAATTACCTATTTGCTACGTTTTCTTCGCCACATTGTTTTCCGAACTATTTTGAAGTTAACGACTTAATTGACTTTCCCCTTTTATCAAATAGCTTACCTAATATTATTTTTGTACGAAAATTTCTCTCAAACTATTCTATCTCCTGTCACATTTCAGTTCTTATGCCATTTTCCTAATTTTCTTGTTCCGTCTTGCAACATCTTAATATTCATAGTTTTCTTATAAAGAGTTTGTCTTGTTTGTTGCGTATACTACATTTATTTTTCTTAAAGTTGCAGTTTTCTAAATACAAATATTTTCTGTGACATGTACAAAATACAATCTTTACCCTAGCGAGTTCCGGGGACGGAACTACTCTAAGGGGGGGAGAGTGTAACACCCCGCAAAATTGAAATTACAATTTTGTCCCTGGGTGTTACGCACGTGTATTTTGTAATGTATTTCACTACATATTTTGGATTCGTACTATTTATACATTTTCCGTATTGATTTCAGCTAACTAAAATATAATATTTCAATCCCTGGGATTTACGTGATTTTTACGTGTTTTGATGCACGTGTTTCCACCACTACGTATAATATTTTCTATAGGTCTAAATTATTTATTTTTATGTATTTAAATCTATTTTATAAAACGAAAATTTATTTTTCCCTTGTTTTGATTAAAATGCATTTTTCGATTTTCTGCACGTATAATGCACGTGCTTTCTACGTGTTGTGATTTCATCATGAAATATATGTAAATTAGTAAATATAATTTTTCTTATGTTGTTTTAGATTATATTTAATAGTTTTTCATTAATAAAGTCGATTTTCGCATTTTCATGTTTTCACGTGCGACGCACGTATTTGTTTCGGTGCGCGCGTCCTTTCTCGAAAATAAAATGTGTGCACATTTATTTTTGTCCCTGGGTTTTACGCACGTATATTTTGTAATGTATTTCACTACATATTTTATATTCGTACTATTTATACATTTTCCGTATTGATTTTAGTCAACTAAAATATAATATTTCAATCCCTGGGATTTACGTGCTTTTTACGTGTTTTGATGCACATGTTTCCACCACTACGTATAATATTTTCTATAGGTCTAAATTATTTATTTTTATGTATTTAAATCTATTTTATAAAATGAAAATTTATTTTCCCCTTGTTTTGATTAAAATGCATTTTTCGATTTTCTGCACGTATAATGCACGTGCTTTCTACGTGTTGTGATTTCATCATGAAATATATGTAAATTAGTAAATATAATTTTTCTTATGTTTTTTTCGATTATATTTAATAGTTTTTCATTAATAAAGTCGATTTTCGCATTTTCATGTTTTCACGTGCGACGCACGTATTTGTTTCGGTGCGCGCGTCCTTTCTCGAAAATAAAATGTGTGCACATTTATTTTTGCATTATAAATTTTAATTAAACAAATTTTCTTAATAGTATAAATATATGGTATATAAGTGTTATATATATGTGGATTGATATGTATAGTTTGTATGTTAATATGTTATGGAATGGAAATTATGAATGGGCCCACGGGTTCTTGAAACAGCACTAGTGTGCTGATTGTGTTGGTAATATATATATATGGCTTATATGGTGAATGGGGGCCCATGATGTAAATGAGTTAATAGGAAGTATTAAATTTATAGTGGAGGCCCACTTGAGTAATCACAAGCACACTTGTGTGCTGTGTGAGCCGGTTTTGTGTAGGGGATAGGCCGGTTGTGGCATTGGGAGAGAGAGAGATTGAATGAGGGGAAGTTAGTGCTTTGGAAGAGTGGGGAGATGAGAGGTTGGGAGTTTTAGGAGTTAAAAATATGAAGAGGTGAGAATTAAAAAGAGAATTAAAATGAGAAGTTATTAGGTGGGAGATTTTGCAATATAGTCCCTAGCATTGTCCTATAAATAGCAACCCATTTCTCATTCTTTTTCACACCAAAAATAAAATAAATAAGAGAAAGAGAAGAATAAAAGAAAGAGAGTGAGGGTCCTTTTGGAGGAATTGCTAGAGGAAGCCATTGCTAGGGGAAGGGAGCTTGCTAGGAGGAGGAGCCATTGCTAGGAGTTGTCTTGGAGCTAGAAGAAGTGTCACATCTTTCCTTCAATTGTTCAAGCTTCAATAAGGTGGGTGACCCCATACTTTCTAATTTAGAATAATGCATGCTAAGTAATAAATAATGAGTAGTATGGAATTTCTTATATGATTTATGCTATGGTATGAGTTGAGAATGATAAGTAGTTCATGTATGATTAATAAATCATGTTAGGGATTAATGAGAAAAAGGAATTGATTGATTATTTATCATACATTAGCATGCTATTTAATGAATAGTACAAGTTTAATATGATAATTAGAAAATAAACTCATGCTTTTGTGTATGTTAAATTGTAGAAATATTATTGTAAGGAGAAACTTTCATTAGCTTGTTAATGTGCAAATGTAGAAACTAGTAATTATGAGATTGATATGGTTAAAATTGGGGTTAAATCGGGACCATCCAGATCGAGCACGAATCTTGAAGCACGGGGGTAAAAAGGTAATTTCACATACAGATGGATCCAAAACGGGTATTGGGCCTCCTTCTCACGAAACCAACCGCCCGCGAATAGATCCACTCCAACTGGGCACGGGTCCCGACCCGATACAAGCCCGGTCCACCAAGAGGAGAATCAGGGCGCTGATTTGATTAAATCAAATCAACAAACTTGATTGGCTCCCACCAGGGAATCAGGGTCTAACTTCCTAAAACAGAATAGGAGGATTTTTCTCCTAGTTGTTAGGCAGGAAATCAGGGCCCTAATCATTCCAGAAGGCGACTATAAATACAACCCCTCTACCACCAAGACGAGGTTAATCACTTTTTCACCACTTAAGCTCTTTCTTAATCTTTTACTGATTACTGACAAGAGCGTCGGAGGGTGCGTCGCCGGAATCAACCCCGGTGTCTCGCACTTCCCTGCAGGTTGCGGCGGGAGCAAGAAGGCCGAGTCAGCTGTTCAGGTTTTCTTCGGATCCACAAATTCTATCTGTTTACCCCCACACCGAAATCAGCGGTAACAGATTGGCGCCGTCTGTGGGAAAACCACACGAACAGTCTCAGCTCATTCTCCGTCGTCATCTGCAGCCATGCCGCCGAAGAAGAACCGATCCAGAGGGTCGAACCGTGGGGGCAACCCCACCGACCCGGCAAATGAAGCTCCGGTCAATCCTATCCTTCAGTTCGACCTCCCTCCGCTGACCCAGCAGGTCCCACCTCCTCCTCCTCCCAAGCAGCAGCCCAACAACGGTCCGTCCGGTCATAACGGTCGGAAGGAGAAGCAGCCTCTCAATCCGGGCCATGTCTCGGTCCACAACGGGTCCTCAGACTCGATGGCTTCTCATCACCCCGACCTCCGCATCACACTTCTGAACCGTCAGAAAGACGACGACCTCCGTACCCATCTTGACGAGAGGCGGGCCTGAGAGGGAGCCTCCCGCCAGCGTCAAGGTGAGCGGTCACCACGACGTCGGGATGGCAGAAGGACACCGGAACGTAGAGGCCGAGCGGCGTCACCCGATCGCCGAAGGAGGAGGTCCCGCTCCCCCAGGGATCGGCGTCATCCGAGGGACCGGGAAGTGCCTATCAGCCGAGCCGAATTCCTCCAGTTCCAGGAGACCGTTCTGCAGGCCCTCAATCTCCGACAGAACGCCCAGAATGCTCAGAGGGTTCCGATGCCCCCCAGGGATCCCAGTCCTTGACGCCGAATCCGGAGTCCTTCCCCGACTCCCAGCCGACAGCGGCGGCAACAGAGCCCTCGGCGGTCCCAGGAGTACCGGCGCCGCAGTCCATGCTCCCCTTCCTATGAAGAGGAGTCCGGGGGGTCGTACGACTACCAGCGGAGGGACGACGCCCTCATCCGCCGTATCCATGAGGTGGAAAGGCGCATCGGCCGCATGGACAGGAAGGAAGAGTCCCGAGCAGGAACCTTCCGTCCCAGCCGACCCCCCTTCTCGCGGTCGATCATGGAGGCCCACATACCGAGGAGTTTCAAACCGCCGCAGTTTGAAACATACTCTGGGGAATCCGACCCGGTCGACCACGTCGAAAGCTTCAAGACCCTGATGCTGATCCACCAAGCTTCCGATGCGGTGCTCTGTAGGACCTTCCCTGCCACCCTCCGGGGGTCGGCTCGGGAATGGTATTCTAGGCTCGCCCCCTCGTCCATCTTCTCATTCGAACAGTTTGAGACACTGTTCATTACTCACTTCGTGAGTAGCCGACGAGCCGAGAAGACGAGTCTTTCCTTGCTGAACCTGCGGCAGGAGAAGCAAGAAAAGTTACGGGACTATGTGAAAAGGTTTACCGCGGAAGTCAGGTCAATTGCTTCCTTGGACCAGTCCGTGGCTACCGTGGTGTTCCAGTCGAACGTCCTTAACGCCAACCTCCGATCATCCCTGGCCAAGAAGCCCCCGCATGACTTCGCCGACCTCCTCCTGAGGTGCGAGAAGTACATCCGGGCGGAGGAGGCCGAAGCCCTTCCGAGCTTCGGGGGCACCGCCGCGGGGTCAAAGAGGAAGGCGACGGGAGAAGAAGGGTCCAAGAAAGCTCAGAAGGACATGGGCGGTCAGCGCCGCCCTCCCCCCAGGTTCGAGAAGTTCACTCCCCTCACCACTAATGTCTCTACTATCCTCATGGAGGTAGAGAAGGAGGGAATCATCCCTCCAGCCCCGAGAATGCACACTCAGGCGAAGAGGAGGAACAAAGATAAGTGGTGTCGTTACCACCGAGACCACGGGCACGACACGAACGACTACCGAGCTCTGAGAGACGAGATTGAAGCCCTCATTCGGAGGGGGCAGTTGGCCAAGTTCGTGAAAGCTAACGACCGGACAGATCGGAACTCTCCTTCCCCTCGGGGGCTAACAAGCGCTCTGAGCGGCGCGAGGAGACACCCGAGTTCGAGGAGGAACGGGTTCTGTACCTGATTCATGGAGGACCAATGGGGGGCTCCTCTAATTCCTCCCGAAAGGCCTTCGTCCGGGAGGTTAACTCGGTCCACAGTGCCCCTCCCCCGAAAGGTCTCGGCGTCCCTGTGTCTTTCTCCGATGCCGACCTCGAAGGAGTCCGAACACCCCACTGCGATGCCCTCGTCATCGACCTCCGCATGGCCAACTTCAAGGTGCAGAGGATTTTGGTGGACAATGGGAGTTCGGTCAACATCCTATTCCTCTCGGCCTTCCAAGGCCTGCAGCTGTCCCGAGACCGTCTCAAGCCGGCCGGTTACACTCTCCACGGGTTCACGGGGGTCCCGGTAACCGTCGAAGGGGTGATAACCCTAAACGTTACTGCGGGAAGCACCCCTACTACCCGGACCGAGCCAATGGACTTCATGGTCGTCGACGTCCCGGCAGCATACAATGTCATCCTAGGCCGTCCCGGCCTAGCCGCTCTGGAGGCTGTCCCCTCGGCATACCACTTGAAGATGAAGTTCCCCACTCGCTCGGGAGTAGGGAAAGTCAGGGGGAGCCAGGAAACAGCTCGGAAGTGCTACATGACTTCCACCGGGAGGCCAGTGCTCTCGCTCGAGACACTAGAGATCCCCGAGCCGAAGACTCGCCCAACGTCCGAGCCAGCGGACGAGTTAGAAGAAGTATTCTTCTCCGACGAGGATCCGAGCCGAAAATTCCTCGTCAGCAAGTCCTTGCCGACCGTGCTGTTCTCCGACTTGGTGACGTGCATCCGGAATAACCGCGACCTATTTGCTTGGTCGGCCGCGGATATGCCCGGCATCTCCGAGGACTTGCTCGTCCACCGCCTAAGCGTCGAACCGGGGTGCAAACCGGTCCAGCAGAAGAGGCGAAAGTTCGCTCCCGAGCGACAGCGGGCAATCAAGGAGGAAGTGGATAAGCTGCTGAAGGCCAAGTTCATCCAAGAGGTGAATTATCCCGAGTGGCTGTCGAATGTTGTAATGGTCAAGAAGTCCAATGGCTCATGGAGGATATGCATCGACTTCACCGACCTCAACAAGGCGTGTCCGAAGGATCCCTTCCCTCTCCCGAACATCGACACCCTAATCGACGCCACCTCGGGCCATGAGCTCCTCAGCTTCATGGATGCCTTCTCGGGGTACAATCAAATCCGGATGTTTCCTCCGGACATCCCGAAGACCTCCTTCGTCACCGACCAAGGCCTCTACTGCTACCGAGTAATGCCGTTCGGTTTGAAGAATGCAGGCGCCACTTACCAGCGCCTCATCAACAAGGTCTTCCAGCACCAAATCGGCCGAAACATGGAGGTGTACGTTGATGACATGCTCGTCAAGAGCATCCACGGCACCGATCATGTAGCAGACCTCCAGGAGGCCTTCAGCGTGTTGAGGAAGTACAACATGCGGTTGAACCCGAACAAGTGTGCGTTCGGGGTCTCCTCGGGAAAATTCCTTGGCTTCATGGTGAGCCAGCGAGGAATCGAAGCTAACCCCGAGAAGATTAAGGCCATATTAGACATGGCCCCGCCTCGGAACGTCAAGGAAGTGCAGAAGCTCACCGGTCGGCTCGCAGCCATCGGTCGGTTCCTCTCCAAGTCAGGGGAAAAGTGCCTCCCCTTCTTCAAAGCACTCTGGGGGGCTAAAGGATTTGAATGGGGCGAAGCACAGCAAGAATCGTTCGACCAGCTGAAAGCCTATCTGGTGAACCCCCCTCTGCTCAGTAAGCCGGTCCCGGGCGAGCCTCTCTTCATCTACTTGGCCGCTTCCGAGCAGACCTTGAGCGCTGTCTTGGTAAGAGAAGAGGACCGGACCCAAAGGCCCATTTACTACGTGAGCAAGGTGCTTCGGGACGCCGAGCTCCGCTATCCGAGGATAGAGAAGATAGCCTACGCTCTGGTCATGGCAGCGAGAAAGCTTCGGCCCTACTTCCAATCTCACTCGGTCGTCGTCCGCACCGATCAACCCCTCAAGCAAGTCCTCCACAAGCCCGAAACCTCGGGCCGGCTGATGAAGTGGTCCATAGAGCTAAGTCAGCATGACATCTCCTATCAGCCTCGGATGGCAATTAAGGCACAGGCTCTCGCCGACTTCATTGTAGAGTCCACCATCCCTGAGGTCGGCCACGTCCCAAATGGGCCCCCCATTTGGACAGTCTTCGTGGACGGATCCTCTTGCAGTGAAGGAAGCGGCGCCGGCATTATCCTGAACGGCCCTGACAGCTTCGTCCTGCAGTATGCGATCCGCATGAACTTCAAGGCCTCGAACAACGAGGCGGAGTATGAGGCTCTCATAGCTGGTCTCGGACTCGCACGAAGTGCTGGGGCGCAGCGCCTTCGGATTCACAGTGACTCCCAACTAGTCGTGAACCAGGTCTTGGGCGAATATGAGGCCAGGGACGAGCGAATGGCGAAGTACCTCGCCAAGGTCCGGGACCTCATGGGCCGGTTCGAAGAAGCCATTATCCAACGGGTCCCCCGGGAGGAGAACTCACAAGCTGACGCTCTCTCCAAGTTGGCCTCGTCTTCTCTACAAGGTCTCGAACAGACCGTACTGATTGAAGTCCTCTCTAAACCGAGCATCGAAGACGAGACACCTGGCTCGGTGGAGTCATTGCCGGTCATGCTGCAGGACGATTGGATGAAGCCACTGGTAGAATTCTTAAGGGATGGAGTCCTGCCCTCAGATCCCAAAGAAGCACGCCGAGTTAGAACACGGGCCGAGCGCTATGTCTTGATCGAGGGCATCTTATACAAACGCTCCTTCTCTCAAATAGATGGCCGACCTTACCTAAGGTGCCTCTCTCCGGATCAGGCCGAATATGCCCTACAGGAGCTTCATGAAGGCATCGGAGGGGCGCACTCCGGATTTAGGTCTTTGGCCCGGAAAGCTTTGAACTATGGGTACTTCTGGCCGACCCTTCTTCAAGATGCCGAGCGACATGTTCGGCAATGCAGCTCCTGCCAGAGACACTCCAACATCCGACGTCTCCCCCAGGCCAACCTCACCTCCCTATCGAGCCCTATCCCCTTCGCGATGTGGGGAATGGACTTACTAGGGCCTTTCCCTCCAGCTCCGGGTCAGCTCAGGTTCTTAGTCGTAGCCATCGACTACTTCTCGAAGTGGGTCGAGGCCGAGCCCCTCGCAACTATAACCGAGAACAAAGTGGTGCAGTTCTTCTGGAAGAGCATCATATGCAGATTCGGCGTCCCCCGCGTCCTCGTGACGGACAACGGGACTCAGTTCACTGGCACAGCATTCCGAGCCCTATGCGACGACCTCGTCATTCAACAGCGCTTCTCGTCCGTCTCACACCCCCAGTGGAACGGGCAGGCCGAGAATGCTAATAAGCAGATCCTCACAGGAATCAAGAAGAGGTTGGACAAGTGCTCCAAGGGTTTATGGGTCGACCAACTCCCTAATGTGTTGTGGAACTACCGCACCAGCAGGCGGACGCCCACCGGAGAGTCCCCTTTCAACCTTACTTATGGGGCCGAGGCCGTGATACCCCTCGAGGTCGGAATACCTTCCCCTCAGCTCATAGCCTATGACGAAGCGCAGAATGCCAGGGACCTCAGAGGAAACTTGGACCTAATAGATGAACTGAGGGAAAGGGCATCGATTCGGCAACAGAATTACAGAAGGAGGGTCGAGCTAGCGTACAACAAGAAGGCCCGACCCGCCAACCTTAAGAAAGGAGATTTGGTATTGAGAAAGCTAGCTATATTCCTCCCCAGTCAGAGGAGCAAGCTAGCTCCGAATTGGGAAGGGCCGTACCGGATCACAAAAGTTGTTCGGCCTGGAGCATACCGACTTGAAGACATGGATGGCAAAGAGCTTCCGAGGACCTGGAATGTCGACCACCTCCTGAAATACCAAGAGAACGCTCCGGCGCCTCTCTAAGTAATCCGAGGTGTCGAACCATTCCTCTCCTCTAACTTGTAACCTGTCCCATGAATTGTACTATGTAAAATGGTTCGCCGTCAAATATCAATAAAGAAAAGTTCTATTATGTTTTTGAATTTGCATGATTCTCTCCCCTCTTATTTAACCAATGGTTCGGAGTCCAACACTCGGCTCGACTTTACCTCCTCGGCTCGTCTCCGGACGAACCATGGGTAGATCGCCGTTCGGAATTGCTCCCACAGCCGTTGAACTATACCGATGGTTCGGAGTCCAACACTCGGCTCGACTTTACCTCCTCGGCTCGTCTCCGGACGAACCATGGGTAGATCGCCGTTCGGAATTGCTCCCACAGCCGTTGAACTATACCGATGGTTCGGAGTCCAACACTCGGCTCGACTTTACCTCCTCGGCTCGTCTCCGGACGAACCATGGGTAGATCGCCGTTCGGAATTGCTCCCACAGCCGTTGAACTATACCGATGGTTTGGAGTCCAACGCTCGGCTCGACTTTACCTCCTCGGCTCGTCTCCGGACGAACCATGGGTAGATCGCCGTTCGGAATTGCTCCCACAGCCGTTGAACTATACCGATGGTTCGGAGTCCAACACTCGGCTCGACTTTACCACCTCGGCTCGTCTCCGGACGAGGCAGGGGTAGATCGCCGTTCGGAATTGCTCCCACAGCCGTCGAGCTCCAGCGATGGTCCCGGGGTCCAACACTTGGTTCCTAGTCCATCTAAACTACTCCGGTAGGCCGAGGCCGGACCTTCGTTCGAACGCAAAAGTCCGAACTCTCCTAACTACTAGCCGAAGACCGAAGACCCACAAATTCGGTCAGCTTCCGAGCAAGTGGCTTCCCGAGCGTGTAAACGGGGAAAACACACTTTCCCCTCAACTTTCGTACGTGATCTCGATCAGACGGCTCAGATCAAGCCACCTGCGCAAAACGACAAGATAACGTTTTCTTGGGAACTGAGCCGCCTCGAGATTCGCACCTACGTTCGACGGCTCAGATCTCGCCACCTACTCTAAGCGACAAAAGAACGCTTTCTTGGGTACAGAGCCGTGCCGTACCGTGTCAGATCCACTAAATGATAAAGAGCCGCACCCCTGGAGATCCATTCGGCTAAACAGACGCGCTCGGTTCAAAGATCTCGGCACGACCGATACGGTTATAAGCAAAGACAAACATGCAAAGCAACGAAAGGGAATTTTATTAATTGTCGGCGCATAATACAAAACATTCCATTACAAAGTGTTGGCAAACAAAACACACAATGCCCGACCCACTACACTTGTCTCTCATATAAAAACATCCTCACTAAACTGTTCGTCCTCCTCGGCTGACAGCTCCTCCTTCTCCCCCCGGAGCCTCGCCATCACACCACGCAGATGCCACATCTCTGAGAGCAGGTCATCCCGCTCACCGACGATCTTCGACTGAATGTGCCGAATGCTTTTGACCCGAAGAGCGTTGCTGAATGCGGTCTGCGGGTCCTCATCCTCCCCTGCGAGGCTCAGCTCGACGATCTTATTCTCCAAGCATTGGATCTCGGCTTCCCGGAGACTGAGGACCAACGAAAGGTGGTCCCACTCACTCTCGGCTCGGCGTAACTTCATATCGGCGCTCCTAGGGCTCAGAACCACTGTTCCAGAGGTGGCCTCGGATTCAGAGTCATCATTCGAACGCTCGGAGTCCGAGCCATGGATCGTCACAATGAGCTGAAAAGAAGAGAAAACGAATAACCCAGTTTCAATACACTGCCGGAGTCTAACACTTGAAAATTTTTCAGAACTATTTGCATTCAGACATGATAGTGTTACAGACGGTCGGTCGACCCTACAGCTAAGTTGTTACAACGGTCAACAAAAATAGGAAAACGACAGAATTAGAGCCTCTTCGGAAGGGGAATGCTTCGGTTTAGGGAAACACGAGGATGGCGAGGTCTACCCTCCGAACCCGACCCTAAACCAACGAAGCGCGACCCCCCTTCGCTACTAGCTCTAACTGCGACGCCAGCCGAAGCCCCGCTCGACGAGGCGGCCGCACTGCTCTGAGCGTCGGCTGGACTCCGCCTGGTCAACGGCAAGCGCATCGCAAGTTCGTGAAATGTAATCCCCCTCTCGCTTTCTTCGCGAGTGCACGAAGTGCTGCGAACTTTAGCCCTGACCGGTGCCGGCTTGAGCGACGCGATCTCTTCCTCCAGTTCGATAATCCTATCCTTCAAGACGTCGTCCTTCTCCAACTTCTTCGGCCGCGGGGCCGTCAACGAGCCCGAGGCATTGGCGTTATCAGTCGCGAGCCGTCGGTAATGGGTGACTTCAATCCCCCTATCTATTGTGATCCTTCTGAGCCTGACGACTTCGGCCGATAGCCTCTTGCGCTCGGTCGACGCTTTCTCCAGTTCGGAAGCCAGCTTCTCCCACTCCGCCGAACGCTCTTTTTCCGCTAGCTCCAAGTACTGGACCTCGGCCAAAAGGTCGTCATTCTTCTGCTCGGCGGCAGTAAGCTTCCTACGGAGGTTCTCAACTTCGCCTTCGGGATAAGGGGCTGAAGAGCGCTTCCGGTACCAGTACAGCTCGCGACCATACCTCCGCAAAGCCGCCTTCGTATCCTCCAGCCTGCCGAGCAGGAGATATCGCTTATACCGGCTCTGAGAGAGCTCGTCCTTCGTTTTCACCAGCTCTTGCCGAAGGTATTCAGCCTCCGTGATCGGACCGAATCTCACCTGAAATGCAGAGATAAATCCGAGGCCCAACACTTGGAGAAAGTTATGCCAAAACAAACACTAAGTCCGAGACTCAACACTTGGGCAAATTTTGACCAAACAAAACATTTTTTCATTCAAAATTCGAAGAGTTCTACAACAGCGGTGGCCAGTCCGCAGTTAGGCTTACAAAAACAAAAAAAAAAGAGAAAAGAAGACAACCGAGTCAGGGGTCGACCTTTTTGTCGTTCGGGTCCGTCGACCCCTCGGCCTTGTCCTTGCCCTCGCCTCCGCCACCTCCTTCGCTCCAGCTCTCCTCCTCGGAGTCGTCCTCCTTCTCCTCCTCGGCCGCGGCCTTCCACGGGTCCTCGACGGGTTCCGTCTCCCCCTCGGGGCCGATCAACCCCTCGGGGACAACCTCCTCCCCTTCCACGAGGTCATAGAAGTTGTAGGAGGACGTGTCGAAGCCCGGGTTCTTGGCGACCACATGTTGCAAGGCACGACCGTAGGCGTCCAGCATGTTCTGGATCATGTGCATCGCGGCCTCCTCCTGCACGGCTTTCTTCACCCTCTTCACCTTCCTGAGGTGTTTCGCCTTGATCTTCTCGGCCCTCTTCCGAGCGTCCTCCGCCTCCGACCGAGCCTTGGCCAGCTCCTCCCTCAGGTCGGCAGCCTCCTTCACCGACGCCTCGAGCTTGGCCGCCGAATCCTTCAGCTCGGCCACCTCCTTCTCCGAGGCCTCGAGCTTGGCCGCCGTATCCTTTGACAGCTGAACAGCATCGGCCAGCTGCTTCTCCAGCCCCTCCACTTCGGTGGCCCTCTTCGTCGAAAGAAGCAACTCGGAATCAAGCCGCTTCGCGACCTTGACGCGTTCCGCCCTCTCCTTCTCCTTCTCCTGATCCTTCTTCGCCATCTCCTCGAGCAGGAAATTGAAGTGGCAGATGGTCTGAAAGAGAACAACAGAGTTACAATCCGAATCCAAGAACTTGGAAAATTTTCTAAGGAAGAAATTCAGATGAAGAAGAAACCAGCCTACTTACCGACATGGTATCCCGGGCGATCTGCATCACGGCGTCCCCTGCCATCCCGGCCTTCAGGGTCCTTCGGGGTCGGCAAGTGCCTTATCGCCTCCATGCAGATGTTCCCGTCGCCCGGGAAACCATCGGCGTTCATCACCTGCCAGTCGGGGACGAAGATCTGCTTGTGATGCTCGGTCAAGATCTTCTCTGCCTCGGCAGTGAGGGGCGGAACCTGCATGGACAGCGCATCCTTCACCCCGAACACGCCGCTCGACGAACCCGGAGCGTCCGTCCCCGGGGTCGGCACAGGTGCATCCGAGGTAGGGGGATCGGAGACAATGGCCTCCCCCTGCTCGGGGACCACGACCTTCGTCGGAGAGACGAGGACCTCAATCTCCCCCTCCTTGAGGACCGCGACCTTCGGTTGGTCGGCAGTCTTTGCGACCGAGGGCTTCTTCGAAGCCCGGCTGTCCTGAGGCGCTGCCGACGGCCTCTTCTTCTTCTCCTGCTCTGCCCGGCCCTTCGCCACCAGAGCCTTGTAATCAAGCTTCATTGTCTCTGCAAAAGCCGGATGGAAAAACTTAGAAAATTTTTCATGAACTTTAAACAAGGAGTATAAATACCAGATGCATACGAGGGTCGATCGGACTGAGACCCCCACGGAACAGATGCTCCTCCGTAATATCCTTCCAGCTTAGCGCTGGTAGGGCGAGAAGCTTCCTCTGGACCTCAGCCTCCTCAGCATTCAGCGGGACATCCTTCTTTGTACGCTTGGGCAAGCCGTCCGCCCAGACTGTCGGTATCACCCACGGCGTCAGATTTCGGACGAGGAAGTATTTATCCTTCCAATGTTTGATCGAGTCTGGGTTCTCGATCAACTTAACTCCCGTCCGAGGAGAAAGGAAAAACCTCTGCTCGTCACGCCTCGGCTGGCAAGGTCGGAAAAGACTCCGAAAGAGGAACATAGTCGGCTTGGCGTCGATCTCTTGACATCGGAGGAGAAACGCCACGACATGCCTCCAAGTGTTCGGCATCAGTTGGGCAGGACTCAGACCGTACCAGACCAAGACTTCGACCACGAACGGGTGTAGGGGAAAGCGGAGCCCAGCGATGAGGGAATCTACCGGGAAGACGCATATGTCCGGCGAGGACTTTGTGTTGGCTCGGAACCCCGGCCCAGGAAGAAGCAGCGCATACTCAAGCGGGATCCGGAAACCCTCTCGGATCATACGGAGATCGGTCTCGGTGAGAGTCGAGATCCTGTGGTCGACCTCGGACAGCTCCCTAGGCTCGTTCTCCTCCACCAGCTTCGCCGTACCTTGAGTGACCCTCTCCAAGGTATCCTCGGCGTAATCCCGGACGCCTCCCACGCTCGATACGGCGATGGGCAGCCGACCGAACGCCCCCGCTCTCTTCGGCGTTTCCACTATTGTGATCACGGCTTTACCCCTTCGGGACTCCGCCGCGACTTCCTCGGGCACTTCGGCCACTTCACCCTCTTTATCCGGACGAACAACGTCTTGCTCGCTCGGCTCCATTACTCCCTTCCCTTTATCCCCTCGGCCAACGGCTTGCTCCGAGGGGGGGTCTCAGCCGAAATTTTAACCATGTTTTCCTAAAAAGAGAAGGGAAAGAAACTGACCTTGAAGTGACAGGTGCGGTCGGAAAGTTCGCCGGAACTAAGAACGCTACCGCGACAGCTAGCAACGCCACCAAGGGAGCTAAAAACTGCGAAGCAAAGTAAAAACGAAAGAGAGAGAGTAAAAGTGAAAAGTGAAGACTTGGTCTTGGAGGGGTGAAGATTTATAGTAAAATTGGAACGTCCCTTGGACTTCCAATGAAACTTCGCGACTTTTGGGCTACTCTCGAAATGTCACGAAGGCCCATCACCACTACTCCTCTCACCAAGTCAAATGGCTCGGCCCCGAGGGATCCAAATCCGAGCTACGAGCGATCCGAACACGCTGGCAGTAGGGTCCAGTCGGAATCCGAGCAAGGGCCTTCCCGAGCTGGTAAAACGGGGAAATTCACTTTCCCCTCAACCTTCGCGCCCGATCTCGATCAGACGGCTCAGATCTCGCCGAGAGCACTAAATGACAAGATAGTGTTTTCTTGGGAGCTGCGCCCGTCTTAAGATGCGCGCCATCATCTAGCGGCTCAAGGTGCGCCACGTCGCTCGGACGATTGAACCCTCGGATGCCTCACCTATGCCTAGAGGAACCTGGAAAAATTTTGATTCAGTTTTGAGGCGTCGCCTTCGGCGAGCGCCCCCCAGGTCCCGTGCATCAGTCGGTATTCCGCCGACCACGGGCCCTGATCGGGAACAGATCGGCACCCCCCCATCTCTAACTTCCTCGGGCTGACGTCCATCAAAAGCCATCAGCCCGGAAGGAAGACAGAGATGAGAGAAGGCCCATCAACACTCAGAGGACAGGAGAAATACGCCGTTCCGAGCTAGTTGTTTACAACTGGAAGGCGCGGCTTGTCAGAGGACTCTAACCGCAGCGCCTTCACAGTTGCAAACAACAGGCTCGGACGGCCCAGAAGCCCGAGCTGCAACTCATGATAGAGAAGCGCGTCATCCCGAGCTAGTTGGTTGCAACTGGAAGGATCAGTTTGTCAGGGGACTCTGACAGCGGCGCCTTCACAGTTGCAACAAACGGACTCGGATGGCCCGGAGATCGGCATCGGACATGGATCGTCACTCTCCCACCAAGACCTCCGCCTACTTCGGCACTCACTTCGGAGCAACCATAGAAGGCAGAAGATCTTGGTGAGAGAACGACCACCCGTCCTCCCGAGACGGCCCATCCCTCGGATCCGGACTATGGTCGTCACCACTCTTGCCTTATTCTCCCCCGCTCCTGACATCCACTTAGGGACCGTCCGGAACGGGAGAAGATAAAGGTAAGAGAGCGACCACCCGTCCTTCGGAGATAACTCATCCCCCGGTTTCGGACTACGGTCGTCACCACTACTACCTCGTTCCCCCTCGCTCCTGACATCCACTTGGGGGCCGTCAGGAACAAAGGAAAAACCAGGCAGAAGAGCGACCACCTCTCCGAACCTAAAGAGAGAAGCTACCCAAGGCAGATGCCTCCGAGGTCTGGGACTCAATTTGGTTGTGACTAAAATGGCAAAAGGAGTGGAGTACTTATAGCCTGCCTCCTAGAACCAGCCATTATGACCCTCGAAAATCGAAGCACCGCATTTTAATGAAGGGAATTACTGATCATCGGGAAGGCGAAACGCCGCACAAGTCACGAAGCGCCATTAACACCATTGGGAACAGAGCCATCTCAGATTGCCAAAAACCACAGGCCCTCGGTCGGCGGCCGAGCAAGTGCCTTTCCGAGCGCGTAAACGGGGAAAACTCACTTTCCCCTGAACTTTCGCGTCTGATCTCAATCAGACGGCCCAGATCTCGCCGAGAGCACTAAAAGACAAGATAGTGTTTTCTTGGGAACTGCGCCCGTCTCGAGATGCGTGCCGACATCCATCAACTCAGATAATGCCACGTCGCTCGGCCTGCCGAACACCAATGCCTTCGGTCGGCATCCGAGCAAGTGCCTTCCCGAGCTGGTAAATGGAGGAAAAAAGACACCGAGCTACGTGGACCGCTGGATCTCTCAGAAATCTGCGCTCCAAATGATGAACAGCCCAGATTGCGCCACGTGCGCTAAAAGACAAGATAGCGTTTTCTTGGGAGCTGCGCCCGTCTCGAGATGCGCACCCGTCATCCGACGGCTCAGACAGTGCCACGTCGCTCGAACTGTCGAACCCCCCGCTTCCGGTCGGCAGCCGAGCAAGCGCCTTTCCGAGCTCGTAAACGGAGAAAAACGCTGCCGAACTATAACAGCCGTCAGATCTTTCCGAAATTCGCGCCCATCCACGATCGACGGCTCAGATCAAGCCACGCCATTAATCGGTATTTAAATCGTTTTTTATTTATTTTAATCGTTTTATTTGTTTAAAAATTGCGAGAAAATTGCGAAAAATTCGGGAAAATTAGCTAAAAATTCTGGGAGATAATTGAAAATTCGGGGACACACTTTCGGACCCCGGAGCGAACAATTATTACCCTGAATGCACCGCTAAAGCCCCCGAACGATTAGCAAACACATCGCAGAATTAAACAAATACTTCGAAAAAAGTAGATAAAAGACTGTCAGATACCCGACGCATCTCAAGAACAGCACACAGCGTCAAAAGTTACCTCACTACCCCCTTTCTAGATTCAAAATCCCACATTTGGACTCCGATACAACTCCACCAGCCACTGAAACCGCTGAACTACTCCTCAAAGTCTGATCACGCTCAGCCTTTAGGAGTGGGGGGCTCGTGATATGGCTAAAATTGGGGTTAAATCGGGACCGTCCAGATCGAGCACGAATCTTGAAGCACGGGGGTAAAAAAGTAATTTCACATACAGATGGATCCAAAACGGGTATTGGGCCTCCTTCTCACGAAACCAACCGCCCGCGAATAGATCCACTCCAACTGGGCACGGGTCCCGACCCGATACAAGCCCGGTCCACCAAGAGGAGAATCAGGGCGCTGATTTGATTAAATCAAATCAACAAACTTGATTGGCTCCCACCAGGGAATCAGGGTCTAACTTCCTAAAACAGAATAGGAGGATTTTTCTCCTAGCTGTTAGGCAGAAAATCAGGGCCCTAATCATTCCAGAAGGCGACTATAAATACAACCCCTCTACCACCAAGACGAGGTTAATCACTTTTTCACCACTTAAGCTCTTTCTTAATCTTTTACTGATTACTGACAAGAGCGTCGGAGGGTGCGTCGCCGGAATCAACCCCGGTGTCTCGCACTTCCCTGCAGGTTGCGGCGGGAGCAAGAAGGCCGAGTCAGCTGTTCAGGTTTTCCTCGGATCCACAAATTCTATCTGTTTACCCCCACACCGAAATCAGCGGTAACAGAGATTATTGGAAGAGATTTCATTATGGTTAAAAAGAAATTTTTCTTTTAGTAAAGTGGATGGTTTCTTACTTTCTAGTTGTAGAAATACCATGCTAGAAATTATAAATTAGTTTTGTGAAAATTCATATAGAATTTTGGAAAGAATTATTGTATTGGTAATAATTATCCATAACAAATGTTTTTAATAAATTTATTAGCATAAGGGCTAATATTATAATTATATTAAACATGGTACATCATTTACGATATGCAATAATTTAGTTTAAATTCCGGGATGTTCATGTTTATTTAGTACTTTGCAATATGGTTCATAATTATTTTAACATATGGGTACATATACATTATTTCAAACCAATTGATACCTTCAGGAATATTATATTATAAGCATGTATATGATTATAATAACTAGTATCATACACGTGCACACGTGCACGGGGGATAATGGAAGGGATAATGAAAAGGGTAAAAAGAAAATAATTTCCGAAACTGATCCACCGTGGAAAATATTTACCCGACTGGTCCACTTTTGAAAATATTTACCAAAGTTAGTCCACAACTGGTCCACTTTCGAAAATATTTGGCCTATGTACCCAAGCAAACTGTAGCAAACTAGTTGTTCGGCTACTTGTGCATTGTATAATGTAGTCTTCATATTTACTACAAGGTTTATATGTTTTAAGAAGAAATGTAAAGTATTACTTTTGTGAAGTGATTTTCTTGAAGAGAATTTTACTCTTATTTGTTCGAAGAATATTCTAAGTAAAGTGAGACATTATAATGGCCTGATTTTATTATGAAATCTCATGTGATAGAATTGTGTTCTTAAAAGAAATTATTCCTTTTCTTATAAAGAATGTGAACGGATGACTAGATAATGAATAATGATGAGACTATGATTACTTGTGATTAAGTTGAAAGAAGAAATTATATAAGTTTAAGATATGATTACTAAAGGGTACGTGTACCCATGTTTCTTGTACATGAAAAATTATGATTAAGAATTAGTAAGACTTCGGTTACCGGTAATTTTGAAAGAAAGAATTGATATGATTTTGAGATAATGCCGTCGGGCGATCTCGTATTTTGTGAATAAATCCGGTACGAGGTAAAACTGATTCTAGGGTGATAACATATTCATGTCTTGAACTAAAAATAATTAGGCACTTAAGTGAAGATGTGATAAACTTTTGCAAACGTAAATGGGTGCTTCTATATCGTCGGCGGTGGATCTCCTTGGCTATAGACCCAGTTGGTGAACTGTGGTTGCCCCATAGGAGATGGACTGTATTTTATCCGGGACTTAGGGTAGTCGACGGATGTTTACCATACTCCAAAAAATATGTATATACCGGGGCTGGAAGGGCATTTACGGGATTATTCTCACGATATAATAGCCAGGGAGGCTGGGATCTGTCATTATAGCCAGGGAGGCTAGCCAGGGAAGCTGAGATCCGTATCTGTGGAATAACTCTAAAACTTGTTTTATTACTGGGTAGTCTCATGGCGAGGGATCGAACCCTTTAATGTGGAGTACGTAGGCGCTTGCCCTCGGACCTATGTAGTATGGGATGCATAGAATCCGAACAAGTGTGCATTAGTGTCGTCCTAGTGTAGAAATGTGTGCATTAGGCATTAAGGCATGACATACACTTATGTTTAGAATAATCACCTTTGACACTTTACTTGTTCATTCTATCTTTTTGTTGATTTGTTAAAGTATGAGATCGTTATACTATTCCCGGCATAGAGAGGATAGCCGTGTATAATATTTCGTCAGTTGTAAGTAACTGACGTGCCCACAGATTGACATGCAGGTAAAGGACCATTCATGGAGCTATAAAGTGGATATGCTGACGCTGTTTTATTTTTAAAGATGTTGCAAATGTTTTATTGTAAATTTTATTCTTCCGCTGTGTAAAACCAAGTTGTAATTGAACTCTGATGTACTATTGAAAAAGTTTTAAATTTTCCTTGTAAAATTGTACGAAGTGAAGTAAAGATCCTGTAAATCTCGAATTTATCCTTATTTGAAATTCGGGGTGTTACAAATCGACGGTCTTCTTCAACCTCGGGAGAGAGAGGGAGAGAACGAAAGAGTTGACATCGATCACGGCGCGACTGCGACACCTACAGAGAGGCGGCGACGACTGACAATGACGATGACACTGCAGTCGGGAAGCGACGGCAGCGCGAGGGTGACGGCAAAGTGACGGCTCTATTCCCGCTCGAGAACAGGGGAAGACGACACGACTGGTGCTCGGCTTGGACGACGACGAGGATGTGCTAAGGGATCGTCGGAGGGTGTAGGGTTGCATGGAGGGGCGATAGGAGCACGGGATAGCGGTGGCGAGGACGAGATGGCGAGGGATGGGTTAATGGCGATGGGTTCGGTTAAGCGGAAGACTGGGCGAGGACGGGGAGATGGAGATGGGGATGGGGTGACGAGGGCGAGGTGGTGATGAGGACGGTGGCGGAGAGCGACAGGATTGGGTTCGGAGGGGCTAGGGTGATTGGGTAACATGGAGAGAGAGAGCGGGAGATAGAGAGGGGTAGGGATGCACAGTAACGGGGGGGGGGGGATTCATAGGAATCTAGGGTTAGGGTTAATGACGGCTAGGGTAATTAGGGTAGGGGTTAATAGGAGATTCCGGTATTTATTGGAAAAAGATAGGATATTGGGCTATTGGGTATTTGGGTATAGATCCAATAAAATAAAATACATTGTATATGAACATAATTGATCAACACAAATCCAAATACTAGAAATAAGATATCTCATAAAATACAATTTGTGTTACATGAATTATTGGAGACAATTATAAACACAATAATCAAATAAGAAAGGATGTTACCCGGGATGCCATACCTACTTCAACGCATGCTACCCGGGCACTTCTACCGGCATTTTTAAAAACGCCGGTATGATCTACCGTGGCGTTTAAAAATGCCAGTGTATGCCAAAAGAAACACCGGAGAACCCCTTTTGTGTTTTTAGTGCGCATGTGCAGGATATGTGGTATGCAGGTTGGGAACACATAATTTTGCATACGGCCTTTTGTAACATTAGTTTATCGTAAGTTAAAACGTACTAGGAATAAAGATGATAATTTTTGTGCCGGGAAATAAATATACCAACCTTTTTCTTTACGGTAAAAGAACTCATAAGACTAATGACCTGGAAACCCTATTGTACAATCTTTTTCCTTACCTAGCGGAGAAATATTTGGCTATCTACCATTATATTGTGATATTTGAGAGGGTGATATGAAACAAAGTATACATATATGACCCAAAAAACCCAAAACTTGTAACACATGAGAATCTGAAAGGTACTCTTTCTCTTAAAGTATTTCCATATCTTACTACCTTGTCTTGTGATCTTTTTATTGGATAGCATACAAATAAAGAGGATCCATCAGTTAACTCCAGATATGATGCTTGTTTAGTCTTAAAACTATTGTTATTCCATATATAGGCAAGTATCTTAAACAAATTGGTGGTTTTGGATCAAAGGGAATAAAGTTTAGATGATAATTAAGTAGCAATAGAAATATTCTCCAAGTTTATTAAATGATTGAATGATTCACATCAAAAGCAATCATTACACTGAATACCTTTCTGAGTAGAGTTTAATGAGTTCAAGTCATCATGCTCAAGCTAGGTATGGAAAGTAAGGGTTCACCCCTCAACATCACTGGCCCATTCATAGAGCTTTCTGTCCTCTAGTTTGCTGATGATACTCTCCTCTTCTACTCTGAGGATGAGCAGAAAGTTATTCACCTAAAGTTCTTGCTTCTTCTCTTTGCTGATGTATCTGGACATGATATCAACATCTCTAAATCTTCTCTGATAGGGCTAAGCAATCAGCCTTTTCTCAGATTCTAGATTGCCATGTAGAAGAACTTCATATAAAGTATTTTGGAATGCCATTATCCAAGGAGAGGCCTAAGAGAAAAGAATGGTTGCGTGTTGTAACCAAGGTGGAAAAGAGACTCTCAAGCTGGAAATGTACTCTTTTATCCAAGGGGGGCAGATTGGTCCTCATCAGCTCAATTCTCTCTGCTTTGCCTGTTTATCCTTCCTCATTCTTCAAACTCCCACCATGGGTGGTTAAAAGACATGATCAAATAAGAAGTAGGTTCCTTTGAGCTGAGACTGATAAAGAGTGTAGTGGCAAAACAAAAATACAATGAGCAAGAGCTTGCCAACCCATGGGGGGGGAGATTAGGTATTCTCAAATTATCTACTTTGAACCAAACCATCCTCATGAAATGGTGGCTAAAAATGAGAGTTGAGCCACAACGCTTAGTCAGCTTGACACTTAGACACTTATACTATAACTCTTCCCTTTGGTCCTTTCATTAACATCAACATTTTGGGAAGTCATCTTCCCTCTAAAGCATCAATTCTTCTCTTGCATCAACTGGACCTAGGTGATGGTTCATCACTGCTGTTTTGGAAATCAAGGTGTCTTGAAGGAATGAACATTGCTCACCAATTTCAATAGTTGGCAGATGCTGCATGGGATCCAAATGCAACATTACTTTCACTAGGACAATGGGTGAGAGGCAGATGGTGATGGAGGCCTAGACTAAGAAGAATACAGGTGGAAGACATTGCTGAGGAGAGGAACAAGATCCAATCAAGACTAGTTGCATATACACCATCAGATGACAGAGGTTTTCTCAGATGGATCCTCTCCAACACAAGGATTTACAGTGTCAAGTCAGCATACACTTTCTTCTCAGATGGTGGTGTTCTATCTCCCTATGTGGCTGCAACTTGGAGGAATTGTAACACCAAGAATTCCAAATAAGACTGAATTTGAAGTTCCACAGGATCTTTACACTTCATTTCCTACAATTTATAAGGAATTTAAAACTTTTATATAACAATGATTACATCAGAGTCTTTTACATCAACACGTAGCGAAATAAATAAAATACAACAATGATAAGTGTACAATTGTAACAACTTTAACATTTAAATAATCATCAGCAACAAATTCATCTTTATATCTTCTTGTAAACTCCAAGTTCTGCATATAAAACTGTGGGTACGTCAGTTACATAGAACCGACGAAATATTATACATGGCCATCCTCGCTATGCCGAACAGTATAACGATTCTTAAATACTTTAGCAAACACAAACTTGATCACAAACAAAGCTAAAGAGGGACTATCCTATTGACGTCGTGTTGTCCTGTGCACTTAATCCTTAATGCAGTTTTTAAAGTTACATGACACTAATGCACACTTGTTCAGATTCTATGCATCCCATACTACATAGGTCCGAGGGCAAGCCCTTAATCGTTCTTCATCTTGTAGGGTTCAATCCCTCGCTATGACTTAAATTACTACGGTAACTACGGTAAGTATCCTAGGTATTCTATGAGTTACGAGCCCACGTCCAGACATCCTGGAAAAAACCCCACGCACTGACACATGACTCATCATGCAGGCATCCTGTGGTCAATTTACCTCCACCATGGACCATGGCACCACCCGTAGTCACCAAATACCCCACAAGCGTCACCACCGGGACGGTACTCTGGAGTAGTATCCATGCCCTAATCATGACGCATCATGAGGACATCCTGTGAACACTATCATGCCACCAATCCAATGGCCCTCATACTCATGTTTTTCTCTTACTTTCATCACATCTTCACTATAGTGTAGTTCTTACAATTTTGTTTGTTTTAAAAGAAAATCATCCCAACCTAGAGCTAGCTTACCCTATCAGACTTAAACCGAAACAAAAGAAACAGTCAGCCTACCTGGCTACTTCTCAAGAGATGCTCAACCCACACTGGTTAGCTCTCAAATTTATGAATACAAACTGTCGGTTACTACGGTCTCGCCTAGCCTCTAGATTCCAACAACTATCTCTTTCTAGAGATCAACAATGTTTCATATTCAATCTTAAATTAATAATTCAATTTCTTTATTTCAAACCTCTTTCCCAAAGTGTATATTTCTTTAAAATATCACAACATTAAAACAATTCCATTCAACTTTTTTTTATAACTTTAATCACTTATAACATTGTATGCAATATCAATAATCTCAATCAAGTACTAATAATCATAAATCTCATTAAGATGAATATAAGTGTATTTTAAATTTTCATCTTTCTTTAATTACACAAAATCACATTTTAAAGAAGATTTATCAAGTTCTTCATCCCAAAATTACTTCCAAAATCACAAAATGTGTCAAAACATTGTAGAAATAATTTTTATGAAGTCTAAATAATCTTAGAACAATAATAGAATTTTTTTTTGAATTTTAGCCTCATTTAAAAACCCTAAAAAAATAAAAAAATCAAAAAAGAATTTAAAGGTCCACACCAGGTCTCGAATCCAGAACCCAAGGCCAACCCGTGCGTGAACAGTAACAGCACTAACGTGCACCTGAAGACCAGTTAGGCCAAGCTGTCTAACTGTCACATGAAGAACTTAATATATATATATATATATATATATATATATATATATATATATATATAGTTCTGTCTCTCGGCATTGAGTAAAAATTATATTTGAGAAAAATAAAGTTTCTGGAGAGACTCGAACCCAAGACCAGTAGCTCCACCGAGCAACAGTAACGGTCTTTAAACACACACGAAGACCAACTTGTCTCTAGTGACTAACTGTCACAAAATGAGTTGGGTTTCTCAAACTCCAACTCTCTGACTAATATTTCATAATTCAAAACTCTTAAGCACTTTTTCTCCTGTAATTTATTTCATGAAAATTTCTAGATTACTGATATTATAGATTAGCAACATAACAGCAATTAAAAATTATTATTTTGACATAAGCACATGAATTTTCATCTCTAGTTTGTATTATATGTCTACAATTTTGATATTTAAAAACAACCATGATTTCAACCAAATTTAGCACCAAAATTATCACATAAGTTTGTTTTCAACATTTCTAGGACATAAATCTCATTTATCATACTAGTGTCATACTAATTAATATAACATATAACCAATGTTTCAATTAACCAACTAGCCATTTGCAAACCTACATTCTACATTTAGCATGGTTCAAATTTTACATTTTCATAGAAACATAATAATCACATTTCATAGCAACATGCATGATAAAATAAATTTAACAACTCATACTACATCTACCAAAAATTACTTAAGTATCATACTCCTAATTAGAAAGGATTTAAGAAACACCCAGGATTTAAGAAACACCCACCCAAAATTGAAGAATTGATGTGCTCAAAAGAACTCCTAGAATAGAAGCTCCTAAAAACTCTGCTTTGCCTCCTCGAAATCCGTGCGCAAGAAAACTCCTCCTCTCCATTTCGGCAATAAACAGCAAGAACATCTCCTCTTCTTTACAGCAAATGCAACAGTGAAGGAATCTTCGCTCATCTCATTCATTACGTATATAATTGTATATATATATATATATATATATATATATATATATATATATATATATATATATATGCTAGAGTGATATAGGTGGAGAAGTGGAAAAGCACAGTGGACTTAATTGGGTTTTCAGATTGAGACAGAGGACACAACACCATCTTCACATATATATAATTATATATACATAGAATATGGTATAGGTATATCGAGTAGGTTGGTGTAGCACAGAGAGTTGGTCTTGCTGATTTGGTGCCTGACTTTCAGATATGCACAGAGAAAGAAGAAAAGGGGGAAGGAGAATGAAAGGAGATATGAATGCATATACATTTGTATATATGTCTACACATATATTGAGTGAATGAGGAAGGCAACAATGGGGTTGGCTTTGGATTGGTTTCGGATTGGCAGAGGAGAAGGAGGATGAGTGAGGAGAAATGTGAAGGAGTAGGGGGTGTTATATAAGAGTGTAGTAGAGTATTAAAACTATCTCCCATGAACACCACTCACTCCACGCTCTAATTCACTCACACATTCAAAATTTCTGTTTTCCCTCCTACTTCCAAAACAGCCGGGCAACTCTTCTTCATGAGCTCAACACGTGCACGTGCGTGCACTAGTACACTCTTCTCAAATTAATTATTTTTAAAAACATAAATTATATATATACATAGTATGCATGTCAAAATTAATTTAATTAAAAATTATAGATTTTCATGCACAGATAAAATAGACACACACATTTTATGAAATTCATTTTGAAAAGAATATGTCCAAATACGCACACCGAAACACGTGTGTCGCACGTAAAATATCAAAAATACGAAATTCGACGTGATCAACGGAAAATTATAAAAATATAATTGAAAACAACATAAGAAAAATATATTTATTAATTTTTATATTTTTCACGACGTAATCACTACGTACATAGAAAATACGTGCATTACACGTACACAATTATTTTAATCAAAATAGGGGGAATTGAATTTCCGTTTTATAAAATAAATTCGAATAAGTCATAAATAATTGAAATAGAGAAATATCACACGTAGCGGTGGAAAAATACGTAGTCGATACTTGCATCGAAAACACGTAAAAAGCACGTAAAAATACAGAGATTGAAATATTGCATTTGAGTTGACTCAAATAAGATTTAAAGAATACGGAAAATGTATAAATAGTCAGAAAACAAAATGCATAGTGAAATACGTTACGGATATTACCAGTAACAGTACAAAATATATGTACGTAACACACGAGGGCAAAATTGTTATTTCTTTTTTGCGGGGTGTTACACTCTCCCCCCGTTTGAACAGTTCTGTCCTTTAGAACTTGCTAAGATAAAAGTTGTATTTTGTACACACTAAAGAAAAATATTATTATTGTATATACAAAACTGCAAACATTAAGAAAAATAAATGTAGTATAAAAATAAGCAATGTGGAAAAACAAGACAAACACTATATATGAAAACTATGAGTATCAAAATTTTATAAGAACGGAACAAGAACACTAGGAAAATAGCATAAGAAAAGAAATGCGACAGAAAGATAGGATAGATTGAGAGAAAATTTCATACAAAATAATATTAGGTAAAATATTAGATAAAGGAAAAATAAGTTAAGTCATTAATTGTGGAGTATTTCGAAAAAACAACGCAGTAAGGAGAAACATAGTTAATGGATAATTTATAAGTAGATTTAGTAATCAAACTTATCAAAGTAATAAGCAGTTGAAAATTGCAAACTGAATTGGTACCTGTATGACAAAAACTGAATTAGCAATTTAAAAGAAGACTATTGGATAAAAGTTTAAAAAATATACGAGAATGAAATTTGGTTAAAAGTATAGACAACATAAAATGATTTTGTATACAAATTAATAAAATAATTTGTAAGGTAACTATAATAATTATACATACGATTTAGAAATTAAAGATATAGAAGGCATACATCGAAATACTTTCGAGTTGTCAACTAAAGCAAGAAATACCAACATACAAAATTTATGTGTGTACATAGGCAAAAAATTATAGAGTGAAACAAACAATATTATGATACAAAAATTAATAAGGATTTGTTGGAGTAAAACCACGCATCATAGTAGAAAAGCAATAACACCTCACAAAAAAACAATTCTATAGAGGTAAATTATGAGTCGTAAACAAAATATATAAATAATAAGATATATATATATATATATATATATATATATATATATATATATATATATATATATATATATATATATATATATATATATATATATATATTGTTAGGTGAGTAGCCACCAAATCTATGATAAGTTAATAGCAAAACACGATAAAGTGGTATGAAATACTAACTCATGAAAAGATTCAAAATAAAGAAGAAAACGGCAAGATAGTTGAGATTAAGTAGTAAATATGCAAAATAGGAAAGATATAGAAATCAGTATAAATAATATAATGCTAGGTTGTAAAATATTATAAAATAATATAAGCTAGTATAAAAATAGAATAGGGGTAAGTAGATATAATAGAAAACAAAATATGGGTTATCTAAGTAGAAAAATCCCTTCTGGTGTAGGTTCGCCTCGTTGATGTCCAACTACAAACTCACCTCCTTGAAATCAAGTTGCAGGATTGCCTCTATGACATTCGATTACAGTTTGATTTCTGGAGATTCGGTTGCAGACTTTGACTCCCCTGACGTCCAGTTGCAGTTTGCCTCCGTTGACATCTAGTTGCAGATATGCTCTCTCGACATCAGGTTGCACCAAAACGGAAAATGGAAAGATATAATCTTCCATATAAACTTGGATATTGGGTGTTTAATGGTGTTATGTTTTGAAGTCAGTGATAAAAGTGGATGGAAAAGTTGTAAATGAAGTAGGAAATTATGACAATAAAATATCAAAACAGATATATAGACTTTAAATATAGGATATACATAATTTGTAGTAATGAAAATGATTAATGACATTAAGACGAAAATAGTGTAAAACATATGCACGAGATGAAAACACAAATGAAAACGATAATTATGTAGTGTATGTATTATATTGAAGAAGCAAAAAACTACAAAATTAGTAAGTAGCTATTAATAGTAAAAGTTAATATAACAAAAAAAATTAGCAAATAATATGCAATAATAATAGTACCGAATGTAGACAATAAAACAAAATGGTAGGTCATATTTATATGAGTAGAATATTTCAATCTTGTTAAAAATATACCGAAATATATAAAATAATATAAGATAATGAAAAATATAGTTTCACAAAATCAAATCATATAAAATGAATGTACATAAGCAAAAATTCATAAGCACGATTCAAAATATAATAGAAATAATAAATGAAGAAAATAATTGTTGTAATATTAATTTAATAAGCGGCAATAAAATACGTAAAGTAATAGCAAATATAAATGGATAAACATAAAGGGACATAAAAACACGTAAAATAAAATTTTAAGAATGAAATACAGATAAAATAAGTTTAAAATATCAAGACTAAGGAAGATAGAAAAAATAACAGATATCCAATTGATTTAATAATATAAGAAAATATTTATTTGAAAAATATATTGAATGTTGAAAACGTACTATGATGAAAATCCACGAAAAATAATATGAGAGGGAAGTGTGTCTACGTGTAATGTATCATGAATGTAGGTTCAACTAGCCACGCTTCCGCGCGCCACTCTGATACCCAGAAAAAATGTGCTCGCATACATTCTCACATCAATGTATACGAGAAGAGCATCATGAATGAAGGTTCAATAACTACTTCATTCACGACTCCAGCCATCCAAAAGGAAAAGAGAAGAGAAAACGTCAGTGTACAGAGCAACGCAAATGTAAATTACTTACATTTAAATCTCTATAAACTGAACTCACACTTCTAATGTCCACCCTAATAAGTGGTCCTTGTAAATTTGTACTACTTATTGAAGCGTGGCTCTGATACCATTCTGTAACACCTCGAATTCCAACTAAGACTGAATTCGAAGTTCCACAGCATCTTTACACTTCATTTCGTACAATTTTATAAGGAATTTAAAACTTTTATATAACAATGATTACATCAGAGTCTTTTATATCAACACGCAGCGGAATAAATAAAATACAACAATGATAAATATACAATTGTAACAACTTTAATATTTAAATAATCATCAGCAACAAATTCATCTTTATATCTTCTTATAAACTCTAAGTTCTGCATATAAAACTGTGGGCACGTCAGTTGCATAGAATCGACGAAATATTATACACGACCATCCTCGCTATGCCGAACAGTATAACGATTCTTAAATACTTTAGCAAACACAAACTTGATCACAAACAAAGCTAAAGAGAGACTATCCTATTGATTTCGTGTTGTTCTGTGCACTTAATCCTTAATACAGTTATTAAAGTTACATAACACTAATACGCACTTATTCGGATTCTATGCATCCCATACTACATAGGTTCGAGGGCAAATCCTTAATCGTTCTTCATCTTGTAGGGTTCAATCTCTTGCCATGACTTAAACTACTACGGTAACTACGGTAAGTATCCTAGGTATTCTATGAGTTACGAGCCCACGTCCAGACATCCTAGAGAGAACCCCATGCACTGACACATGACTCATCATGCAGGAATTCTGTTGTCAATTCACCTCCGCCATGGACCATGGCACCACCCATTGTCACCAAATACCCCACAAGCATCGCCACCTGGGACGGTACTCTGGAGTAGTATCTACTCCCTAATCATGACGCATCATGACGGACATCCTGTGAACACTCTCACGCCGCCAATCCAATGACCCTCATACTCATGTTTTTCTCTTACTTTCATAACATCTCCACTATACTGTAGTCCTTACAATTTTGTTAGTTTTAAAAGAAAATCATCACAACCTAGAGCTAGCTTACCTTATCAGACTTAAACCAAAACAAAAGAGGCAGTCAACCAAGCTGGATACTTCTCAAGAGATGCTCAACCCACACTGGTTAGCTCTCAAATTTATGAATAAAAACTGCTGGTTACTACGGTCTCACCTAGCCTCTAGATTCCAACAACTATCTATTTTTAGAGATCAACAATGTTTCATATTCAATCTCAAATTAATAATTCAATTCCTTTATTTCAAATCTCTTTCCCAAAGTGTATATTTCTTTAAAATCTCACAACATTAAAACAATTCCATTCAACTTCTTTTTTAACTTTAATCAAAACACTGTATGCAATATCAATAATGTCAACCAAGTATTAATAATCATAAAATCTCATTAAGAAGAATATAAGTGCATTCCAAATTTTCATCTTCCTTTAATTATACAAAAATCACATTTTAAAGAAGATTTATCAAGTTCTTCATCCCAAAATTACTTCCAAATATCACAAAATGTGTCAAAACATTGTAGAAATAATTTTTATGAAGTCTAAATAATCTTAGGATAATAATAGAATTTTTTCTGAATTTTTATCTCATTTAAAAACCCTAAAAAACATTAAAAAAATCAAAAAAGAATTTAAAGTTCCACACCAGGTCTCGAACCCAGAACCCAAGGCCAACCAGTGCGTGAACAGTAATAGCACTGAGGTGCACCAGAAGACCAGTTAGGCCAAGCTGTCTAACTGTCACATGAAGAACTTAATATATATATATATAGTTTTGTCTCTCAGTATTGAGTAAAAATCATATTTGAGAAAAATAATGTTTCTGTAGAGACTCTAACCCAAGACCAGTAGCTCCACCGAGCTACAGTAACAGTCTTAAAACACACCCGAAGACCAACTTGCCTCTAGTGACCGACTGTCTCAAAATGAGTTGGGTTTCTCAAACTCCAACTCTCTATTTGTTACTAATATTTCATAATTCAAAACTCTTAAACACTCTTCTCCTCTAATTTATTTCATGAAAATTTCTAGATAACTGATATTATAGATTAGCAACATAACAGTAATTAAAAATGATTATTTTGACATAAGCACATGAATTTTCATCTCAAGTTTGTATTATATGTCTACAATTTTGATATTTAAAAACAACCATGATTTCCACCAAATTTAGCACCAAAATTATCACATAAGTTTGTTTACTTGTTTTCAACATTTCCAGGACATAAATCTCATTTATCATACTAGTGTCATACTAATTAATATAGCATATAACCAATGTTTCAATCAACCAACTTGACATTTGCAAACATACTTTCTAAATCTAGCATGGTTCAAAATTTACATTTTCATAGAAACATACATAGCAGCATGCATGATAATATAAGTTTAACAACTCATACTACATCTACAAACAATTACTTAAGCATCAGACTCTTAATTAGAAAGGATTTAAGAAACACCCACCCAAAATTGAAGAATTAATGTGCTCAAAAGAACTCCTAGAATTAGAAGCTCCTAGAAACTTTGCTTCGCCTCCTCGAAATCCGCATGCAAGAAATCTCCTCCTCTCCATTTCGGCAATAAACAGCAAGAACATCTCCTCTTCTTTACAGAAAATGCAACAGTGAAGGCATCTTCACTCATCTCATTCATTACATATATAATTGTACATATATAATTATATATACATATACGCAAGAGTGATATAGGTGGAGAAGTGGAAAAGTACAGTGGACTTGATGGGGTTTTCAGATTGAGACAGAGGACACAATGCCATGTTCACATATATATAATTATATATACAAAGAATATGGTATAAGTATATGGAGTAGGTTGGAGTAGCACAGAGAGTTAGACTTGCTGATTTGGTGGCTGACTTTTGGATATGCACAGAGAAAGAAGAAAAGGGGGAAGGAGAATGAAAGGAGATATGAATGCATATACATTTGTATATATGTCCACACATATATTGAGTGAATGAGGAAGGCAACAGTGGGGTTGGCTCTGGATTGGTTTCGGATTGGCAGAGGAGAAGGAGGATGAGTGAGGAGAAATGTGAAGGAGTAGGGGGTGTTATATAAGAGTGTAGTAGAGTAGTTATTAAAACTACCTCCCATGAACACCACTCACTTCACTCTCTAATCACTCACACATTCAAAATTTCTGTTTTCCCTCCTACTTCCAAAACAGCCGGGCTACTCTTCTTCATGAGCTCAACAAGTGCATGTGCGTGCTCTAGCACACACGTCTCAAATTAATTATTTTAAAAAACATAAATTATATATATACATAATATGTATGTCAAAATTAGTTTAATTAAAAATTATAGATTTTCATGCACAGATAAAATAGACACACATTTATGAAATTCATTTTGAAAAGAATATGCCCAATTACGCGCACCGAAACATGTGCGTCGCACGTAAAATATCAAAATACGAAATTCGACGTTATCAATGGAAAATTATTAAAATATAATTGAAAACAACATAAAAAAAATATATTTATTAATTTTTATATTTTCCACGACGTAATCACTATGTACATCGAAAACACGTGCATTACACATACAAAACTATTTAAATCAAAATAGGGGGAAATGAATTTTCGTTTTATAAAATAATTTCGAACAAGTCATAAATAATTGAAACACAGAAATATTACATGTAGTGGTTGAAAAATACGTAGTCGATACGTGCATCGAAAACACGTAAAAATACAGAGATTGAAATATTGTATTTGAGTTTACTCAAATAAGATTTTAAGAATACGGAAAATATATAAAATGGAAAAAAATACATAGTGAAATACGTTACGGATATCACCAGTAACGGTACAAAATACACGTGCGTAACACACAAGAGCAAAATTGTCATTTCCAATTTTGCAGGGTGTTACAAAAATTATACCCCACTCAAATGCAAAGTCTTCTTCTGGCTTTTAAGTTGGAATAAGTTAAATTCTAGAGACATTTTAAGAATAAAGGGTTGGGCTGAGATGAAACATGTACAACTTGTGCATGTCCATCTGAAACCAACTTGCACATCTTCCTTGAATGCCCAATTGCTCTAGAAGTTTGGTCACATTTTTGTAACATTGTGCACATCCACACACTGCGTGACTCACTCCTATCCTTCTTCACTTCTTGGTGCTTTACCCATTCTAAACCTCAGTTTAGAGAAATTTGGAGTCTATTATCTCTTATTATATGTTGGGTTCTTTGGCTAGATAGAAACAACTAAGTCTTTGATTACTAGTGTACTTTTCCTTTTCAAATCTTAGATCAATGCAGCTCCTATTAGTATCAAGAGGACCAAAATGTTTGAGGATATAGAAAAATAATGAGTTGATCAGCCACTGAACAATCAATAACCAATCGTGGGCTTCACTGGTGCAACAACTGTTGTGCCAATTGAGGTTAGAGAGAGATATCCAGGGGGCTATCCATTACCCTGGAAATTGGGATCCTCTCGCTAAGACACTTGCTGATCAGACTAAATCCTTTTTGAAGCCCTTAGCTTGTTTTGTAAACTGGTTCCTTTTGTTGCTTTCAATTTATGGGTTTGTAAGACTTTATAAACTGCTATTGCATGTTACTTTGCTACATCTAGACGACTCTAGATAGCCAATTTTGTTGAGGAGAATGCTTTGATGTAGGGGACTAAGTATGATATTAAGTGTAGGGTAAGTAGAGGTGTACGACAGTAGTCCTTTACCACATCTTCATTCTTGTTCTTCCTCAATCGCCTCACTTATCTCCTCTGGCTCCTTTCGAGCGACCTCTGATTCTTTGTCTGTACATTTTTAGCTAGCTTAATATATTTTGAGATAGGCCTTTCCTACCTTTCCTTGGTAAAAAAAAAAAATTGTTCCGTCATCATTGTTTGCTTGTATTATATTGATGTCAAGATAGGTTTTTCGAATGTGAAAAATGTAGATATTGCAGATTTGGGATATTGTCTCAAGAACCCTTTCTTTTTTGTCTTTTATTTCTGTATCATTGTTTACAAAAGGGTATTTGCTATTCTTCTTCGATCGCATGCTCAATCTACTCTATTAGAGGTGTATTAGATGAGTTGTCGGTATAGGAATTTGGGTGGAGTGAGCATAATAACCTAATGAAGCCAGTGTTACAAAGACATAGTAATATATTGGCCCATTAGTCATGTGAGCCCAATACATTTCAGTCGTGGTTTAGTTTCAGATTTTCTTATCTCCACTATTGTAACTGATAGTTGGAATTTTGGTTGGGAACATTGGTTGTGTAAACTCACCCGTGTAATACACAAGCTTACTATTTCTACATGGGTTAATTGCGAGAAACCCATATTATATATAATCAAAGCAGATAATCTAACCGCACTTTTGGTTGACGCAGTAAAACACCTAAAGTGTGCTTGTTATTAGATGCCTGATAGTTTTAAAGTTACGGGCTTTATACGAGGGTATACTATGGCGAAAATACCCCTGCGGTGGTTAACAACTTTTCCTTCTCATTTCTACTCGTTTCCCTCCATTTTTTCCAGCCAAATAATTTTGTTCTCCCTCTTTCCACTATTTTCTTGATCTTCCTTTCTCTCCACCGAATATCACAGTGTTCATGAAATGAAATGAAACCCTAAATATCGAAAGTTCCCCAATTTCATTAAGCTTGATCAGGCTCGCTGGAAAGAGGAAGAAGATTCTCTCACCTTATCTTTATCTCCTCCTTTCTCAATAACATACCAAGAAGGTAGAAGAATAAAAAGAAGAAGAGGCAGTGAAAGAAGCAGCACCAAGTTTTGAGCTATATTGGGTTTCTTGCTCTGTATGTGGTGATGGGGAGTTTCGGTGTAGCGGAAGTTAGAGTGAGATGTGACAATCGATTACAACGAACAACCAAGCAAACGTAGACTACAAAAAACACAAAAGCACACAATTTGTCCAGGTTCGGCAAACCTAATTCCTGGGAGAAATAACCGAGATATTATTCAACTAGAGATGATATAAGAGTTACAATACTCTTATCAAGATGTATCTATCTCTCAAGCATCAGTAGAAGATACTCTGATGTTTACTATGGAAAATTTTTAGATGAAGTATTACCTCTCATGGAGGTCATTACAATTATTTATAGACATCTAGAAAACCTTAAGTTGTAGTCTTGATCCTTCACTGTTCGATAAACGCGAAGAGATAGCCATGCGATAAGACCGTATGATATAAGTTGGTGCACAAACTTAAGAAATCTCGAAAGATTTGGCCCATAATGCTGTTAACCTCCACTTGCGGTCAACTGCCTAAAGTGCCAATTGACTAGTTTGAAGTCAAATCCATCCAGAGAGGCAACCTGGTCGTTGTTGTCGACTGCCCAAAGTGGCAGTCGACTGACATCTGATCTCTCCCAAAACAACAACTCCTTTGCCTCCATCTTTGCTTGGAAACCTCTTATCGCTTCGCCTCTTTCTCTTAATTAAACTCGATCCTAGTATGCAAAAAAGAAACCCTAACATGAGGTGCTTCGATTCTCGGCTTCGATTACATTGTCAATTCGCATTTGGATATTTCCTAGTCTCTTTTATGATGATTTTGTTTAGCCCATAACCGCTTCGGTGTGATAAGGGGTTTATTTCCTTCATTTTTCACATTTGATGGTGAGGCTCTGTTTGAAACAATTGTATGCGAGGTGTTTGTACATTCATTCCTGCCAACATTTATGAACTTTGTCATCGCTTGTAGGGTAGAATCTGACCCGTATCGGACAATAGCTTGATCAAAGTTAATTTAGGATTTAGGAGGAATTAGACAAGTTAATGGATTCAAGAAATGGCTCCCAATTAATGTTTGAGAATAACTTGATTGGAATTAGCTCCCCTTTCATTCAGATAATCATTCGATCTTGGTAGTGTATATCAACGAACATCATCGATTTTGGGAATTAGGGTCTTAAAATTAGGGGAAAACTGTTGGTATTGTTACTACCTCATCTCTCTAAATTTAAGTTGATCCTTTTTATTAAGTTATATTCAAACCAGTAAGAAAGGTCATTCTCATTACTTTATATGCAAAATATTATCCCGTGCAAAGCCCACAACTTTAAAACTAACAGACCCCATAGCAAATGAGTGGCGCGTTCTAACAGCGTGCCTGTTACTACTAATTTTTGTATAGGAGTAAATAGATGTTATGCATTCTTTTAAAAACAATAAAAAACTAACCTTTTTTACTTTCACTGATATTGACTGTTTCCAACTGGTGTTGACTGCTGAATCTGACTTGTTTGCACCATTGGATCTGATCTTGATGGCGATGATCACTCCAGTCGACCTGCATAAGTCTAAAACACCAGGATTGATCCCGACGACAGACACTCCGACGCTTAAGTCAAAACTCAAGAATAATATGAGAGCTTTTGTTGGCAAAATGATGATTATCTTTATCTGGTGGAGGTAAGGGGGTAATTATAGTCATCTTGGGGATCAGTTTCAAGATAATGATTTATCTCTACTTCCCGGTGTTTTTGGATTGTATTGATTATCTCTTCTTCATGAAGAGATAAGAGTGGTTTGAGAGATTGAATTAAAACTCTTCTTATGATATGAGATATGGTTTTTGAACCGTCTCTTGTGGATAATGATGAGTTTAAATCATATCTAAAAATATGGACTCATTTATATTGGGTTGTTATGAAAAACCAGGAAGACAGATCCGTTTTGGGTTATTAGGCTTGAGAGACACCCAATTTCCGTTCATGGACCCGTTTCTAGTGAAATTTATCGTTTTACCCCTGAGAACTTTAAGATTCGTGCTCGATTTGAACGATCCCAATTTGGCTCTACTTTTACTCATATCACAAGCCCCCATTCCTGAAGACGGAGTTCACAGCCTTTTGAGGAGTAGTTCGCCCGCTTTTACGGGTTCATAAAACTTATCAGAGTTTTTTGGGATGTTCGAATCTTGCTCGAGGTGTAACGGTGTTATTCTAAGTTTGCAAAATACCCAAAATTAGTTTTCGAATTTTCTGGATTTTTTTTTCCCAATTTTTAATCATTTTTCAAATTTTTTTATTCAATTTCCAAAATTTAATAATTTATTTTTGAAAAATTTAATTAATTATTTTAATTTAATAATTATATTTTCAGAATTTAAAAAATATTTTTTTAAATTAATAATTAATTTTAGAATTTGTAATTATTTTTTACGATTTTTAATTATTTTTTAGAATTTATAAATAATTAATTAGATTTATTAATTAAATAAAGGAATTAATTAAATACCTGATAACATGACTCTGGAGCGTTGATCGTGACGTGGCGCAAAAAATCATGGAAATCCGACTTTCAAGAGCATTGCGTTGACTGTTGACCATTGACTGGTCAACACTTTCGCGTTGAATATGGTCGGGGGCACGTTTGTTCAGCGTATGCCCCCGAACTAACGTGGTGGGCTGCAGCGATGACACGTGGTGTTCTCTGGTCAACATTGACTGTTGACCCGGTCAACTTTTTTATATTATTTTTTTCTGATCGAATCTCAGCCGTTGATCACGATCTGGCACGCATTTTGAAGAGAATTTTGTGTCATTCAGTTCGGGGACATGTTTTCTCGATTGGTTACACCGAACTAACTTGGCGTGCTGCAACGGTGACACATGGCGTTGTCCAGTCAACGTTAACCGTTGAGCCAGTCAACTTTTTACATGCGCAGTACGCGTGTTTTTGGAAGCAGATGGCAAAATCTGGAGCGTTGATCATGCAAACGCAGATTAGGAGGTCAATACTGTCGTTTCAAGTGCTTGGGTCGGGATAGCATTTTCTCAGTTTGTGACAGAACAGAAGTGTCTCCAAGCTAACGTGGCGCATTGTGGCAACGCCACGTGGCATTGACCATTGACCGTTGACCCGGGACCCTCTATGTAACACCCTAGATTTTGAATTATAAGATTGTGTGATTTTACGTGTTGTGCACGTATGATTTTGTTTGTAAAATTTCTCGTATAAAATATTTTTATATAGTAATTGTTCTCTTTATTTTTCTCAAATTTTCTCTTTAAAAGCCTAATTTAAATCTAGACCAAATTGTCCTTTTAAGCCCACCATATTTATTAATTATTTAATTATTTTGAGTCCATAGTTAGTTTAGCCCATTAGTGAGCCCATTTACTTTAATTCTCTTTTGAAATAGTCTAACTTGTAGTGTAGACTCATTTCATGGACAATTAAATTTGTCACATGAACAATTTTTTAAATGGGGGGTACTAGGTGGCACGTGCATGCAATGAAGGTGTGCATTGCACAGCGTTTCCCCTTGGCCGGATTGTGATAGAGAGAGTGGGAGAGATGGGGGTTGGTTACTCTCATCATGGGTAGTTTATATATAACTCCCTATTTTATCTAAACCCTTAATGTCTAACCATTGGATATAATCCTAGCCCTCCATTCCCCCTAAGAATTTGTATAAATACCCCCCCCCCCCCCCCCCCTCATTAGCTCTTATTGAACCTAAAAGAAAAGAATAGAAAGAGAGAGAAAAAAAAATTCAAGTTAGTAAGACAAAAAATTGAGGAGTTTTTGAGTGCTAGTGTGTTCTTCATCCAAGGAGTGGTGGCCGGTTTTTCCAAGGAAGGAGGCTCGGTTTCTAGCAGTGCATCAAGGAGGAGGTGGCTTGTGGCTTGATCTAGGAGGAGAAGGCTTTGTTAATTTGTTGTAGGAGATTCTTTAGGAGTTCTTTAATTTTCTCTCCAAATAAGGTGGGTGTTTTTCATGCTTCTAATCTAGTTACCATGCTAGGAATGAATTACTACTAAGAGAAAACTAAGTGATTTGGACTTATGGTTGTTTTTTAGATGAAATGATAAAATAGAGGATGATTGATAAATGATTGCTAAATTGGGAATTAAAGTGTTAGAAATTATCACCTTACCATGCTATATGTTTATGAGTAATGCTTTATGGAGATTTTATGCTTATGAGAAAAATAATTAATTAAATGCACCAAGGATAATTGTTTGTTTGAATTAAAGTTATGCTAATGTAGAAAAATGAGAATTGGTATTCTAAAAAAGTTGTAGGCTGATTAATGAGTAAAGGAACAAAGAAATTAGTTGTCTTGTGAAAAATCTAATTCTTGAATTATGTAAAAATATAGATAGTTCTCAATGTCGAAACTATGGACAAAGAACATGAAATAAGACCAAAAAATGCATTTTTATAAGGCAAATAATGGTTTTAAAATTACTGGTTTACTGTGATTTCATGTAGATTAAAATCTGGAAGTTTTGAGTTCAAAAGAGAAGAAAAAGAAACAAAATCGTTTTGAGAAATGGTGAAATTAGAAATGAACAGAGAACTGAGTTATAAACGACCCAACTCAAATTGTGACAATCTGGCCACTTTGACCATTCGGTCGGAAGGTGTTTCAGTCGCTACAGTGCGGCGGTAGGTTGTCTATGGTCTCGGGTTCGATTCCGAGTAGGAACTTTACTTTTTTTATTTTTTTGAAAAAAAAATCCTGGACGCCAAAATTAATACACATGGGTTAAAACCCAGTACTTGATGCCTTTGTGGCTTGGCGTAGTGGTCTTGGGCGTCCTTTGGGCCGCTGGTTGTGGGTTCGAATCCTGGTGTGGGCTTTGGTTTATAAAGTGACTATTTTTTTTTAGGAAAATATTAATACTTGGAGTTATTTAAATTGGAAAAAAAATATGGGAAAATTCCCATAATTATTTAGACTTTATGAAATAAATTTTTCTATAACTTGTGATGAAATGTAATTGAAAATTTGGGACTATTTTTCTAGAAAGGACTTGTTTAGTTTTGTGAACGAAAGTAAATGAGTCGTTTGAAGAAATTCGAAATGAGACTTAGAAATGAGAATTGTGACTTGTGAAATAGATGTGTGGATTTGTGAAATTAGTATGGATTTTAAAATAAGATTAAGAGAATTATATGGAAAGCACAAATTGTTGAATGTGACTAGTTGGGAAAATTGAATTCTTTTGGTTATGCATGATAGTGTACATGAAATTAAAGTGAATGTTCGATAAGTTATGAAAGATCTTATGAATACGAATACATGAATGCTCTGAACATGAAATGAGAATTTTGTTAATCATGAAAAAGAACTTATGAGTATGAAAGAACTCATTGTTGTGATTATGAGTTGAAATTAAGAACTAGTGGATAGCTAAGCCTCATACCAGCAATAAAAGAAATGTTGATATGATATTTGAGGTGAAAGACCAGGTTTGGGTCAAATGCGTTGACTGATGGTTAAGACCGGTATAGAGGAAAGAGTTAATCCTAGAGATTGATTTTTGTTCATGATTCATTAAATTAAGAACTAGTTACATAGAGAAGACGTGATGAAAGTAAGAGAAAAACACAAGTATGATAGCCTCGAGTCTATGGTGTGAGAGTGATTCATAGGTTGCCTACTTGATGAGTCAAGTCTTGGCGTGGACACTACTCCGGAATTATCGGGATCGTGACGACGCTTGTGGGATGTTTGATTGATTACAGGTGGTGCCATGGTTCATGACGGAGGCTGAATTGACCATAGGCTCTGCATGATGCGTCATGTCACGACGTGGGATTCCCCTCCAGGTTGTCTGGACATGGGCTCGTAACTCATAGGACATCTAGGATGCTTACCGTAGTTACAGTAGTAGATTAAGTCATGGCGAGGGATCGAACCCTACAAGTTGAAGAACGATTAAGGGCTTGCCCTCGGACCTATGTAGTATGGGGTGCATAGAATCCGAACAAGTGCACATTAGTATCATCTAATAATAATAATAAATTGCATTAAGGACTAAGGGCACAGTTACGACACAACATCAATAGGATAGTCCCCTTAGCTTTGTTTGTGAACAAGTTTGTGGTTTGTTAAGCATTGAGAATCGTTATACCTGTTTCAGCGTAAAGAGGATGGCCGTGTATGATATCTCGTCAGTTGAATGAACTGACGTGCCCACAGTCTTTATGCAGGGTAAAGGAATTGACAAAGATTAACGCATGCAAGCAGCGTAAAGAATGTTTCAAGTGTTGTACATTTATTTATGTAAATGTTGTAAATTGCTTCCGCTATTTAAAGTGTAAATGTAAATGTAACTCTGATGTAAAGTAAAGTTTTAATTTTCTTGTAAAATTGTACGAAGAGAAGTGTAAAGATCCTGTGGAACTTCGAATTCGGTTTTATTTGGAATTCGGGGTGTTACACTCTGGGCCCACTTTTTTTTCTGGCTGCTTCTTTTCATGGTTTTTTAGTACGTGCAGCACACGAGCAATAGTTCGGTTGCAAAATAATAATTCACCGAGGAAGGGGGTTGCTCGGAATGGAACCCACGCACATGGAGTTAGGGGATGAGCTGCTTAACCTCTTGGCCAAGTTGCTTCATTGTAGAAATTAGCTATCACACTTTATTTAACTTGGAAGTGCTCTTTTGAGATATCTGCATGATGTTGCGGTATAATGAACCTTTCCGATTCTACATAAGTCCAATTGGAGCATGTGACATCTCGTTTCGAAGGTGACTCAATTTCTCTTCAGAAGTAAGCTGAAGAATCATCCGTCTTCAGTGCCAAAAAAAGCTCCCAATATATTTGACTCTGTGAAGTTGAGAAGTGCTTCAGTGTTCGGAATCTACGAAGAGGAGCTTCGCTCACATGGGCTAAGAAGAGGAGCATCACCACGAAGGAGATATGAAGAATTTCTTCCTAAGACCCTTGAGAAGAGCCGTTCGGTTGGTGAGTTTGGGAAGCAACTCTAGGGGTGAGTTAAGCTCTGAACTCAAAGTGGAAGAAGGCCGCTCGGTGGCTAGCAAGATGAAGAGCATTGCTGGACTCTAGGAGAGAGCCATTCGGAAGGCGAGTTGGGGAGAAACTCTGAGCACCGAACTCGTTGTGGAAGAAGGCAGCTCGGTGGTGAGCGAGATGAAGAGCATCACCATGCTATAGAAGAGATCCATTCGGGAGGCGAATTTGAGGAGCAACTTAAGGGGATAGTTGAGCTCCGAACTCGTTGTGGAAGAAGACCGCTCGGGAAGTGAGCGATATGAAGCGCATCGCCAGGCTCTAGGAGAGAGGCATTCGGATGGCAACTTTGAGGAGAAACTATAGAAGAGAGTTGAGCTCCGAACTCGTTGTGGAAGAAGGCTGCTCGGGAGGTGAGTGAGATGAAGTGCATCGCTGGGTTTTAGGAGAGAGCCGTTCGGGAGGTGAGTTTGGAGGGCAACTCTAGAGGTGAGTGAAGCTCCGAACTCGTTGTTGAAGAAGGCCACTCGGGAGGCGAGAGTGATGAAGTGCATCGTCAGGTTCTAGGAGAGAGTCGTTCAGGAGGTAAGTTTGAGGAGCAACTCTAGGGAAGAGTTGGGCTCCGAACTTGTTCTGGAAGAAGAAGGCCGCTCGGGAGGTGAACAGGATGAAGAGTATCACCAAGCTATTGGGAAGAGCCATTTGAGAGGTGAGTTCCGGAAGCAACTCTAGGTGTGAGTTAAGCTCCAAACTCATTGTGGAAGAAGATGGCCGCTCGGGAGGTGAGCAGGATGACGAGCATCACCAGGCTCTAGGGAAGAGCCATTCGGGTGGCGAGTTTGGGAAGCAACTTTAGAGGTGTGTTGAGGTCAAACTCATTATGGAAGAATGCTGCTTGGGAGGAGAGCGGGATGACGATCATCGTTGGGCTCTAGAATGAAGAGAATCATGAAGCTCTTGGGAGAGCCGTTTGGGAGGCGAGTTTAAGGAGCAACTCTAGGGGAGAGTTGAGCTCCAAACTCATTGCAAAAGAAAACGGCCGCTTGGGAGGCGAGCGGGACGAAGAGCATCACTAGGCTCTAAGGAGAGCCATTTGGGAGGTGAATTTATGGAGCAACTTTAGGGGAGAGTTGAGCTCTGAACTCATTGTGGAAGAAGGCTGCTCAGGAGGCGAGCGAGATGAAGAGCATCGCCGGGCTTCAAAAAAGAGTCGTTCCGGAGGCGAGTTTGAGAAGCATCCCTATGGAAGAATTGAGCTCCGAACTTGTTGTGGAAGCAGAATGTCGCTTGCGAGGCAAGCGGGATGAAGATCATCATCGGGCTCTAGGAGAGAGCCGTTCGGAAGGTGAGTTTGAGCAGCAACTCTAGAAAAGAGTTGAGCTCCGAACTTATTGTGGAAGAAGAAGGTTGCTCGGGAGGCGAGTGGGATGAAGAGCATCATCAGGCTCTTGGGAGAGCCGTTTGGGAGGCGAGTTTTAGGAGAAACCGTAGGGGAGAGTTAAGCTCCGAACACATTGCGGAAGAAGACGGCCGCTCTGGAGGCGAGCAGGACGAAGAGCATCACCAGGCTCTAGGGAGAGCCATTTAGGAGGCGAGTTTGAGGAGTAACTCTAGGGGAGAGTTGAGTTTTGAACTCATTGTGGAAGAAGGTTACTCGGGAGGCGAGCGAGATGAAGAGCATCGCCGAGCTCTAGATGAGAGTCGTTCGGGAGGCGAGTTTGAGAAGCAACCCTATGGAAGAACTGAGCTCCGAACTTGTTGTGGAAGACGAACGCCGCTCGGGAGGCGAGCGGGATGAAGATCATCGTCGGGCTCTAGGAGAGAGCCATTCAGGAGGCGAGTTTGAGGAAAAACTCTAGGGAAGAGTTGGGCTCCAAACTCATTGTGGAAGAAGAAGGAGGCGAGGGGGATGATAAGCATCATTAGGCTCTTGGAATGGCAAGTTGTTTCACACACACTTGTTCGGGGACAAGTGGCTAGAGCGACTCTATGAACCATGTTTGAAGCTAACTATTAGGGGAGGGCATTAAGCGCCCTCGTTGTATTTCCTCGGGTGCCTAGTGTTTCAAGTGATGAGTTGCTCATTAACTTAATGAGGGAGTGCCTTGCTCACCCGAAAACACTTAGCTTGATCATCTTGGGATAAGGAGATATCTGCTAGTTCTTCTAAGGGTTCAGAGCTGGCTTGTCCCCTCTATTGGGGGAGTTTCATAACATCGAGGGGGAGGACCGAGCCCCCCTATTATGACGGTGTAACACACCTGAGCGACTTCTTGGCTTCCCCTATCCCTGTTGTTGTAGGGAACTTCATCTTCATGTGGTAGGCTAAGGCTATTACGTGAAAGGCTGCTAAACTCAGGCGACCAAAAACTGCATTGTAAGCGGACTTCATGTTGACATTCATGAAATTGAGTGCTTCCGTGCGGGTAATTAGAGCTTTCCCCATAGTCACGTTGAGGGTGACTATTCCCTCGATTAGAACTGGGGCTCCGTAGAATCCACGGAGAGTGTTTCGGTGGGCTTGAGGGTGTAACGCTTAAGCTTGAGGCCCTCGAATACATTCAGGAAGATGATGTTTACCGAGCTGCCATTATCTACCAGTACGGGGGTGCATCTCATGATTGGCCATATATATGCTGTTACTAGTGCGTCACAGTGAGGTGTTCGAACACCTTTAAGGTCTTGGTCTGAAAATGTGATCGGGATGCCCGAGTTCTTGGGAGGGGGGATATTATGCATTGAGTTCACTTCTCAAAGAAACACTTTCCTGGAGTAGTTAGATGATCCCCCCTATAGGTCCCCCATGAATTGAGTGGAATATCTCCATGCACCTCGAGCCATGGGACTCGGCTGATTTCTCTAGTCTCTTATTGGGCTCTCTTGGAGTAGGGGGTTCGGTGTCATTACTTTGATCAAACATGGTGAGGTACCCACGTCCGAGCAGCACTTCAAGTTCGTCCATGAGGGCTCGATAGTTTTCTGTGAGATGCCCGTGATCTTTGTGAAACTCGCACCATTTGTTCCCATCCGTTCTTCTACTTGGGGTGTTCATCTTAGGGGAGGTTGAAGGAGTCCATCCTTGCCAACTTCCATAAGGATTATGGAGATGTTGGCGTTAAGTGGGGTGTACTTCTCAAAATGAGGCATTAGGTGTGGACGATGCTGTTTTGCTTTTAGGATCTAGTGGACCTGTGTGATTCTTCACGTTAAGGGGTAGTGGTGCAGTGTTGGCTAGTTTTTCGGTTCCTGCTTAGAGCAGTGTTGAGGGCTTTAAGGATATCATCTTTGAATTCTCGAAACTCTGCCCGGGTGACTTGTACTTCCCCTCTTTCTCTCTTGGGAATTGGTCGGCTTATTGGAGTAGGGTTCCTCCCCCCCAAAGGGGAGTTCTTCTGTGTTCACTTAGAGAATGATGGCTAATTCGCCCTCTGGGAGAGAGGGTTCTTCTACGTCTCCGACTCTGGAGAGATGGGCCCCTTGTGTCTTCTTGGTGTGATGGATGGAGGAGACCATCCCTTGCTCACGGTCTGCTTGATAGACCCCGACATTCAGACTCTTGCTGTTTGGAGGTCATAAAATGGTGGAGGTCTTGCTGCGACTGAAGTGCTTCAGGGGGCACTGTGGAGGGTGTGGAGGGGGGTGTAGACCGACCCCCTGTTCTCTCCAATCTGTTGTGCAGGATGCTACCTTTTTTGAGAGCCCCTCCGTGGAGCCTTTACAGAGGTAGACTGGGTAGGTTGTTCTGGATGAGGAGGTTGATCTAGTTGAAGGGTAAGAAGGTGGATGAAGAGGGTTGGCTCATCGGCTTGAGGCCGCCACCTTCCCTTTTCCTTTTGGAGGCATGGTTGAAAACTGTTTTTATCGGTGAAGTTTGGTCGGATTGCTTTTTTTGTTCCCACAGATGGCGTCAATCTGTTGCTGCTAATTTCTGTATGAGAGCAAACAGATATTATGAGTTCTTTTAAAAACAATTAAAAGCTGACCTTTTTTACTTTCACGTATATTGACTATTTCCAACTGGTGTTGACAGCTGAATCTGACTTATTTGTACCATTGAAACTGAACTTGATGGTGACGATCGCTCCGGTCGACCTGCAAAAGTCTGAAACACTAGGATTGATCTCGGCGACAGACCCTACGATGCTCATGTTAGAACGCAAGAATAATGTCAGAGCTTTCGTTGGCAAAATATTAATTACTTGTTTCTAGTGAAGGTAGGGGGGAGGGTATTTATAGTCGCCTTGGGGACCCGTTTCAAGATAATGATTTATCTCTACTTCCTGGTATTTTTGGATTGTATTGATTATCTCTTCTTCATGAAGAGATAAGAGTGGTTGGAGAGATTGAGTTAGAACTCTTCTTATGATAAGAGTTATGATTTTTGAACTGTCTTGTGTGGATATTTATGAGTTTAAATCATATTTAAATAATATAGACTCATTTATATTGGACTGCTATGACAAACCAGTAAGACAGATCCGTTTTGGGTTATTGGGCTTGAGAGACGCCAAATTTCCGTTCATGGACTCGTTTATAGTGAAATTTATTATTTTACCTTTGATAGCTTTAAGATTTGTGCTCGATTTGAACGATCCCATTTTGGTTTTATACCTATATCAGTGCCCATCTTAGGTAGTTTACTGTGTTTGAACAAAAGTAGGGTGGGTTAACTGTTTTCACCATATAATGCGGTTGTTATCATCTTACGCAGTTGCCAAGCTTCATGAACAACTTCAATCTCCATATCTTTAGATGTTTCTCAGGGCCGACCCTGAGTTTAGGGGTCCGAGGCGAACTCCCGAAATGGGTCCCCCATACAAAATGTTTTTTTAAAAAAAGTTCTAAAAAAATTGATTTTTTTTTTTTGCTACAATTCTTAAAACCCGATATATATAAAGAAATAGAAGAAAATTTAGGGATTTGAGAAAGAGATTTTCATAATTCAAACACAACTAAAATAATCCGGTCCAAGTACTAATTTAAAAACAAAAGCCCAAAAAATAAAATTTGGGGGCCCCTAAAAAATATTACGCACAAAATACGTATATGTAAATACAAGGAAAATTTTTTGAGGTCTCCTATAATTGTAAAAAATTTGGGGACCCGAGGCGGCCATCTCCCCGACCTCCATTGAGGGGCTGACCCTGTTTGTACTGTACAAAGCTTGGTGAGTTGCAAGAAAAGATTAGTAAGATGAAGAATCCGAGACACCTTGATAATGATGGTTCTGATGATCTAAGCGGCATGCCAGCTGGCATGTCAATTAACTAATCTCCTGATTTTGCAATATTTATTTTGGGTAAGGAGGAGTAGGCCCACATCTTGTTGAATTCTAACTACGGAATAAACTCAACAACGACGACGAGATGCAACAACTATAGAATCAAAACACGAGACCAAAGAACAACCAAAAGCAACACTCAAGAACACACAAGATTTTTATCGAGATTCACCCAAACAATGGCTACTTTCCCGCGCAGAGGCACTTCTGCAATTTTCACTAGAAATATAAAGATTAGGTTTACAAATCTCTCAAGAACTCACCACCAAGGTGTAGGGTTTCTCTCTATCTCCCTCTCTCTTAATGACGGCTGGTAGATCTCTCTTTTCTTTTCGGCTTAACCCTAAAATCGTACACAATACAATATATATAGGATTCCACAACTTTCCATCTCAGCCGCTCATTAATCAACATCGAGATGGTCGACCGCACCATCTTGATGGTCGACCGGTCTTCTTCCTCGACTGCACGAAATCCAACAGAGAGCGGGTCGGTCGACTGCACGGTCGACCGGTCATTCCTTCAAGGTACTGAGTTGAGTTAGAGAGCGGGACGGTCGACTGTGCGGTCGACCGGTGGTCTTGCCTGGGTGCGGTCGACCGCAACTATGCTGTAGCCTCCAACTACTCTTGACCTCTTGCTCCCACTTCGACTCTCCTTCCTGCCTATCTTCTCCAACCTCATTATCGTGTATTGGATCCACAAACCCCAACAATCTCCCACTTGGAGACATATACACAAAGTCTCTAACCTTTTCTTCATTCTTCCATTGGCCTAGTCTAGGCCTGTGTCTCTGCGAGTCTCCTCAACAATTAACCTGGAGACAATCCGATAGCGGTATAGCAAAACTGATGTTTCATGCTATCCACCACCTTAGTGAGCATGTCCGCCAGATTCTTAGTACCAAGAATCTTAGTTAGCTTCAACCATTTCTTCTCAACCGCCATTCTGACAAAATGATACCTCATTTGAATGAGCCGAGTCCTAGAGTGATATGCCGAGTTTTTCACCAAGAAAACTGCACTTTGACTGTCACACTATAGTTCACCTATGGGTTGCTTCCTGCCCAATTATTTCATTAGCTCCGAAATCCATAACATGTCTTTCGTCACTTCCGTAAGTGCCATATACTCTGACTCCGTGGTTGACTATGCTACAACCTTTTGTAACTGCGAAGCCCAACAAACAGCTATTCCACTAACTGTAAATACATACCCTGTAGTACTTCTGCAGCCATCACGATTGCCCAAAAAATTCGCATCCACATAACCATGTATATGCAAAGAATCTCCCCCAAAACAAAGAGAGTGATCTGAAATACCTGCTAGATATCTAAGAATCCACCTTACTGCATCCCAATGCTGTTTACGTAGATTCTTCATGTAACGACTGACAACTCCCACTGCTTGTGCGATGTCCGGTCTTGTAGACACCATCGCATACATCAAACTCCCAACGGCTGAGGCATAAGGAATAGCAGCCATTTCCTCCACCTCTGCCACTGTCTTAGGACACAAGTCTATTGATAACTTGAAGTGAGCAGCCAAGAGACAAGTGACTGGCCTCGCACCATCCATATCGAATCTCTTCAACACCTTCTTCACATAATCCGCTTGAGATAACCAAAGTTTCTTGCTTCTCCTGTCTCTGCTAATCTTCATGCCGAGGATTTGTTTTGCTTCACCCAAGTCCTTCATTGAAAACTCTGAAGCTAGCTCCTTTTTCACTTTCTTGATTTTTTCCATACATGAACCTGCTAACAACATGTCATCCACGTACAACGCCAAGGTAACTATATCATTGTCCTCATATCTACGAACATACACAAAATGATCCGTTTCTCATCTATCGAAACTGCTTCCTCTCATGAAGCAATCAAACTTCAAATACCATTGTCGCGGTGCTCGTTTGAGCTCATAAAGACTCTTCTCCAATCGACACATCATGTCTTCCTTTTCTTTAGCTTTAAACCCTGTGGGTTGTCTCATGTACAACTCTTCTTCAACATCACCATGGAGAAATGCTGTCTTCACATCCAACTGCTCTCAGTATAAGTCTTCAACTGCTACAATACTGAGCAGAACCTTAATAGAATCCATCTTTACAACCGGTGCAAAGATCTTACTATAATCGACACCTTCTCTTTGAAAGAATCCTTTCACAACAAGTCTTACCTTGTACCTCTTGCTGCCATCTGCCTCATCTTTGACTCTGAAAACCCATTTGTTCATAAGAGCACGCTTCCCTACAGGTAAATTGGTCAATTCCCAAGTTTGGTTCTGTTCCAAGGAGCTCATTTCGTCCTTCATGGCTAACTCCCACTAAATTCGAGCCTCATCCCTCAAAGCCTCCTCATGAGTCTCTGGCTCCCCCAAATCCGTGTACTGAACATGCTCGTGAACAACACTAGCTGATGGATTAAATATTCAGGTTGGCCTCCTCTCTCATGTCGATTTTCTCAATGTGGGTACCGGTTCACCGACCGGTTCAGGTTCTCTGAACTATTCTGGCTGTACCTGTTCGTCTTGGATAATTTGCTCATTCTCAATAGGCTCATCATGAGCCTCCTGTGCTGCCTATGGTACCTATACCTACTGCTGCACTGTAGGGCCCCCACCACTAGGGCCACCTTCAGAATCTGAATCTGAGTCAAAGTCTGAACCCCAATCTAATTTTGAACTGGTTGTACTATGTTGACCTGTGTGTCTGTCCTTGTATAAGACCTTTTCATTGAACACTATATTTCTGCTGCGAATGACTTTGTTATCTACAAAATCCCAAAGCCTGTAACCATACTCATCGCCACCGTAGCCAATGAAGACACACCTCCTGGATTTAGAGTCCAACTTCTTTCTTTCTTTCCTGTCAATTAGTGCATATGTCATCAACTATAAACTTTCAAATGCGAATAATTAGCAGTTTTACCTGTCCATAGTTCTTCTAGAATGGCCCCATTAAGGGCACTAGGCAGACAACCACTACAACACATAGGGCTTTCTACAGCGGACTTATTATAGCATTTAAGTGTTAATGCTATTGAAAGTGATCAATAATAGCATTTTTGAAGAAAATGTTGTCTTTGATTAATTTTGAAATTTACTCTTAGTTATGACAACGTTTTTAAAACGCTATATTATTTACGGCATTTTATAAACGCTATTATATCTGTAAATAAACAAAATAGATGTGGGCAAAAAAGAAAATTCTAAATAAAAACTCCAAATCCATCAAAACCTAACTTCTCCCTCTCTTCCAAAACCCTTCTTCACCAAATCGATCCCTCCCTCCTCTGCGCCTCCCGATCGAATCCCCGACCCAGTCGCCATCAAATCTTCTCCCCGTGCCATCGTCGCCCTCCCTGCCGTCTCAATCTCTTCCTCCCCACCGTCGCCCTCTCTTCCTCCCCGCCGTCGCCCTCTCTTCCTCCCCGTGCTCCCGTTGCCCTCCCCGCCGTCTCAATCTCTTCCTCCCCGCCGTCGCCCTCTCTTCCTCCCCGCGCCGCCGTCGCCCTCTCCTCCTCCCCGCGCCCCCGTTGCCCTCTCTTCCTCACACAACCCTTCTTGATCCTTGGCTTGGCAGGTAAACATATAAAGAAATAGGGTTTTTAGCATAGCACTGTATGGTATGTATACACTTTACTTCATGATTAGCTAGGAATAGATATTGTGTGTATATACTGTTCTCGTTTGGCACTTGGAGTTTTTCCTTTTAAGTTGATCTCTGTGTATAAAAAATGCTCTTGGTTTCATTTGATTGTAACCAAGAACTTCTTTCGATTTATTAAATCCCCTTTTGATTTCCACAAATCTATTAAGATAAATAATAATCAGGACATAGTGAATGTAAAGTTGTGTATATATCGTTATGGGACTTGCAATTGCATGGCCGACCGATCACATCAAGATGTTGGATTCTAACTAGGTACATTACTTCAAAAAAGATTAATTGGATTTGAATATTTATGGATTTATTTATTTTGTTTTTTCGTTTGTCTGTTTGGATTGGTATATTTATTGCAATAGGATAGCAAGATTTTTAAAGAATATGACAATCGTATGCAAATATTCTCCTGATCTCATTTTGCTCTTAGGAATTAGGAAGAGGAAAGAGTGCTTAGAATGTCGAAGCATAACAAATTAAAACAAATTAGATGAACACTACTATTTTGTTTGTTACCAAAAACATGCAAGAGTGCCCAATTGGATTCCCAGTAAATAAAACCTATTGGACTTATTCACCTTATTTAGCTGAATAAATCCGAAGAGTTTGGATAGGGTTATGTTGTACCCAAATGAATTAGATAACCCGATCTATAACAAACCTTATGTCTTGTAAGATGCCAAGTTGAAATGTTTTCATGTAATGTTGGTTATTTCATTTTGTCACTAAAATAAATATTGTAATATATGATTTTTACTAAAGTTGATGGCTCACTTCCAACTCAATGTATGACTAAGTTTGTAAGAATCCCTTTTATCGTGTGACACTTCTGGAGTAGTTTTACTTGGTCTGCCCCGCTATTACGTTGATGTATCATCGTAAAATTTTTATGATAATTTGATTAAGTAATTTAACTGTTTCTTTTTGCTTGTGATCTAGTGTTGATGGCATCATAGTCATATATGATCTGTAAAGTTCTCTTGTATGTTGTAGTTGGAACCATAAACATTTTCAAACAATATATAAAATTTGAAGGATCTCATATGCCTTGATGTAATTTTTCATCGTGATTCTTGTGTTGGTGACCTGGCTAGCCTAACGTTGTATAGTACTATAATTTAATTTTTGCGATTGCATGACTTTGAATGTTTACTCTGTTAAAAATGTTTGTTAAACATATTGTGTTTTGCTGGCTACTATCCGATATCCAAATCCTAACGTAATTGTCGTAGCAATCACCAGATACATTCCTGACTGTTTTGAGGGTGAAGAGTGAAATCATTATTGTAAGTGTGACACGTTATAATGTTCTCGGATGAGTGTCAAATCTTTACTGATGCGTGTTTTAACCATTCCTGTAATGGTCCTTCATAGGCATGCACAGTTATGTATATTATATACTAGTTATTTCTTTTATCTACTTTGTAATAAACTTTTGTTATCTCAGAAACTATTTACAGTATCCAAAATGTTAATAGGATAAATGCTTTTGAGTTGTTTCATTGATGCCATATTTGGAGAAGCTCCCTACCGAAATTACATCATGCATTTCATTACTATTGCAAATATACATGCACATTTCACATAGAAGTTAAAAGAAACAACCTTTCAAGCATGCGATACTCAAAGAAGCTCTGACATGAAAATTATCATCTTTCTGGAAGTGTTTGCGCAAGTTTTACTCTTCAAATTGTAATTTTTTTTACATGCATCTAAAGTGAATCATTTCATATTATTTTGGTGCCCGATCTTATTAAAGGTGATTGTAGTTAATTTGATAAATATTTTTGTACTGTGCCGTCTCTATAACATGGTTTGTGTATGGCTTCTTTTGAATTAAAGTCTTTTTTTTATTTACATCTTGATGGATGCATCCAACTAATAAAAGATTTTGTACATGCAACTAATTTATAAAAGATTTGTACATGCAACTAATTTATTTACACCTAGTAATTATGCATATATAGTTTTTTTCAATGCTGCTTCTTATATTTGTCAAATATGAGGTTTTTGCCAAATACTTGGAGGTTCCTCGCTGTCCACATGTTCAGTAGTATACTACTTAGAAGTTGAACATTGAATATGTTACCTAATATTAGGAACCCTTGAAAATCTTTATATCTTCTTGATCATCCTTCATACTATTACTGAATTTAATGCAAGGTTTCCTTTGTTTTGTGGACAAAAGTACCAGAACTAAGAGGTATTGGATTTCGATGGATTACTGAATGTTTACTATTTTCCTAATTGCAGTAAATGTTTAGACTATATATAGAAGACACCTATCAAGTCGGCTGATACCAGAAAAACAAGAAATATGCTCGTCAGAATATCGAGTTCACTATTTTGTCTGTAACTGAGTGCCGGAGTTCAATTTGGATATGGTTGACTCGTATAAGATACCATTGCAATCCTTCAGTTTCTTTACCATCCTGACAATGACTCATTGACTTGGAGATTCACTCTTAATTCAAGAGCTTAAAGATGCTAGTTGGGTGATTCTAGAGATATTTTGTACGACAATGTTTTTAGATATGGATATTTTTATGTAAGCAGGGAAGACCAAGAATTAAGAAGGATTGAAGAGATACTAGAGGAAATTATAACAGTTACAATAAAACTTGAAAACAAGATCAGTAAGAAAAGTTGGTTCTCAAGAATTTTTTGTCGTCAGTTTTTTCGTTTATTGGATGAAGTTTTGTATCAGTTTATTGTGTACATATTTCTATGTTGGTATGTTTTTATATATTTGTACACAAATTTGCGAAACTTTTATAGTTATAATGGTATATTGACATTTTCGATAAATCGATTTTTATTTGTATCTGTAGATTTGATAGCATTCATAAAATGCTATAGTAGACCTACGATAGCGTTTTACAAACGCTATCGAAAGGCCCGCTATAATAAATATACAGCGTTTCGGCAAAACGCTGTCGATTCTATAGCGTTTCCGAAACGCTACAGAATCTACAGCGTTTCGGCAAAACGCTGTCGATTCTATAGCGTTTCCGAAACGCCATAGAATTGACAGCGTTTTGCCGAAACGCTGTCGATTCTATAGCGTTTCCGAAACGCTATAGAATCTATAGCGTTTCCGCAAAACGCTATAGATTCTATAGCGTTTCCGAAACGCTATAGAATTTATAGCGTTTCGGCAAAACGCTGTATATTTATTATAGCGGGCCTTTCGATAGCGTTTGTAAAACGCTATCGTAGGTCTACTATAGCATTTTATGAATGCTATCAAATGTCATATTTGTTGTAGTGAACGGTTAATCATGTACACTGCCGTATCAACTGTAGCGGACCAAAGATGGACCGTAAAATTCGCATGAAGTCTCATGCATCTCGCTCTTTCGAGTATCGTGTGGTTCATCCTTTCTGCTACACCATTCTCTTGTGGAGTCTTAGGAACTATCTTGATTCCTCTGATACCTTCCCTTCCTAGATAGTTAACAAACTCTTTGCTTGTGTACTCACCTCCGTTGTCTGACTTTATTGCTTTCACCTTGCAACCCGTCTCATTCTCAACCCTGGCCTTCCAAGCTCTGAATGCCTAAAAAATTTCTGATTTCTCACGAATTGCATAAACCCAAACCTTTCTAGTAGCATCATCGATGAATGTGACGAAGTATCTTTTACCACCATAAGAGAATTCCTGAGCTGGACCCCACACATCTGTATGTACCAACTCTAGCTTCGCAAACTTCTTCTCACATCCACGCAACTGAAAGCTAACTATCTTCTGTTTGTCCATCACACAACTCTCACAAAAATCCATCTCAACCTTCTTCAGCCCCAGCAAAAGATCTCTAGAACAAAGCTGCTTGACACACTTTTCACCGAGGTGCCCTAACCTGACATGCCATAGAATTGAAGATGAACTACCTACTGATGTTGTAGCAATGATATCACCTGAATCACCTCCCCTGAGTAAGTACAACGTGTAACCACGCTTTTCTTTTGCCACCAATCTGGCACCTGTAGTCACCTTCCATTCTCCATGCCCAAAAGTTGTTGTAAACCCTTCTTTGTCTAGTTTGCTAGTTGAGATATATTTTTTCTTCAAGCTCGGAATATGTCTTGTATCATACAAGACCAATTGCCCACCATTGCGAGCCTTCACTCTTACAGTACCTCTACCCACAACTGGACATATCTGCCCATTACCAACTGAAATTGCACCAAAATTACCTATCCTGTAATCCTCAAACATATCCCTCATGGGGGTACAATGATAAGACGCACCCGAGTCTATACACCAATCATCTTGCAAAATATTAAATCCAGCAGATAAATACAATTCATCTAGACGGGAGTTCAATATTTACCACATTGGCTACCTGTGACCCTGCTTGTGCTTTCTTATACTTCTCGCATTGGTCTCTCCTGTGTCCTGGCTTGTTGCAGTACCAACACTCACCTTTGCGATGTCCTATTCATGACTTGGACCTGTGATTCCTGCTTTGCGACCTCCCTCTGTTGTTACTTCTACCACGGTTATCAACTACCAGCGCAGTATTGCTAGGATATGACACCGAAGTCTCTCCATGTCTCTTCCTCCTTGCATCATCATTCATGATGCTGCTTATAATATCCTTTAGGGTTGTCGTATCAGTCATAGTGCTAGTAATAGTCTGCTCTACTGTACCGTAACTATTGGGAAGACTGGATAGCAACAACAACGATTGTGCCCTCTCCTCAAATTTTAAACCCGACGATTCCATCTGATTGTAAATCATACAGAAATTATTGATGTGCTCAGCAACTGAACCCCTTTCCGACAGCTACAAGTTAACCAACTTCTTTAGGTGTAGGATCTGGTTCGCTATATTCGGCTTCTCGAACATATCTTCAATATCTCCATTGCCTCCTTTGCGGTTCTTACATTCTCAATATGAAATAGTGTCTTCCTGCTCAGCGACAACTGAACCTGTCCAAGGGCTTTCTAATCCAATCTATTCCAGCCCGCCAACGCAACTGGATCGACCTCCGTCCCCTCTGGCTTCACACCAAAAACGGATCATCAAGATCCTTCTGTCGGAGATACACAATCATTTGGATCTTCCACATTGTGAAATCTGTTCTATCGAACTCCTTGACTCTACTCTTGTCCCCCATCTCAATCAATACTACCAACCTGTAGCTCTGATATCACTTTGTTGAATTCTAATTACGGAATAAACTCAACAACGACGATGATATGCAAGAACTATAGAATCAAAACAAGAGAACATAGAACAACCAAATGCAACACACAAGAACACACAAAATTTTTATCGAGGTTCACCCAAACAATTGCTACTTTTCCTCGCAGTGGCACTCCTCCGATTTCCACTAGAAATATGAAGATTAGGTTTACAAATCTCTGAAGAACTCACCACCAAGGTGTAGGTTTTCTCTCTATCTCCATCTCTCTTAATGATGACTGGTAGATCTCTCTTTTCTTTTCGGCTTAACCCTAAAATCGTACACAATACAATATATATAGGATTCCACAACTTTCCATCTCAGCCACTCATCAATCAACATTGGGACGGTCAACTGCACCATCTTGACAGTCGACCGGTCTTCTCCCTCGACTGCACGAAATCCAACAGAGAGCGGGTCGGTCGACTGCGCGGTCGACCGCGCGGTCGACCGGTCATTCCTTCAAGGTATCGAGTTGAGTCAGAGATCGGGACGGTCGACTGCGCGGTTGACCGGTCATTCCTTCAAGGTACCGAGTTGAGTCAGAGAGCGGGACGGTCGACTGTGCGGTCGACCGGTCGTCTTGCCTGGGTGCGGTCGGGGGGTGCGGTTGACCGCAACTCTGCTGTAGCTTCCAACTACTCTTGACCTCTTGCTCCCACTTTGACTCTCCTTCTCGTCTATCTTCTCCAACCTTATTATCGTGTATTGGATCCACAAACCCCAACACATCTCAGAACTATAGCAACTAAACAGGATACGAGGTGGTCTTGAAATCAGGAATCTCCAGGTGACTAACCCAACGGAAGCCAAGGAAGCAAATTTGAGGACCAAGACACATGTGAAGCATCTAATATTAGATTGGGCTCATGGAATGGAGGAAGCAAATGCAATTGAGGAGGAGGTAAATGAGAATTTGGTTGCTCTCCATGATCTATAGAGCCTTGATCTGTTGTATCAGTTACCCAAATTGGATCAGGTCAAGTTACAACAACCTACAAAGTATTGATCTATTTGATCTGGAGAGATGTATATATTTTTGCCGCTTCGCCACCTGGCGTCTCTGAAGTATCTCAATATATGCGGAATGGATGCTACAAGGAAAGTAGGAGAGGAGTTCTTTGAGGAAGCAAGAGGCGAAAACATTCCTTTCCCTTCGTTTGAAGAGCTTTATATTAGTAGAATGAAAAATCTAGATGAATGGGTGGTCTAGACAGGGGATATAAAAAGAGACGTGATATTTTCTCTATTTTACTTGCTTCTTCATTCAAGTTACCAATTCCTTAGCTTTGTTGTTGTTTATGTCATCCACCCAGTGTTTTGACAACATGTTCGACGAAGAGACATTATCAGCTTGCCAAGTACGGCTTTCTCATTTACCATGCACCAGAATCCATTTCAACTTCCATTTTCATACATAAGGACTGCAAAATAGAAAGTGAGTGCTAGCCGACCGCAGAGGTTACAGAAGTATGCATGTGAAAAAGTAGTATATCTCACCCATTTAAACATCATCATCTCAAACAATTAGTGTAAAATTCATTAGCAACTTGCGGTTTTATGAATCTTCATTTTAAATTCATTTCTGAACAATAAATAGCAGGTTGTTTCTTAAATTTAATTGAAGTTGGTTTTTTAAATTTCAACAAAATTGTAAATGTTGGGTTTATGTCTTGCATACTATGTTTCATGAGAAAAGAATACGGGTGAAGCGAGAAGATGATTCGAAGTTTCGTTAGAGATGAAAGAACAACAGTGGCTACAGGATCGACAAGTTGTAGTATCTTGCAATTGACCGCAACAAGTATGGGAGCTCTCTCACTTAAGTAGGGGTTCATTGCAGTCGACCGCATCTATGCAACGGCAGTAGATGGGTATCGGGTTTTGATAATCTGATTGAAGGCCAATTTTTCTTCAAGTTAGATCGTACGAATCTTATTGTTTGGTAATCTCTTTTGGAACATCGAACAATTATTGTATAAAGATTAAACTTAGGGTTTCTCGAGATCTTTATATATATTTCATTGTAAAGTTCTAAATGAAGTAGAGCGCCAAAAAAAGAATGAGTACTTCATCTAATAGTTTGAGAGTTTTTCATTATAAACAACGAGTATCTTTCGATGAGCCTTGAGAGATAGATATGTTCTTGGGGATAGTAGTTGTAACTGTTGAATTATTCTCAAGTTGAATAATATGTCGGTTCCCCCCCCCCCCCCCCCCCCCCCCATTAGGGTTCGTGGACAAAATTTTGTGCTTTGTGTGTTTGGTTTGGTGTACTACTTGCTTGTTGGTTTGTAGTGATTGTGTCGCAATACTCGGCATAAATTCCTAACAAGTGGTATCAAAGCATCATGTTGCGGAGACAAGTGCGTGAGTCTATGGGTGTGAGTCAAAACTGACTACATGGGATTGTCGTTGCTGGGTTGAATATAATGGAAGAGAAAATTATTTCGTTTCTCAAAGAAGTAAGGTACCGCTCTTCAAGATCATATAGTGGAGTTTAATAAGGTTTTATCTGAACTGGGGGTGATAAACGCATATGATTTAAGAAAGGGGATAAAGATTACAACTTGATATATTCGCTATCAGATTTGTACGAACATTTGATAATCACCATGCTACACAGAAAATCTGCCAAGTAGTCTTACGGGGGCCAGTGCGATCAAGAGCTTGAAGGAAGATGAACTTAGGATTCAGGGGCTCTTATGAGTTGCAAGGCAGCATGGTGATACTTCAATGGAAGGGATAATGTGTAGCGCCCCGAATTTCCAATATAATATCTCAGAAATACGTGACACAATTCCCAGCATCTATCTCATTGTAATAGTAAACATAGCTAAAACACACATAAATTTTTTCAACTTTTATAACACAAATTCTTTACAAAACATAGCAGATGATTAAACTCCTTGAATTACAATTTCTTTCTTTTACAACATATTCTTTTACAAATTTACATAAGCATCCAAATTCCAATGCTATAGGTACCTACCTATAAAACATGAGGATAGAGATAACCCTACCCCCAAAACTACAGGGTCAGCCATAACGGTGTAAGTGACATCGAAAGAAATACAATGTAAATAAAAAATGAAGGATAAAGTTATGAACAACACATACCAACAGTAATAACGAATGGAAAATGAAATAATAAATAAAACATGAAAACAACGAGTGAAACTAGACTGTGACAAGTGTAGGAAAACAGAAAAATATCATGCATAAAACCAAGTCAAGAAAACACAAATGCAGTATGATGACTCTCTAATGCATACTTCTCAGATTCTATGCATTCCATACTACATAAGTCAGGTGTAAGCCCTTATCGTTCTCCACTTTATAGGGTTAAATCCCTCGCTATGCAACTAATCCTATTTCGATGACTACTACGAGATTTAGATAAGCTGTGAGTATCTAGCCCATGCCTCGATAATTTCGGAGGTCAATCTTTATCCACAGATAATTCCGAAGACTATTTTACTCACACCTGGGAAATTTTTTAGAATACCCCACACCGCAAGTTATGACGCCTCATCACACGATTACCCCATGAGCGTCACCTCGACCCCTATAATTCCAGAGATTAATCCCACACCGCAGATAATTTCAAAGACTGTTTCACTCACACCTCGATAATTCTGGAGATTATCTCACACCGCAGATCATACTGAGGTCCATAACCCATGTTTGCACTCATTTCATCACATCAACATTTAGTGCTTGTCCTTATCTTATTAAGTTAATTAATTACGAATCTTCTAGAGTTGGTGTACCCTATCGGACTTAGCTTAATTGATCAACAACAAAACCACAACTGGCCAAACCACAAAAATCTCAACTTCCGGTGTACTAGGGTCCCACTCACCCTCTAAAGACTCACAACTCAACCATCAACATAAAATCTTTTATTAAAGCTCTTAATTCCATTATCAATACTCTCATATTAAGAAAACTTGTTAAAAATCAACAAATCCAAATTCATTTAAAATACTCACAAATTTCGAAATTGAAATAAAATATTAAATCTATTAAATAACTGAAAATCATATTCTGAAGTCGTAGAATATCACAAAACATCAATTCCTTCGCAAACCATATATCTTTCATTTAATAAAGTCATAGAACACAATTTTAAATCTATTATAATCAAAATATAGCTCTCTGTAAAATATTGTAATATGTAGTAAAAACATAATCTAGAATAGTAGATTAATAATCCGTAATATCGAAGAAATAATCGTTCAAGAAACACGAAGAAAACTCAACAAAAATAGTCAGCCAAGCACTAACAATCGATTGTCAAAGACAGCACAAAATGCTACGGTTGACTGTCAAGTGAAAATCCAAAAAAATAAAGAGTTGACAGTCGACTATAACCTTAAGTTCAAAAATGAAGCGGTTGACTGTCATATTGAGGAAAATACAGCTTTGAAATTCGTGCACCTTTTTACTGATACTTCGTTTGTTCTTTGTAAAATCATAAATTTGGAAAATAAACTTCCTTAGATGATAAATACAACTTTTATAACATACTGGAGTTTATAAAACTAATCAAAACTTCGTCAAGATCATAAAATAGCAATTTTCGGCAAATCTTCAAAACAGAACTATATATGTATATATATGTTTATATAAGTGTTCAATCATTAGTTAAAGCATCAATTCCATCAAATAAGAGTAGTACAATGGTTCAAATCAATCTTAGTACTAAAACAACTCAAGATCCAATCAAAAACTTCATAAAACTCAAATATTAAACTTTCGGCCATACCCCATCACACCCGAAATACGAAACTCCTCTTTCACTCAAAATTTGATCTTTCAATTCAATAAATCCTCTTGTAATTCATTAAACACACATATAACTACTGACAATAGCTTACTCATGAATATAAGTGGTTACAACATGCAAATAATCGAGTTTCATCCACCAAAACATCAAGAACAGAGTATAGACATTCATACACAGCAAAGTTGAGTTTTTGTTCGCTTTTATGCAATAATCATCATACAATTCATAGTACATGTTCAAATCAGCAAGGTTATCAAAGAAAGCAACATACCCATGATTTCTATTTGGTTCTTAACAATCTCAAGTCATCTATTTAGGGTTTTAATAATCTATAGCATAGGTTTCAAGAAAGATTCAATCTTTATTCATACATTTTTTAATAAACTCACTATATCATCATACAATCATCTAACATGCTTTCTAATAGACAAACCCTAAATAGGAAAACCAATATATGTCACTCATCTTATTGAAGAATCAACCGAAATAATAAAGAGAATAAAAAAAGTCCTTCCTTCCGTAAAAAAACCAAGATTCTCGCTTCGAAACTCTAAGAAATCAATAATAAAGAAAATCCTTTGTGTAGTACAGCAAGAGACGGCTGCACTCGCTTTTAAATAGGCCGGAAATTAGGGTAATTAGGGTTTTGAATAGGTTTTGCAACATATCCCTTTTGAATATATCTTTACATATATAAATCTTTATACTTGGAAATTAGACTAAACAATTCAATTTAAATTTAAAAACAAAAATAATCACCCTAATACTGGTCGACACTGGGTTTAAGTCCAGAAAACAAATTTGTAATTTTTTGCCTCTAAGTGGCAATTTTGAAAAAAAACCTTCTTTAAGAAATTTGAGAAAAGAACCCAATCTATTAAAACAAAAAGTAAACTTTTTACCTCTGAGTTGACTAGTGATCATGCTCAGCCAAAAAATCCAAAAATCTGGAGTTTTTTTACTCCAAGTGGTAATTTTGCACAAAAGCCCTTATTGTTGTAATATTTGCAAATATGCCAAATAAATATCGGAAAAATCCAAAAAATTCATAAATAATACCTACTAATAAATAATAGGTTTTTCCCAAAATAATTTCTGACTTTGAAATTCCCAAAAAAATATTTGCACGTTTAAAAAGATAAATTTCACAAAAATATTTATTAAATCACCAAAAAATCATTTTAATCTATTTATTAATCTCAAAAAGATTATTTAAAAATCTAGGGTGTTACATAATGCACAGAAGGATGTGGTTCATTGCCACCATTACAGAGGGATTGAGAATTATAAGAGAGATTGACACTAATGGTTGAGTCAGAAGGGTGCCAACGTAGTCAGCGATGCTGAATCAGGTGATAATTTAGATTGTCTTCTTCTTTCAAGTTCTTTATAAGTGGATTTTGGCTGGTTTCTTGATTCGGAAAGTTCTTCTCAAATTTGCTCCGAGAGAGAGTTGTTTTCCACTTATAAGTCTACAATAGCTCATTATTGAGAATGGAAACTGGTGAGATTTTTGAAGTAGTGGGTGAGATAACAGTCGAGTTGGAGACGCCAGATGGAAAATGGTTCACACTAGATGAGTTCATGCATATTCCTTTGATAAAACAGAACTTCACATCCTTGGAAACTCTGGATGCTCGGGGCTGAAGGTATATAGCTCGGGGTGGAGTTTTCTCTGTTTAGGAAAGTCGTCGTAATAAGAGAAAAGAGGGGGATTGAGCAGAGTCAGCACAACCTTTACCTACTTTATGGTAAAAAGAAATCTTGGCTAAGTATTTCTAAACTCGGTGTTCCTAAAGAATTATCTGATTTGTCGTCACTAGAATCACCAAAGCGAGATTGCGACGTTTGAATATCGGTGAGAGGTGGAGAGTGCCTCGGGGTAGGTGTGCTGAAGGTGGAACCTCCTTGTTGATGCCTACTGGGTTATGCCCTTGAAGGGGGGATATGGTTGGAGGAAACATGTGAAGATAGTTTCAACTAGCAGAAGAAGTCTCTAACCCAGATTGTTTGTACGAGGAAAGAGAAAGAGTCTAGAAGCGGTTTATCACACAGGTGTGGAAGCATGAGCATTCAATCTAAGGTGGCGATTATTGGGTTTATATCTTGCATACTATGTTTCATGAGATGGGAAGAAGGGTGAAGCAAGAAGATGATTCGACGTGATGTTGGAGACAAAAGAGCAGTAGCGACTACATGATCGACATGTTGCAGTCGACTGCAATATCTTGCATTCGATTGCACTAAGTCAGCCATCGACTGCACTTTGGGCAATCAACGGCATCTAGGAAGCGGCAACAAATGAGTATCAGGTTTTGGTAATTTTAGTAAAACCCAATTCTTATCCAAGTTTGATCGTACGACTCTTGCCGTATGGTTATCTCTTCAGGAATATCGAAGGGTTATTGTATCATGATTATACCTAGGATTTCGCTAGATCTCTATATAGATCATTGTAAAGGTCTCAATGAAGTAGAGAGCTGACAAAATAACGAGTACTTCATCTGAGAGTTTGAGTGTTTTCCGTCGCAAAACAATAAGTATCTTCTAGTGAGCCTTGAGAGATACATAGGTTCTTGGTGAGAGTAGTTGTAGCTCTTTGTATATTTTTCTAGTTGAATAATATCTCAGTTTTTCTCCTCCGGATTAAGATTTGCCCAAAACGGGACAAATTTGTGCGCGGTGTGTGTTTGATTTGGTCTATTATTTGTTTGGTGGTTTGTAGTGATCGTGTCGCAAAATTTTGTGTAAATTCCTAATACCATACTCATATTCTTTATTTGTTTCCTATAATAGTTACACTTTGACCGAAAATATAGGTCTATATATGGAGCAAAAAGACATTAATAGTGACAGAAAGAGAAGGGACAGTATAGTTTTCTGTATTTTCATGTTTGTTTCCTTTCTTGTACGATTCATCTGATATAACTATTATTTAAGGGACAAGATCGTTTTCTGGAGTTTCATGTTTGTTTTCTTTCTTGTACGATTCATCTGATACAAGTATTATTTATGGTGTTAATTTGCATTATTAACACATCCCAATTTTTTAACTTCACAGAGTTGTCAGAGAAAGTCCCATCAGTGGTTACTAGGTGTCTTTCAAGTTCTTAAACTCTTACATTCTTAGTGGGTTATTTAGGAAGAGAAATGCTACACTTACATTGTTTCTTATCCCAAACATACATGGAGTTTGTCTTTTAGTGATCATTGGGTCCATCCCTCACTAAAAGACAAATGGAAAATGTCCAATCACCACTAAAAGACAAACCCCATGTATGTTTGGGGTAAGAAACAATGTAAGTATAGCATTTCTCATTTAGGGATGATAATCGGGATAGGTTGACCCGCGACTTGTCTGTGATCCACCCGCTCCAACCTGGCCCGCAAAGTTACGGTTCGGATCTGGGTAGAACCCGTTTAGTACAACGGGTCGATCCGGGTCGTCAACATCGAAGCTCCAACCCACTCGACCCGACCCGCGAACCCGATGACTTGGCCAACCCCCTCCCCCCCCCCCCCCCCCCCCCCCCCGCCCCGCAATCCACTCATTCGACCCGCGGGTTGTGACCCATTCAACCCACAGGTTCCGAACCGTTCAACTCGCGGACCGAACGTTTGACCCGCACGTGTCTGCCTGGAGCTGCGCAATCAGAGAGCCATTTTTTATTTGTTTTTTTGTTTTTTTGTTTTTTTTTTTTTGGGGGGGGGGGGGTTCCCCTATAAAAATTCCCTTAATTCAATGTAAAGTTTTTCTCACATTATTCTCTTACTCTCTCTACTACTACTACTCAATTCAATCTCAATTCAATCAAATTTTTTCAACAATGAAGCTAGCAATAAAGAAGTGAAAATTTTCAATCGTATCGAATTGTGTTGATTCAACACTCGACTACGTCTACTTCAACTCCTCCAAAAAAGAAGCTATCTCTCTCTCTCTTTCTACGACTACCAGACTATGTGACTACGTCTACAATATTTCTCAATCGACTATGTTTACTTCTACTATTATTTTCTCTCTCATTTCTATATACGATTATCCGCGAAGTACGGTATCAAAATTTCACAACCCTCCTATTGTCTTGATTTTGTTGTAGTTTTAATTTTGTGTATCATATTTTTTTGTTGGTTTTTCGCTTTTCTCTCTCTCAGCCCTCCTATTGTTTTTTAGAATTTTTTTTACATTTACCTAACCTCCTAGATTGTTTTGTATTATTTTACATACACTAATAAAATACTATAAATCATTTTTTTACATACACTATTATCATGTTTAGATCACGAGGTAGCGGCCGTAGCCAAAGTGGACAAGATTCCATCGGTTCTTCACGTCGGGCTCCAATAGTCCTACAAATAGAACCCGAATTTACATCGAATCCTATGGTAGGAACTCACGATATCTTAACACACGAAATAGAAGAAGAAATGCATGATGTTGACACACAAACACAACAAACCGAACCCATTAGTAATAGAAAAACTAGGGGAGAAATGAGTGATTGGCACAAATATTATGACTATATCCCTAAAGAGGATAATCCGGGTGTAGGATATATGGTTTTAACTTATTTTAAGAGTTACAATTGGAGGAAGAGTGAGGGAACAAGTACAGTTAAACGATACATACAAAATGTACACAAGGATCTATTAAAAAATCAATCCGGCCAATAAAATATCCACCCTAAGACCGGGCATGTAGATAGCCACCCATATGATCCCGAAAATGTTCGACGGGAAATGGCATGTATAGTTATTAAGAAGGAGTTACCTTTATCCTATTTTGAGAGTAGGAACGTAAAGGAATTTAACCAAAATGCATTAAATCCAAATTTTAGAAGAATTCCTAGAAATACACCCAAATCCTATTGTTTTAAACTTTACAATGAAATGAGAGATGATTTAATTGTACTTTTGTATAGTTTAACATGTAGAGTATCGTTAACTTCCGATTGTTGGAAAAGTTGTAATGATATTTCAATGATGGACATAACTTATCATTGGATCGATAGTGATTTAATGATTTAAAATATGATCATATCACTTGCGGCTATGTCGTATTCTCATAGTGGTTTAGTAATTGCACATCGTAATTTAAAAGTTTGTGATATCATCATATTCGTGATAAATTTTTTTGTATTAGTTTTGATTATGCATCTAACAGCAATGCTTCGATTAGTACATTAGAAACACATTTAGCTCCTCCATGTTTAGAAATTTTTTCACGTTAAATGTACATGTCATATTTTAAATTTATGTGTTCAAGACGCATTAAAAATAGCCGAACAATTTGTGCATAACATTAAAATTGTGTACATTATTTTGCTTTAAGTGGCCTTATGCTTCAACAATTAAAGAATAGTGTAAGATTAAGTGTGTACACTTTAGAAAATTTGCTAAGGATGTTAAATCCCGATGGAACTCTACTTTTGATTTATTAAATGTTGTTACTCAATATAAAGCTTGTATAAATGATTTTTTTCTTGCAAAAAATATGAAAAATTTTCAAATGAATGAACAATTATGGTATTATGCCGAATCTTTGTTACAATTTTTAGAACCTTCTAAAACTACAACTTTGAAATTTTCAAAAGCTTATGATTTTACTTCTAGCTAGTAGTATTTTTATTTAACTAATTACTATGAAGCAAACTTTTTAAGAAATGATTGATGACATCTATTGGTCATATTGTTAAACCAGCATAAGCTAAATTTTTGAAGTATTTTAGTCCTCCTATGCTGTATTATATTTCTACAGTTATGGATCCACGTATCAAATTAGTGGGTATGAGGAGTTTGATTGAAATGTATTTTACTTTACTTGGAGATGACTCTGAATTGATTGCGAATTTTTTTAGCTAGCTTTGAATCGACATTGAATGACTTATATGATTATTATGATAAAACTTTTGCATTTAGTATTACAACTAGTATAGTCACTTCTTCTTCTTCAACTTCTAGAGGTAATGGTAAGAGTAAATTAGACGATGTCACTTTTAATTTACTTGCTCAAATGCAATAAAAAAACCGAGGACTAATCAACCGAATAAATTAAATTGGTATAATCAACAAGATAGTAAGAGTTTTAATACTAAGATTGATATGCTACAATGGTGGAAAGAACATGAACATGTTTATAATATTCTTAAACATATGGTTACAATCTACTAACTCCTGTCTCTATAGTTGCTTCAGAAAGTGCATTTTCTACAAGTGGCAGGGTTCTAACAGATTACAAGTATCGCTTGAAGCCTCAATCGTTGGAGATACTCGTGTGCACGAAAGGTTGGATGAAGACTGAAGATAAGACTCAAGGAATCGGGGTCGACACGTCAACAAGTGAAAGCAACTCGTCCGAAGAAGAACAACAACAATAGTAAATTGAAGACCAACAACATCCAGCTAGCAAATTGTATGTAAAAAAATTGTAAAAAAATCATAGAAGTTGAAATGAATAATATATACAATTTTCTTTCACACGTTCACTCTTTGATTCTTATTACAATTATATTATATATATATATATATATATATATATATATATATATATATATATATATTTGAGTTGGAAAAAAAAACCAAATAGCTCAACCGGGCTAACCTGCAACCCGGATCGACCCGTTCAGGTTCGCGGGTCGTCCGTGTCTACATTACCGAATTCGAACCCGGCCCGGACCCGAACCTGCCCTGATTTAGGTTCGACCCGACCGGGTCCGACCCGACCCTACCCGGTTGACCCGAATGCCACCCCTAGTTTTATTTATATGTCTATATTGAATATTATGCCCAACTGTTTAAGTGTGTATCAAGTACCTGAGAGAAAATTTTGAAATATACTGATCGAAGTAGACTTCAAGTTGTCTACAATTTTAAGTATCACTATTGTGTTTCGAAAAGTTGCAGACATCAATCCATGGCCTCCAAAATATTATGAGGACCCAAATGCCCTGGTGAGCATGAATTATCTCCCTGTAGTCTTACCTTCCTAGTAAAGAAGATTAAACCTATACCACTCGATCCTGCTATTCTCTTTTTAACAATTCAAAAAATGTGGCCCAAGGGTGTGTTTGGCAAGTGGGCTTTGAGGTGGGCAGTGAGAAAGTGGAGGAAACTCAAGTAAGATTTTAAGTTTCCTTGTTTGGTAGATAGATTTTATAAATTGGATATGGAAAATATACTTTTCACTTGTTTTGGTCCCCTCATGCCATGGAGGATTTTTATTTTGAATTCCCACATAGAGATGAGAAAAGTGGTGGAAACTTACGAGCGCTGCTTCTTTTTTTATTCCAGTCACCACTTCAAAACTCCTCTTCCCTAAAAAGACTTTGGCTATTTCATCACCACCTTCTCCAATCTGTCACCACCTTCGACTACGATCTTCCTTATCCAATCTATCACCACCTTAGTCTTCTTCTCAATTTCGATCGGATTAGATTCTAGCTTCATGGCGGCTTCATCGATTTTGTCAGCTACTTCAATTCACTTAAAAGTGGTTAGAGCTCCTGAGATTGGATCTGAATCGTTGAAAAAGTACATTGATCTGAATTCGACGGTTGCTAACCGATGGACCTGCAAAGCCTGAAACAGTGAGGAACAAAGAAAAAGAGGCCCAGTCACCAGGAACTTCAAGCATGACTTCCTCCAAGCCATCCGAGGTACTCATGATCAGGGTCGATGCTCGTGGAACCGCTACTCTACTCCTTCATGAGAAGAAGAATCCCGCAACTCAACTCGATCAAAGGGGAAGGACGACCAAGTCCTTTGCTGCATCCGATAAGTAGAGGATTGCCTGGAATAAATAAAACATGAAGGGAAATGCTCCAGCAGGGCTTACCGCCTTAGTTGGCCTTCTTTAAGAAAATTCATCATCGATCCACCCATTCCAAAGAACTTCAAAGCTACCAAATTCGAATCATGCTATGGTGAATCTGATCGGGCTGACCATATTGAATGTTTTAAAACATCGATGATGGTTTATAACGCCACCACTGCACTCATGTGCCTAATATTCTCTACAAATTTGAAAGGATCAACAAGGGAATAGTACTATCGACTCACTCCAGAGTCAATATTCTCCTTCGACCTGGCTCAAAGAGCTCTGCTTAACACACTTCATTACTAGCCGCAAGGTTAAAAAATGAGAGCTTCCCTATTGGAATTAAAGCAAAAGGACAGGAGAAATACTGAAAGACTTTGTCAAACGGTTCATAGCTGAAGCAAGGTCTATCTCTTCCCTAGACTCGTCAGTGGCGGCTACCGCTTTCCGCCATAACGTCACTTATAGAGATCTGAAGGCCTCCCTCACGAAGAAGCCTCCTAAAGATTTTACTGATCTTCTGGAAAGGAATGACAAGCATATCAGGGCTGAGGAAGCTCTTTATCCTGAAGGCAAGAAAGACTCACATTCCAGGAATAAACAGAAGATCTATGCAACAGAGGAAGGATCCATGAAGTTTAAGAAAGATGGCACAGATCAATGCCTCCTCCTCCAGCATCACACTTCGAAAAGTTCATTCCCCTTAACGCAAGCGTATAAGTCATTCTCATGGAAGTTGAGAAGGATGGAATAATCCCCCCCCCCCTTGAGATGATCACAGCTAGCAAGAGAAGAGACAAGAACAAGGGGTGTGCATTTCATAGAAACCATGGACATACTACCGATAGCTACCGGTATCTCAAAGAAGTAGTTGAAGGACTGATTCATCGGGGGACTTCTCCCAATTTGTCCAATAAAACAATGCCGCCGAAACCCCTCCGGCACGGGGGGGCTAATAAGTTTCATGAGAGGCCATCTGATTCACAAGACTCAGAACACATGGCCATTCTTAACTCTATTCACGGAGGTTCGATGGGGGAGATTCCAACTCCTACAAATCATTTGTTAGGGAAGTCAACTCAGTACATAACATCCTGCTTGCCAAGAACATCAGGGTCTCGATATCTTTCTCCAACAAGGTCTTAGAAGGTATCCAAACACCTCATTGCAAGCATTGGTCATAAACCTTTGCATGGTGAATCATGAGGTACATCGCATCCTAGTGGACAACGACAGCTCAACAAACATTTTTTTCGAGAACACTTTCAATGGACTTAAGCTCTCTCAAGACTGACTCAAGCAAGCTGACTATACACTCCACAGATTCTCCAGTGTCCCCGTTCAAATCGAAGGAATTGTCGCATTCGATGTAATGGTAGGAAAAGCCCCTACTATTCGAACGAAAGCACTGGACTTTATTGTAGTAGACGTCAAAGCTATTCACAATGCTATATTTGGCTACACCGGCCTAGTGGCCTTTCATGCAGTCGCCTTTTACTTCCACATGAAAATGAAGTTCCCAACAACAACAAGCATAGGCCAAGTTGTAGGGAGTCAACAGGCAACACGAGCATGCTACATCGCCATAATGGGGGCTCTGTCCTCCCCCTCGATGACATAGAACTACCACTAGAAAGCAATTACATTAACGTTGAGTCCTTAAACGAGTTTGAAGTTACTACCCTAGACAATCCTGCCGAGAACATCCCAACCTGCCAAACCATTTCCCATCACGACCAAGTTCATCCTCATAAGAATACAGCAATATACTGAATCCCCCGTCCGAAGTCACTCTGCTCATTCAACGGAAAGAAACAGTCCTGTCTAAACACATTGACAAAGTTGAAGATCTCCCATTCTCTCTGCAAAACAAGAGGAGGCTCACTCCAAACAAGCATGTCTAGTCAAGGTCTACCAAGTTATTCACCTAGTGGCTCATCAATTTGAAGACCCGAGGGGGCAAGGAGATATTAGCAGAGACTTGAAAAGTGGAACATCTCATGAACTCCAACAATGGCACTTAACGCCCCTCCCCTCTATATATTTTCAATATTTTCTAATAAATGCCAGCAACTAGAGCAACCACTTAGTATTATTTTTCAATAAAATTTAGTATTAGTTTTGCAATATTATTGTACAACTCTATGAATGCATACAAAGAGTTAAATGTCAAGTCCACTCTTAAAAATGGCACCATAAACTCATTAAAAGCTCCTTGTAAGACGAGTGTGGAGTCCATACCCGTGGCTTTGCTCTAGCAATATGCAACAAAGCAAATTCAGAGCTCAACTTGCCATTCGATCTGCTCCTGCAACTCGTTAAAAACCTCAATGAAAAGTTTGGAGTCCATACCCATGGCTCGGAGTTACTCTAGCAACCTGTAAGTCAAGCACGTTCAGAGCTCAACTCGCCATTCGATCTATTCCTACAACCTGTTAAACCCCTAAACAACAAATTCATAATCCTTACCCATGGCTCGAATTTGCTTTAGCAACCTGTGATCAAGCACGTTCAGAACTCAACTCGCCATTCGCCGTTCCTGAAACTTTTTAAAATCCTTGAAGGTGGAATAAAGGTCCAAAATCATGGATTGCAGTTGCTCCAGCAAACCTACAAACAAGAAAGTTTGGAGCTCAACTCGCCACTAGATGCGACTCTCACAATTTGTTGGAGGACCCATACAACAAGTTCGGAGTCCAACTTTCTGCTAGAGTTGCGCATACATCTAGATAAGTACGAAACGACAAGTCTGGAGCCCAACTCTCCCCAAGAGCAGCTCTAACGACTAGCCAACCCCAAGATGATGAGTCACAGGATAAGGCACATGCATGTAAATGATTTCTTATTTCACAAGCAGCAAGTCTTGTTACAACTACAAAATTACAATGAGTCTACGTCTCATGCCTAAGAATCGCTACAAAAGTCTTGCAAATACAAAACAACAAGATGTTCTACAAGTTGTCCTTCTGGCTACACAATAGAGGGATGGTCTGCCTAAGAGACAAACTACTTCACAGGCCTCTTGCCAGCTAACAGCTCCCTACGACCGCCTCAACTCTTAACGATAAAATTCAAGACTTGCCTTCCTTAGATGGGAAAGCTCCAAGTCTTTCCTGAGTAACACCACTTTCACCTAAGAAAGCTCTAACTTCATCTTGCGTGACACGCAGCGCAAGCAGACATGCCCCAACCCCATCAAGTGCAGCATATTGTGAAGGAGAACAAGCTCGGCATTCCAATAACCTCATTCGGCGCACAAGAATGCTAGTCAACATAGAGAAGAATGGAATCACCTCAATGCTGAACAAACATAAAGGGCCTCACATCATATTAACAGAACTCATTACACCTACAACTAATTCTCCCCTCGAAATGAGTTCAATGCTTTGCATGCCACTCGAGTTCCTCCATTAAATAGCTCATTGACTCCATACAATGAGTCCAACACCTTACCCTTCGCACAAGCTTTGTCAGCAGCTCATTGACTCCATACAACAATGCTCTGCTATTTGCTCAGGCTTCATCTGTAACGCCCCGAATCCCTAATACACTGAATTCGAGATGTTCTACAGGATCTTTCCACTTCCTTTAGTACAATTTTACAAGGAAATTTGAACTTTTCACTTTACATAAGAGTTTACATAAATCATTACACTTTACATTGCCAACGGAAGTAAAATTTACAACAATTTAATAAATGTACAACAACTTTGAATAATCTTTAAGCATCTGTTCCTCTTTAACCTTTATCAAGTCATTTACCTGCATATAAGACAGTGGATACGTCAGTTTATTCAACCGACGATCATTATATACGGCCATCCTCTCTATGCCGAAAATAGTATAACTTATTTTCCATATTTAACAAACACAAACTTGTCACATATCAAACTAAAGGGACTACCCTATTGATGTCGTGTTGTGATTGTGCACTTAGTCCTTAATGCAGTTATTTATGTTACATGACACTACTGCGCACTTGTTCGGATTCTATGCATCCCATACTACATAGGTCCGAGGGCAAGCCCTTAATCGTTCTTCATCTTTGTAGGGTTCAATCTCTTGCCGTGACTTAATCTACTAATGTAATTACGGTAGGTATCTTGGATGATCTATGAGTACAAGCACGTGTACAGAAAACCTGGAGGGGAATCCCACGTCATGTCACGACGCATCGTGAAGACAGCCTGTGGCAATTCATCCTCCTTCATGGCACACGATCCTCTTGCAGTCACCAAACATTCCATAAGCGTCGCCACTGGGATGGTACCCTAGAGTAGTATCCACGTCATGTCACGACGCATCGTGAAGACAGCCTGTGAATACTCTCACGCCGCCAATCCAATGGCTCTCATACTCATGTTTTTTCTCCTACTTTCATCACGTCTCCACTATGTACTAATCCTTAGTTTTTATCAAAATCATCAACACAAATCAAAGCTCTAGAGTTAGCCTCACCACTAAACCGGACTTATTCATTCATTTAAACATGACCAACCTTGGTCTTTCTTTTCAATTTTCATTTCATTTATTTCCAAATGCCGGGGGAGACTTAGCTACTCTTTTGTTTCAATTTCCAATTCACAATTTCCAATTTGAGCATTTCCAACTCATAAATTCATTTTCATAATCAAAATGGATTTTCTTTTTCAATAACATGATCTCTAAATTGTTCAATAATCCATAATCACACATGGATTCATCAATTATTAATTTTCACATTGAAATTCGCATCACTAATGAATATTCACATTTATTATTTTTTCACACTATTCTCAAATGAGAATAATTCACATCCAACACACAATAAAATTTCCTTCTTTACTGTATTAATCTTCTAATCCTTCAAATTCTTTTGCAAGATATAAATTTCACAAAAATATAAATATAGAACCATAGTTCTATTTACACATTTTATTCTCAAATCATGTTTTATTCCATGCAAATAATTCCCAAAGTATTTTTCTAAAGTCCTACAAATTTTTAGAAGAATAATCATATTTTTTCCACATTTTTTTGATCACCAAAACGTTAAAAAAATAAGTTTTTGCAATCTTGCCGAGGGCAAGATTCGAACCCAGCACGCAGAGAACACGGCCAAAGGCACCGGCCACTAGGCCACTTGCGCTAGCAGTATAAAAGGAGAGTAGAGAGTATTTAAGGCTCTCGGTCACTGATTCTTATTTAAAAAAATTCATGAAACAAAATATGGTACCACAGGAATTCGAACCAGCAACCTTGGACCGAATGCTACTTTAGCGATCAGAGCCGTTCCGACTACTTGAGCTACGCGCTCAAGTTGTCAAGAACGCTACTCAAAACTCATTTAATCCAATTCTCTCTGTTATTAAAACGTCTCGATGTTCAACTAGTCCTCATTTCACTTTGCTTTTATAAAAATTACTGTAAAATTCCAGATTGATTATTTCTCATCTAATTTACATATCAGTATGAAAAAAAATAATTTTTTTCAACAATTAAGACATATTTTCATACGATTAATTCGAATTCTACATTATAACTACCACACTCTTCATTTCGACATTTATTAACAAATAATACCACTAATCCCTTTATTAGCAAACTTCACATTAATTCTCTGTATTTAACCTTTTACCAAACATACTAATCTATATCTTAATTCATTTATTTCAATATCACACAATGATCCATTAAATCACATGAAGTATCATTGCCAATCTACTAACTTTGTGTATATAATTTGTAATGTAGATAATGAGACTTTCTTTAACAATCCATGGTTATAATTAATCCATACAAACTTAGATTTTTACTAATCAATTCACATACAATTGCACACCCACATTCCGATCAATTCATAGGTCAATTTTCCAATTAAAAGTGTACTCTTATTAATATTTTTCATGCTTCATTCATTCAATTTAATCTAGCATGCATCCCTAATTAGAAATATAGAAAATTTACCCACCTTGTATGGAGAGAAAAACTACAACTAGCAATCCCTAGACGAATGTCCTTGCGACGAAAGGTTCTTCCTTGAACACGTGCACCCAAGCCTCCAAGCACACCCAAACAAACCGAGAGCTCCTCCTTCCTTGATGCCGGCCTCTCCCCCTTCTAGTTGCAAGGAAAAATCCCACACACTCTCAATCTTTTAACTCACACAATCACTACTAGATAGAGTATTTTAGACTATAGATTTGTAGAAAGTAATAAGCACAAGAAAAACTAGCTATGGAAGGGGTATTTATACTAAAATCTTGATGGAATGGAGGGCTAGGATCAAGTAATTGGTTATAAGATGGAGGGCTAAGATGAAAGTAGGAGTTACATTAACTACCCACAACCAAGTAACCACCAAGCATGATCTCCATTAAAATTTTGATTTTCCCTCCAAAAAGAAGCAATCTAGCCTACTTTGGGAAGTGCATTTGCACATGTACGTGTAGTGCACGTGCTTGCAACTTGGTCTCCATTTAAAAAAAATTGTACATTTAAATTTTGTATAAAAATAAAATAGTCTTTAAATTGTATTCTACATGACAAGTTGTATAAAAATAGTTCATGGACTTTAGTTTTTGGGCCAAAATAATTATTTTAAAATAAAACAAATAAATTAAATTTTTGGGCTTTAGGAAAAAGGCTTTTTGTCTAATTGAAAGAAGGCTTTATAGAAAAATAATTAAAGGCACATATTTAAATATCTATACTCATCATGATAAAAATATTTACCAAAAATTATTGCACGTGCACACTACGTGCAAAATAAAATAATTTTTCATTAAATAAAAAATCAGGGCATTACAACACTCCCTCCTTAGAATAGTTCCGTCCCCGGAACTACAGTCAAGAGTGAGAAACAAAATACAACACAACAACAAGAACAAAAAGATACAAAGATACAATCAAGCAAAAAGCTCAGGATAGTCCTTCAACATCCTCTCCTCAGACTCCCAAGTAGCCTCTTCAACCAAGTGGTTTCTCCAGACTACCTTGACCATCGGTATCGTCTTATTTCTCAAGACTTTCTCTCGACGATCAACAATCTCGACAGGAGACTCGATGTAATTCAGATCCAACTGCAAACCTTACGGCACTTCAGGCAAATGATGACTCGGATCTGGAATATACCCTCTCAGTATAGACACATGAAAGACATTGTGCACCTGAGATAGCTCTTCCGGTAATTCAAGCCGGTAAGCAGTTTTTCCGATCCTTTTTAATATCTTGTACGGGCCTATAAACCTCGGGGCTAACTTCCCGCCTTTGCCAAATCGAACCACACCTTTACTGGGCGATACTTTCAGAAAGACGAAGTCACCAACCTCAAATTCAAGGTCCCTTCTCCGGTTTTCTGCATAGCTTTTCTGCCTACTCTGAGCTTCTACCAACCTTTTCCTAATCAGATCAATCTTCTCAGAGGTTTGCTGCACAAGCTCAGGACCAAACAACTAACGCTCCCCAACCTCAAACCAACAAACAGGTGTTCTGCACTTCCTGCCATACAACGCTTCGTACGGCGCCATCCTGATGCTAGTCTGAAAACTGTTGTTGTAGGCAAACTCTACCAAAGGTAAATACCTTTCCCAACTGGCTCCAAAATCTAGTATACAACACTGAAGCATATTCTCAAAAATACGGTTGACTCTCTCGGTCTTTTCATCGGTTTGCGGATGGAAAGCAGTGCTGAAATCTGTCTTGGTACCCAAAGCTGTCTGAAGACTCCTCCAGAAATGCGAAGTAAACCGCGCATCTCGATCAGACACAATAGTTGACGGAACACCAAAGCCGGACGATCTCGCTAACATACATCTCAGCTAACTTGTCCATCGAAGCATTGAGTTTCATCGCCAAAAAGTGAGCGGACTTGGTCAGTCGATCGACTATAACCCAAATCGCATCATTGCCTTTAGGACTCTTAGGCAATTCCGTAATGAAATCCATACTGATGTTATCCCACTTCCATTCGGAATAGGTAACGGCTGTAATAGACCTCCGGGTCTCTGATTTTCGGCTTTGACTTGCTGACAAACCTCACACTTCCGCAACGAATTCAGCCACATCCCGCTTCAAACCTGACCACCAGAAATGCTGTTTGATGTCTTTGTACATCTTAGTACTCCTAGGATGTACCGACAAAAGAGTAGCATGCGCCTCCTCAAGAATACTCTCTTTCAGGTCCGCCTGATTTGGAACACATAGTCTATCTCCGAGCCACAGCACTCCATCCCTGATTTGAAATCCGGGCAACCTGCCAGCACCAACCTGCTCCTTCATCTCCAAGATATCAGCATCAACCTCCTGACTTGCAATGATCCTTGCATTCAGTGTAGGCTGAAGTCTCAACTGAGCAAAAGATGCTTCCAATCCTTGCAAGACAACTTCAATACCTGCTCGGTCCAATTCCTCAATCAGATGCTTCTGAGTTGTAATCAAACTGGCTAAACTGCTCTTGCGACTAAGTGCATTAGCAACGACATTAGCTTTCCCAGGATGATACTTGATCTCAGGTCGCATGTCCTCAAGCACTTCCAACCATCTCCGCTGCCTCAGATTCAGATCCCTCTGCTGATATATGTACTTCAAACTCTTGTGGTCCGTGTACATGTTCAAATTCTCACCGTACACGTAGTGCCTCCATTGCTTTAGGGCAAAGATAATCGCAGCCAACTCCAGATCATGAGTCGGATAATTCTTCTCATGCGGTCGTAGTTGCCTAGACCCATAAGCGATTACTCTTCCTTCTTGCATTAAGACACAACCAAGCCTACGATGTGAAGCATCGCTATAAACATCATACTCAACACCTGCTCTAGGCAGAGCCAAAATAGGTGCAGTAGTCAGCTTCTCTTTCAACTCCTAAAAGCTCGCCTCATATTGCTCAGTCCACTTGAAGTTCACATTCTTCTTGGTCAGTCCAGTAAGCGGCACGGCTATCTGAGCATAACCTTGAATGAATCTCCTGTAGTATCCAGTCATTCCAAGGAAACTTCTGACTTCCTTCACTGTAGTAGGCCTTGCCCAATCTCTCACTGCGTCTATCTTCTTTGGGTCAGTTGCCACTCCTTCCTTAGAAAGGATGTGACCTAGGAATGCCACTTCAGATTTCCAGAAATCACACTTGGATAGCTTGGCATACAACTTCTGCTCTTCCAGCTTCTCAAAACTGCTGCCAGATGCTCGGTGTGCTCCTCTTCTGACTTGGAGTACACAAAGATATCGTCGATAAACACCACGACGAAAGAATTAATGAACGGCCACAGAACTCTGTTCATCAAATCCATGAAGATTGCAGGTGCATTCGTCACTTCAAATGGCATAACTAAGAATTCGTAATGCCCATGTCGAGTTCTAAATGCAGTTTTGTGCACATCTTCAGCTTTCACTCGAACTTGGTGATATCCTGATCGAAGATCTATTTTGGAGAATACAGCTGCTCCTTGTAGACGATCGAACAAGTCATCAATTCGAGGAATAGGATACTTATTCTGAACAGTGACCTTATTCAACTCCCGGTAATCGATACACATTCTCATCGATCCATCCTTCTTCTTTACCAAAAGCACTGGTGCTCCCCAAGGTGACGCACTAGGTTGAATAAAGCATTTCTCCAACAGTTCCTCAATCTGCCGTTTCACTTCATCCTGTTCCACTGGAGCCATCCTATACGGTGCCTTAGAAATGGGTGCACTTCCCGGTTGAACAGTGATGCTGAACTCTACATCACGATGTGGGGGTAACCCAGGAAAATCTTCCAAGAACACAGTCGGATAGTCCTGAACCACATGAATCCCTTGCACTTCCACAGGAGTCTCTTCCTTGCGGATAGCTGCCACCAGCCTAGAACACTTCTTCTTCCCTTGGAAAGTGACTTCAGGTCCACCTGGAGCCCTCACTGTTAACGTCTTGGTCTTGCACTCGATGCTTGCACTGTACACCGACATCCAATCAATGCCAATGATAACATCGGCTCCCAAGCTAGTCAGCTCGATCAGATCAATCCCAAAGATTCGACCTCCAATTACGATCTCACAATCAGCATAATACCGATTAGTGGTTAAAGTTTTCCCTGATGGAGTAGCTACTGCTAAGATCTTGCCTGGAAAAATCTTTGGTTCAACTCCCAACCCTTTAGTAAATTTAGGAGACACAAAAGTATGAGAGGATCCAGTATCGAACAACACAACAGCTTTCATTCCATTAAGATAAAGTTCTTCTGTTACATAATACACGCTCATTACGTAACAGTTCACTTAATAAATGGGAAAAAGAATTGACAAAAACCTCTAAACATCGGCCCTCGTACCAGTGATGACATGATCTACTTCATCAGCATCAGTTTCCGTCAAGGCAAATACTCGCCCTGGTTGGTACGGTCTCTTCCCATTCTGTTGAGTTGATTCCCCACGGATGACATTTCGTGGCTTGGAGCATTGAGACCTGAAATGTCCCGTCTCACCACAGTTAAAGCAAGTCACTGCAGGAGGTCTCACCCCATTGTTTCCAGGTCCTCCAGTCACACTAATAGCGTTCGCCCCTGTCGGTTTGAACCTTTGTGCAGATGGTTGCCCCTTGAAACTCCCAGAATTTGCGGGCCTCTTCCCAGACTACCAGTTGTTCCTCCGGTTCTGAACAACATGAAACTGCTCCATATCTGCTTCCGTCGCTGCTGCTCTCTTGACCAACTTGTCAAATCTTCTGATACCAAGAGGTATCATCCGGGACCTCAAGCTCGGTCTCAATCCATGCTCGAACTTATGAGCCTTCTTAGCCTCATCCATCACTAGTTCAGGAGCATACCTAGAGAGCTGAGTAAACTTGGTCTCGTACTCTCTCACTGACATGCTACCTTGCTGTAGCGACAGAAACTCCATAGCCTTCTTCTCTTGAACATCGGAGGGCAAATAGTGACTGCGGAATTCTTCCAGAAATTCCTCCCAACCAAGAACTATGCCTCCCATGGTCCTCTTCATCGACTGCCACCAAACAGCCGCATCCTTCTCAAGTTGTAGAGTCGCCAACTTCACCTTACTGCCTTCAGGGGTCTCCAGCACTTCAAAGATCGTTTCTACTTGACGAATTCAGTTGTCAGTCGCATCAGGGTCTGACTTCCCTTCGAATACATGCGGTTTCATTCACTTGAACGATTCCACCAATTTAATCGCTTCGGGCACCGGATTCGTAGGTCCCCTTCCTTGGTTCTGATTCGTAGCCACGGCGTTGAGCGTCTGGTAGACCCTCGCAAGTTCCGTTTCTAGATCCAGACCTTCACCGTTTCTAGCTCCTTTTCTAGCCATATTCTGATGCAAAAGATCCATTAAATTCTAAGTATAAGATAAGAATTTTAAATCAACTTGCATTTCATTGAATTCCAAACTTTATACATTCGAATTGAAAAACATTTCTTGACATCAGAATGAAAGAAAGTAAAAGCTACAACAATCTAACTCCTACGGTTCCTCTTCGCTTCTCGAAGTTCTCCCCGTAGTTCATCAACTTCATCCTTCACCACATCTGTCAGATTTTTCCTCTTCTCGAGTTCCCATATACGATGACTGAGAACAGAATAGTCGTCCTTACGCTTTGCCAGCTGAGCCTCCAATAATCCGACTCTCTCTCGCAGTGTTTCTACCTGCCTCGGAAGAGAAGTCACAAGACTATTTGGAACTGGTTCTTCTTCTTCGTCAAAAGAGTCATCAGATGAATCCGGAGGTGGGGTGATCTCTCGGGATTCAGGCCATTCTTCTCCGTCAGAATCTGTTTGCCCTGGATAGTACTCGTCCTCGGAATCTGCCTGTCCAGGATGGTACTCTTCCTCGATGATATGCCAGTCGTCGTCTCCAGCAGGGTCGAAGTGGTCAGCCATCTTAGAAATAGAGAGGAAGAAGCATAAGTCATAGAGCAACACAATTGTAAGTCACTTAAATTTAAATCTCTAGACTCAAACACACACTCTAATGTCCACTACTAGGGTGTCGTCCCTTATAAATTTGTACAAGTGTGGAAGCGTGGCTCTGATACCACTCTGTAACGCCCTGAATCCCAAATACACTGAATTCGAGATGTTCTACAGGATCTTTCCACTTCCTTTAGTACAATTTTACAAGGAAATTTGAACTTTTCACTTTACATCAGAGTTTACATAAATCATTACACTTTACATTGCACAGCGGAAGTAAAATTTACAACAATTTAATAAATGTACAACAACTTTGAATAATCTTTAAGCATCTGTTCCTCTTTAACCTTTATCAAGTCATTTACCTGCATATAAGACTGTGGGTACGTCAGTTTATTCAACCGACGATCATTATACACGGCCATCCTCTCTATGCTGGAAATAGTATAACTTATTTTCCATATTTAACAAACACAAACTTGTCACATATCAAACTAAAGGGACTACCCTATTGATGTCGTGTTGTGATTGTGCACTTAGTCCTTAATGCAGTTATTTATGTTACATGACACTAATGCGTACTTGTTCGGATTCTATGCATCCCATACTACATAGGTCCGAGGGCAAGCCCATAATCGTTCTTCATCTTTGTAGGGTTCAATCCCTCGCCATGACTTAATCTACTACTGTATTTACGGTAGGTATCTTGGATGATCTATGAGTACAAGCACGTGTACAGAAAACTATGAAGGGAATCCCACGTCATGTCACGACGCATAGTGAAGACAGCCTGTGGCAATTCAGCCTCCTTCATGGCACACGATCCTCTTGCAGTCACCAAACATCCCATAAGCGTCGTCACTGGGACGGTACCCTGGAGCAGTATCCACGTCATGTCATTACGCATCGTGAAGACAGCCTGTGAATACTCTCACGCCGCCAATCCAATGGCCCTCATACTCATGTTTTTCTCCTATTTTCATCACGTCTCCACTATGTACTAATCCTTAGTTTTTATCAAAATCATGAACACAAATCAAAGCTCTAGAGTTAGCCTCTCCACTAAACCAGACTTTTTCATTCATTGAAACATGACCAACCTTGGTCTTTCTTTTCAATTTTCATTTCATTTATTTCCAAATACCGGGGGAGACTTAGCCACTCTTTTGTTTCAGTTTCTAATTCACAATTTTCAATTTGAGCATTTCCAACTCATAAATTCATTTTCATAATCAAAATGGATTTTCTTTTTATCTCTAAATTGTTCAATAATCCATAATCACACATGGAATTTATATACTTCATCAATTATTAATTTTCACATTGAAATTCGCATCACTAACGAATATTCACATTTCATATTTTTTCACACTATTCTCAAATGAGAATAATTCACTTCCAACACACAATAAAATTTCCTTCTTTACTATATTAATCTTCTAATCCTTCAAATTCTTTTTGCAAGATATAATTTTCACAAAAATATAAATATAGAACCATAGTTCTATTTACACATTTTATTCTCAAATCATGTTTTATTCCATGCAAATAATCCCCAAAGTATTTTTTTTAAGTCCTACATATTTTTAGAAGAATAATCATATTTTTTTCACATTTTTTTGATCACCAAAACGTTAAAAAAATAAGTTTTTCCAATCTTGCCGAGGGCAAGATTCGAACCCAGCACGCAGAGAACACGGCCAAAGGCACCGGCCACTAGGCCACTTGCGCCAGCAGTATAAAAGGAGAGCAGAGAGTATTTAAGGCTCTCGGTCACTAATTCTTATTTTAAAAAATTCATGAAACAGAATATGGTGCCACAGGGATTCGAACCAGCAACCTTGGACCGAAGGCTACTGTAGCGATCAGAGCCGTCCCGATCACTTGAGCTACACGCTCAAGTTGTCAAGAACGCTACTCAAAACTCATTTAAACCAATTCTCTCTGTTATTAAAACGTCTCGATGTTCAACTAGTCCTCATTTCACTTTGCTTTTATAAAAATTACTGTAAAATTCCAGATTGATTATTTCTCATCTAATTTACATATCAGTATGAAAAAAAATAATTTTTTTCAACAATTATGACATTTTCATACGATTAATTCGAATTCTACATTATAACTACCACACTTTTCATTTTGACATTTATTAACAAATAATACCACTAATCCCTTTATTAGCAAACTTCACATTAATTCTCTGTTTTTAACCTTTTACCAAACATACTAATCTATATCTTAATTAATTTATTTCAATATCACACAATGATCCATTAAATCACATGAAGTATCATTGCCAATCTACTAACTTTGTGTATATAATTTGTAATGTAGATAATGAGACTTTCTTTAACAACCCATGGTTATAATTAATCCATACAAACTTAGATTTTTACTAATCAAATCACATACAATTGCACACCCACATTCCGATCAATTCATAGGTCAATTTTCCAATTAAAAGTGTACTCTTATTAATATTTTTCATGCTTCATTCATTCAATTTAATCTAGCATGCACCCCTAATTAGAAATATAGAAAATTTACTCACCTTGTATGGAGAGAAAAACTACAACTAGCAATCCCTAGACGAATGTCCTTGCGACGAAATGCTCCTCCTTGAACACGTGCACCCAAGCCTCCAAGCACACCCAAACAAACCGAGAGCTCCTCCTTCCTTGATGCCGGCCTCTCCCCCTTCTAGTTGCAAGCAAAAGTCCCACACACTCTCAATCTTTTAACTTACACAATCACTACTAGATAGAGTATTTTAGACTATAGATTTGTAGAAAGTAATAAGCACAAGAATAACTAGCCATGGAGGGGGTATTTATACTAAAATCTTGATGGAATGGAGGGCTAGGATCAAGTAATTGGTTATAAGATGGAGGGCTAAGATGAAACTAGGAGTTACATTAACTACCCACAACCAAGTAACCACCAAGCATGATCTCCATTAAAATTTTGATTTTCCCTCCAAAAAGAAGCAATCCGGCCTACTTTGGGAAGTGCATTTGCACGTGCACGTGTAGTGCACGTGCATGCAACTTGGTCTCCATTTAAAAAAATTTGTACATTTAAATTTTGTATAAAAATAAAATAGTCTTTAAATTGTATTCTACATGACAAGTTGTATAAAAATAGTTCATGGGCTTTAGTTTTTGGGCCAAAATAATTATTTTAAAATAAAACAAATAAATTAAATTTTTGGGCTTTAGGAAAAAGGCTTTTTGTCTAATTGAAAGAAGGCTTTATAGAAAAATAATTTTGTCTAATTGAAAGAAGGCTTTATAGAAAAATAATTAAAGGCACATATTTAAATATCTATACTCATCATGATGAAAATATTTACCAAAAAATATTGCACGTGCACACTACGTGCAAAATAAAATTATTTTTCATTAAATGAAAAATCAGGGCATTACACCATCAATAACTCGTTAACTCCATACAACGAGTTCAATGCCTTATTCTCCGTTCGAGCTCCATGAATAACTCATCAGCTCCATACCACAAGTTCAATGCCCTGCCATTCACTTGAGTCCCATTACAACGAGTTCAACACCTTCTTATTTGCTTGAGCTCCATCAGCAACCGTTTGACTCCAAACAACGAGTTCAACACCCCGCTCTTCACTCGAGCTCTGTCAACGACTTGTTTGTAACGCCCCGAATTCCAAACATAGGTAATTCGTAGCAAGTACAGGATCTTTTACTTCAATTAGTATAAATTTACAAGGAATTTTAAAACTATCTTTATACATTGTCTGTTATAGTTACACAGCGGAAGTTACAATAGGAAATATACAACTTTAAAATTCAACAATTTTAATTTGGAAGTAATCATCAGTATCAACTCATCTTTGCATCTTTCGCTAACTAAGTCCTGCACTTGAAAACTGTGGGCATGGTAGTTGCATACAACTGACGCAATGCTATAATACAGCGATTCTCTTACTTAAGCAATCACAAACTTGAATGCAAACAGGAAAAGTGACTACCCTAGTAGTGTTAGTGTATGATATGACTTAATGCCTAATGCAGACATTACATTATGATGATACTAATGCATACTTGTTCGAATTCTATGCATCCCATACTACATAGGTCTGAGGGCAAGCCCTTACGTACGCCACAATATGGGGTTCAATCCCTCGCTATAAAAATTCTACTATGGTAATAAAAGCAAGGTTTAGACATTCCACGAGTACAGACTCCAGTCCTGAAATCCACCGGCAGACTATATGGAAATCCTTGTCGTGCGAATATCCTGTAAGTGCTGCTCTAGCCCGGGTATATACATATATAATGGTGATCTGCCTCCCATCTGCCTGACTATTCATTATCCTGGAATCCATCGTCAAATCAATCGTAGTTCCGGATTTAATTGAGGCTCGTCTCACCCCGCAAGCAACCACAGTCCAGGAATCCACCATCTGACTGGGTCTATAGTCCAAGGATCCACCGTCAGACTATATAGACGCGTTCCACTAACGTTTGCCTAGGTTTTATCACATCTTCTCCTAGTGCCTATCCTTAGGTTTAATTATAATCATCACAACCTAGAGCTAGCTTACCTACCGGACTTCAATCAACTCACGAGAACATTAGCCCACACTGGCTACTTCTCAAATTTCTTTATTCACAAATTGCCGGTCACTACGGGTCTCGCTCAGCCTCGAGATTTCAACAACCATCTCAATATAGAGATCACTTAGGTGACATCTAACCTCAACATAAACATTTCATGCATTATTCATCATTTCTTCTTTATCCACTATCTTTATGTTTATATATTATGAAGTATTCAACTTCTTATAACAACATTCAATAACAATTTTTCAAATCAAATTACTGTAGACAAATTTCTTGGTTAACAAACCAAACTACTCACTTTAGTAACATTCAATGTTCTTTTAATTAAAATAACCCTTTTCATGTTTGTCTATACTTCAAGTATATTTCTTAATACAAAAGTTTTTTAAGATTAAATCACTATTTCTTAATACAAAGTCTCTTTAAGATTAATCACTAGAAATTCCTGATTTTAAACTCATACTTTGCTTTGAATTTATTATAAACCATCTCAGCCATTTCCTTAATTCAATGGATTAATATCCATGAAATTTTTACAAAAAGAGAGTTCTAAATTTGTATTCTACAACCGACTCTTAAATATGTCTAATCATGTTCATTTTCCTTTAAATTTGAATTTAAAACTCATCAAATACATTATTTAATAAGAATTTGACTTTTAATTCCCAAAAATATATCTTAGAATAGTGTGAAATTTGTCAAATCAAATTCTTGTAGACAATTTTCTTGGTTAACAAACCAAACTACTCACTTTAGTAACATCCAGTGTTCTTTAAATGAATATAACCCTTTTCATGTTTGTCTATAATTCAAGTATATTTCTTAATGCAAAAATTCTTTAAGATTAAATTACTATTTGTTAATACAAAGTCTCTTTAAGATTAATCACTAGAAATTCCTGATTTTAATCTCATACTTTGATTTGATTTGACTATAAACCATCTCAACCATTTCCTTAATTCAATAGATTAATATCCATGAAATTTTCACAAAAAGAGAGTTTTAAATCTGTATTCTACAACCAACTCTTAAATAACTCTAATCATGTGCATTTACCTTTAAATTTGAATTTAAAACTCATCTAATACATTATTTAATAAGAATGTGACTTTTAATTCCCAAAAATATATCTTAGAATAGTGTGAAATTATTGCCAAGGGTTCTAATATCATTCTAAAATATTTCTATGAAAATTTTCCAATTTTAAAACATGAAAAGGAATCATAAAATAAAATAAAACCCAAAATGTAAACACTCAAATTCGAACCCAGTCGCCCAAACCAGTGAGCCAACTCGCTAATGGTGATACAAACCACTCTGAGTTCCTTTTACCATTCAAAATACTCGAATTCATAAATTTCCAAAAATATTTCAAAAAGGCAGAGCCTCCCAGGCTTCGAACCCACGACCAAGAAACCCCCCAAGCGAAAGCATTAACCACTATGCCCAAACTCTTTTATGATAATATAGGAGTTCGAAACCTTTTAGCTCGACTCTCCGTTTCTACTCATTTTTAACTCCTTCAATTATTTTTTACTTTTATTCTTTTCTCTCAAAGTATTTGTTCATAAAATACACTCCTAGATTTCCAGAAATGAATTCTCACTGATTTTATGTATATTAGGGTGAAGTTATACAGAAATAATTTAAATAGTAATTTTAATAACTTTTATACACATATGCTTTTATTAATCAACAAGACTACAATCTATAACAACTAACATGAATATATTTATCTTTTAGCAGTTTTTCTGAGTTTATGGAGAATTCTCATCTCTCTATTGAATTATAATTTACCCCAATATTTTCACACAATTTTTAGGCAAAAGTTAACAACTTTATATATATATATATATATATATATATATATATATATATATATAATCTAATCATGGCACGCCACAATATGCATGACACCACTACAAAATTACTCTAATAGAATTTTAGTTTGACTACATGACAATTCTACATTGAAATTTCGAACTAGCAAGCATTTATTTCTCATATTCATCTACTACTAAAACTCTATATGACAATACAACATGCATCATATAAAAAGTTAGAAACTAAAGAACTCATGCCAAATTTTCCATTTCAAACACAATTTATCCAAATATGCATTCTACAAACAATTAGAAATAAAAGAAGCACCCACCTCTTTCTTGATGTAATTAGTAAGTAGAACTTTTGGGATGTTACATCACTCCCTCCTTAGAATAGTTCCGTCCTCGGGACTACACTTAAAGAGTGAGAAAAGCAAAAGAAATAAAATTACAAGGTTTAGGCCAAAAGTTCGGGATGGTCCCTCATCATCCTCTCCTCTGATTCCCAGCTGGCTTCCTCGACCAATTGGTTCCTCCACTTAACCTTGACCATGGGTATAGTTTTGTTCCTTAAAACTTTTTCCCGCCGATCGACAATCTCCACCGGACGCTCCTTGTAGCTCATATTTATCTGTAGACCTTCTGACACTTCCGGTAAGTGATGACTCGGATCAGGAATGTATCCTCGTACCATAGACGTGAAAGACATCGTGCACTTGGGCTAGCTCATCTGGTAGTTCCAACCGATAAGTTGTCTTCCCAATCCTCTTCAATATCTTATATAGTCCTATGTACCTTGGAGCTAACTTTCCTCCTTTTCCAAATCGAATCACACCCTTAGTTGGAGATACTTTCAGGATAACATAATCACCCTCTTCGAACTCCAAATCCCTTCTCCGATTGTCAGCATAGCTCTTCTGTTTACTCTGTGCGTCAACCAGCCTCTTCCTGATCAATTCTATCTTCTCTGAGGTCTGCTATACTATTTCTGGCCCGTACATTTACCTTCACACACTTCATACCAACACACCGGCGTTCTACACTTCCTCTCATATAAAGCCTCATATGGTGCCATACCGATGCTAGCCTGAAAGCTATTAGCAAAGGCATATCTAACAAATACTATAAAAAGTTTTCGATTCATTTTCTTCTCATTATGGTTCTTTATAAGGAACTCTTCTAATAAGGGTAAAAATTACAGTAAGTCGGGGCCGTATGATTCCAGCACAGATCCTAAAGTTTTTATAGGCATATTAGCCATCACGGGCCTACTTAATGGATCTGAGCCTTCTTTAAGCTTATCTAATAAGAGATAGGCTGCTTTCAAGCCTATTAAAAGACTCCACCAAAGCTAAGCCTCTCCCAGCTGCCGTCGAAATCCATCACACAGCACCTCAACATGTCCTCCAACACACGATTGATCCTCTCAGTCTGTCCATCAGTTTGAGGATGGAAGGCCGTACTGAAGTCAGTTCTGGTTCCTAAAGCTACCTAAAGACTTATCCAAAAGTGCGACGTGAACCGCGCATCTCGATTTGACACAATTGATATGGAAATTCGATGCAGTCTTACAATCTCCCTGATGTACAATTCTGCCAACTTCGCCATCGACTAGGTGATTTTTATCACCAAGAAGTGAGCAAACTTGGTTAATTGGTCCACTATTACCCAAATCACATCATTTCCTTTGGGACTTCTAGGTAGCCCAGTGATGAAATCCATGCTGATGTTCTCCCATTTCCATTCTGGAATGGGCAATGGCTATAACAATCCCCCGGGTCTTTGATTTTCTGCCTTGATTTGTTGATAAGTTGCACATCTTGCAACAAACTCCGATACATCCCTCTTCATTCCCGACCACCAGAAATGCTGCTTAATATCTTTGTACATCTTAGTATTCCCTGGATGCACTGATAATAGAGTAGTGTGTGCTTCTTGTAGGATGCTCTCCTTCAGTTCAGCTTGATCAGGTACACATAATCTTTTTCCAAACCACAGCACTTCGTCCTTCACTTGAAATTCTGACAATCTGCCTATGCCAACCTACTCTTTCATCTTCTAAATTTCTAGATCAGATTTCTGATCGTCGACGATCTGCTCTCTCAATGTGGGCTGAAGTCTCTCAACTGTCCTAAAGATGCTCCCAGTCCTTGCAACACAACTTTGATTCCAGCTCGATCGAGCTCATCTGCTAGTTTCCCTTGAGTTGAAATCGAACAGGACAAGCTGCTCTTCCGACTGAGCGCATCTGCTACCACATTCGCTTTGCTCGGGAGATACTTTATTTCTGGACGGATATCTTCTAGCACTTCAACCAGCTTCTCTGCCTCAAATTTAGATCTCTTTGCTGATAGATGTATTTCGGGCTCTTGTGATCGGTGTACATATTGACCTTCTCTCCATATACATAGTGCCACCATTGCATCAACGCAAATATAATCGCTGCAAACTCCAAATCACAGATGGGGTAATTTTTCTCATAAGGTCTTAATTGTCTAGACCAATAAGCTATTACATTTCCCTCTTGTATCAACACACAGCCCAGCCCTCGATGTGAAGCATCACTGTAGATATCATAATTAATCTCTGCTTGCGGCAAAGCCAATACTGGAGTGGTATCAGCCTGTAACGCCCCGAATTCCAAAATACACTGAATTCGAGATTCCACAGGATCTTTACACTTCTTTCGTACAATTTTACAAGGAATTTAAAACTTTTTACTTTACATCAGAGTTACAAGAAATCTTTACACTTTACATATTACAGCGGAAGCAAATTTACAATATTTATATAAAAGTACAACAACATTTGAATAATCTCTAAGCATCATTTCTCCTTTAATCTTTATCATGTCATTTACCCTGCATACAAAACTGTGGGTACGTCAGTTTATTCAACCGAGGAACATTATACACAGCCATCCACTCTCTCTATGCCGGAAACAGTATAACTCATTTTCCATATTTAACAAACACAAACTTGTCACATATCAAACTAAAGGGAATACCCTATTAATGTCGTGTTGTGATTGTGCACTTAGTCCTTAATTCAATTATTTATATTACATGACACTAATGCGCACTTATTCGGATTCTATGCATCTTATACTACATAGGTCCGAGGGCAAGCCTCTTAATCATTCTTCATCTTGTAGGGTTCAATCCCTCGTCATGACTTAATTTACGACAGTAACTACGGTAAGTATCCTAGATGTCCTATGAGTACGAGCTCATGTACAAGAAAACTGGAGGGGAATCCCACGTCATGTCACGACGCATCGTGAAGACTATCTATAGACAATTCAGCCTCTTTCATGGCACACGATCCTCTCGCAGTCACCAAACACCCCACAAGCGTCGCCAAGATCCCGATAATTCCGGAGTAGTGCCCACGTCATGTCACGACGCATCGTGAAGACAAACTGTGAATCACACCCACATCGTAGACTCGAGACCCTCATACTGGTATTATTCTCTCACTTTCATCACCTCTTCACTATGTACTAATTCTTAATTCTAATGAAATCATGAACAAAATCAATCTCTTAGAGTTAGCCCTGTCACTACTACCGATCTTATTTCTTTCATTTCACAATGACCCAAACTTGGTCTTTTCAATGTCAATAATCATATTTCATCACTTTTCACTTGCCGGTGTGAGTTTTGGCTACACCATAATTTTCAATTTCATTTCACAAATTCACATGTTTGAGTTGTCAAACCCAAGAACATTTCTCTTTTTCAATCACATGATTTCCAATCTTTTCACGAGTCAATAATCATACTTGAAGTTCAATTATACATCGCACATTTCTTAATCCACATGTATTTCCACATTAAAAATCATATCACAAAATATCTAGTCAAAGTGAAATATTCACCACTCACTATTGTCACACTATTCTTTGATAAGAATAACTCATACAAACTTCACAACAAATACTTTCTTTCATTCAAATTTTTCTTTCCTAATACTTATCTCAATTTCTTCGCAAAATACATTTTTACGAAATATATGAGTGTAAAACTATAGTTCCAATTTCACTTTTACTCCCAAAATTTACTTTATTTAATTCCAATAACTCCCAATTAATTTTTCATAAGTCACACATGAATTTAGAATAATAATAGTATTTTTTCAAAATTTTTACACACCAAGAACCCAAAAATCACTTTTTTTATAAAGAAATAATAATCTGGCCAAGCCAGGATTCGAACCAGCGACCCAAAGGAAGCCAACCGCACGCACTAGCCGCTCGGATGCTTGTGCTCATCGATATAAATAGAGGTCAGGGAGTTAAATATCCTCGGACTGAAAACTGATTAAATTTCAAAACGCATATAAAAGAATGGTGTGCTCAAGTATCGAACCAGCGACCTCGACCACATACACCCGCACCACTGTAGAGCTAAAGAGCTCACCGACCACCTGAGCTATAGGCTCAAGTTGTCTTGACTACAACTCGTATTTTATTTCAATCAATTCTCTGTTCAATTAGAACATTTCGATAATCAAAAACTCTTATTTTAGTTTGCTTTCACTAAAATTTCTGTAAATCTCCAGAATATCTATTTAAACAATATTTGATACTCCAGTAATTTAAAAATAATTTTTCCAGTAATTAAACACATATTTTTCATACAATTAATTTAAATTGTATACTACTACTACCATATCTCAGTTGACATTTCTCATACGACTTAATATTAATACTTCCTATATTAATTCCCTGTTTATCTTCCCATTATAAACTCAAAAACATATTTTCAGTTACTCATTCTAAACATTATCACGAAAGTCCATCTAAGCATATAAATCAACAATTTTATCTACTAGCATTTGTACTTAGTTTTGATACTAACAACAAATTTTAATTCACGCATTCCATGGCTACAAACAATTCACATACAACTTAAGATTCATGACGGAATAACATGCAATCTATTTAGCATCAATTCAATCAACTAATAAGCCCTTTTTCCAATTAAGTGTACTCTTCTTAGTTTCTTTCATGCATTATCGTTTCAATCAACCTTAGCATGATATCTAATTAGAAATATAGAAAATAACCCACCTTATTTGGAGAGAAAAGATTTTGCAACACCTCCTAAACAAAAGAGTCCTTCCCGAGCTTGCCAAAAGAGTGTTCCTCCTCCTCCTTGATGTGCAAAACCGAGCCTTCAAAGGTGCAATCCCGAGCCCTCCTAGGTGATGCCGGCCTTCCTTGATTGCAAGAACACATTGAACCTCAAACTCTCAATCTTTTATCTCATGTCCTTCTAATAATGTACTACTAACAAATGTATTTTCTACTATAGGTTTTTGGAGAATGAAGAATGCAAGAATAACTAGGCTAGGGGGGGGGGGTATTTATACTAAAATTTGGAGCAAATGAAGGGCTAGGATTAATCTAGGAGTTAAAGATAAAAGGCTAGGATTTAAGGGGAAGTTGTAGTAACCAACCATGATCCAAACAACTACCACCCACAACTCCACTTCTCTTTTTTCCTTTTCCCTCCCATTCAAAACCAGCCCCAAAGTGTGCTTCATGCACGTGTACGTGCAATGCACGTGCATTCATTAGTTCTCCATTTAAAAAGTTGTACATTTAATTATTTTTTTAATAAAAATAATCTTATAAAAGTAGTCTACATTACAAGTTGTAATAAAAGGAAATTGCTCATGGGTTTTATTTAATGGGCCAAATAATGGTTTACAAAAAGAAATTAGATTTGGGCTAAAAAGGACTTATGCTTATTTGAAGAAAATGGGCCTTTATAAAAACAGTTAGAGAACACATATACTTATATATATATATATATATATATATATATATATATATACACACACACACACACACACACATTATCCATAATGAAAATGATTATAAGATTTTATACTACAAAAAATTGCACGTGCACAATACGTGCAAAAATAAAATAATAGTATTCATAAATAAAAATCGGGGTATTACAACACTCCCTCCTTAGAATAGTTCCGTCCCCGGAACTACAGTCAAGAGCGAGAAACAAAACACTCACAACAAGCACAAGAAAATACAAAATACAAATCAAGCAAAAAGCTCAGGATAATCTCTTAACATCCTCTCCTCAGACTCCCAAGTAGCCTCATCAACCAGTTGGTTTTTCCAGACTATCTTGACCATCGGTATTGTCTTATTCCTCAAGACTTTCTCTCGACGATCAACAATCTCGATAGGAGACTTGATGTAATTGAGATCCAATTGCAAACCTTCCGGCACTTCAGGCAAATGATGACTCGGATCTGGAATGTAATCTCTCAGCATAGACACATGAAAGACATTGTGCACCTAAGATAATTCTTCCGGTAACTCCAACCGGTAAGCAGTTTTTCCGATCCTTTTCAATATCTTGTACGGGCCTATAAACCTCGGGGCTAACTTCCCGCCTTTGCCAAATCGAATCACACATTTACTGGGTGATACTTTACGAAGTCACCTTCCTCAAACTCAAGGTCCCTTCTCCGGTTGTCTATATAGCTCTTCTGCCTGCTCTGAGCCTCTACCAACCTCTTCTTGATCAGATCAATCTTTTCAGAGGTTTGCTGCACAAGCTCAGGCCCAAACAATTGACACTCCCCAACTTCAAACCAACAGATAGGTGTTCTGCACTTCCTGCCATACAAAGCTTCGTACGGAGCCATCCCAATGCTAGTCTGAAAACTGTTGTTGTAGGCAAACTCTACCAAAGGTAAATGCCTTTCCCAACTGCCTCCAAAGTCTAGTACACAACACCGAAGCATATCCTCAAGAATACGGTTGACTCTCTTGGTCTGCCCATCGGTTTGCGGATGAAAAGTAGTGCTGAAATCTGTCTTGGTACCCAAAGCTGTCTGAAGACTCCTCCAGAAATGCGAAGTAAACCGCGCATCTCGATCAGACACAATGGTTGACGGAACACCATGAAGCCTGACGATCTCGCCAACATACAACTTAGCTAATTTGTCCATCGAAGCAGTGAGTTTCATCGCCAAGAAGTGAGCAGACTTGGTTAGTCAATCGACTATAATCCAAATCACATCATTGCCTTTAGGACTCTTGGGCAATCCCGTGATGAAATCCATACTGATGTTATCCCACTTCCATTCCGGAATAGGTAACGGTTGTAATAGACCTACGGGTCTCTGATTTTCGGCTTTGACTTGCTGACAAACCTCACACTTCGTCACAAATTCAGCCACATCCCCCTTCAAACTTGACCACCAGAAATGCTGTTTGATGTCTTTGTACATTTTAGTACTCCCAGGATGTACTGACAAAAGAGTAGCATGCGCCTCCTGAAGAATACTCTCTTTCTGGTCCGCCTGATTTGGAACACATAGTCTATCTCCGAACCACAGCACTCCATCCCTGATTTGAAATCCGGTCAACCTGCCAGCACCAACCTGCTCCTTCATCTCCAAGATATCAGCATCAACCTCCTGACTTGCAATAATCCTTCCATTCAATGTAGGGTGAAGACCTCAACTGAGCTAAAGATGTTTCCAATCCTTGCAAGACAACTTCAATACCTGCTCGATCCAATTCTTTCATCAGATGCTTTTAAGTTGTAATCAAACTGGATAAACTGCTCTTGCAACTAAGTGCATCAGCAACAATATTAGCTTTCCCAGGATGATACTTGATCTCAGGTCGCATGTCCTCAAGCACTTCCAACCATCTCCATTGCCTCAGATTTAGATCCTTCTGCTGGTATATGTACTTCAAACTCTTGTGGTCCGTGTACATATTCAATTTCTCACCGTACACGTAGTGTCTCCATTGTTTCAGACAAAGATAATCGCAGCCAACTCCAGATCATGAGTCGGATAATTCTTCTCATGCGGTCGTAGTTGCCTAGACCTATAAGCGATTACTCTTCCTTCTTGCATTAAGACACAACCAAGCCCACGATGTGAAGCATCGCTATAAACATCATACTCAACACCTGATCTAGGCAAAGCCAAAATAGGTACAGTAGTCAGTTTCTCTTTCAACTCCTGAAAGCTTGCCTCACATTGCTCAGTCCACTTGAAGTTCACATTCTTCTTGGTCAAACCAGTGAGCGGCACGGCTAACTGAGCATAACCTTGAATGAATCTCCTGTAGTATTCAGTCATTCCAAGAAAACTTCTAACTTCCTTCACTGTAGTAGGCCTAGCCAATTCTCTCACTGCCTCTATCTTCTGAGGATCAGTTGCCACTCCCTCCTTAGAAAGGATGTGACCTAGGAATGCCACTTCAGATGTGACCTAGGATAGCTTGGCATACAACTCCTGCTCTTCCAGCTTCCTCAAAACTACTGCCAGATACTCGGTGTGCTCCTCTTCTGACTTAGAGTACACGAGAATATCGTCGATAAATACCACGATGAAAGAATCAATGAACGGCCTCAGAACTCTGTTCATCAAGTCCATGAAGATTGCGGGCGCATTCGACACTCCAAATGGCATAACTAAGAATTCCTAATGCCCATGTCGAGTTCTAAATGCAGCTTTGTGCACATCCTCAGCTTTCACTCGAACTTGGTGATATCCTGATCGAAGATCTATTTTGGAGAAAACAGCTGCTCCTTGTAGATGATCGAACAAGTCATCAATTCGGGGAATAGGATACTTATTCTGAATAGTGACCTTATTCAGCTCTCGATAATCGATACACATTCTCATCGATCCATCCTTCTTCTTTACCAAAAGCACTGGTGCTCCCCAAGACGATGCACTAGGTTGAATAAAGCCTTTCTCCAACAGTTTCTCAATCTGCCATTTCACCTCATCCTGTTCCACTGGAGCCATCCTATACGGTGCCTTAGAAATGGATGCACTTCCCGGTTGAATGGTGATGCTGAACTCTACATCATGTTGCGGGGGTAACCCAGAAAAATCATCCAAGAACACAGTCGGATAGTCCCGAACCACAGGAATCCTTTGCACTTCCACAGGAATTTCTTCCTTGCGGATAGCTGCCACCAGCCTGAAACACTTCTTCTTCCCTTGGAAATTGACTTCAGGTCCACATAGAGCCTTCACTGTTACCGTCTTAGTCATACACTCGATGCTTGCACTGTACACCGACATCCAATCAATGCCAATGATAACATCGACTCCCAAGATAGTCAGCTCGATTAGATCAATTCCGAAGATTCTGTCTCCAATCACAATCTCGCAATCCGCATAGTACCGATTAGTGGTTAAAGTTTCCCCTAATGGAGTAGCTACTGCTAAGATCTTGCCTGGAAAAATCTTCGGTTCAATTCCCAACACTTTAACAAATTTAGGAGACACAAAAGTATGATAGGATCCAGTATCGAACAAAACAACAGCTTTCAATCCATATTCTCATGCAAAAGATCCATTAAATTCGAAGTGTGAAACATGAACTTTTAAGTCAATATTTCCATTTCATTGAATTTCAAACTTTATACATTCGAATTTAAAACATTTTTGACATCAAAATGAAAGCAGTAGACGATACAATGGTCTAACTCCTATGGTTCCTCTTGGCTTCACAAAGCTCTTCCCGTAGTCTTCAACTTCTTCCTTCAGCACATCGGTCATGTTTTTCCTCTTCTCGAGTTCCCATACCCGATGACTGAGAACTGCAAAATCATCCTTGCGCTTTGCCAACTGAGCCTCCAATAGTCCGACTCTCTCTCGCAGTGTTTCTACCTGCCTCTGAAGAGATATCACAAGACTACTTGGAACTGGTTCTTCTTTTTCGTCAGAAGAGTCATCAGATGAATCCAGAGGTGGAGTGATCTTTCGGGACTCAGGCCATTCCTCTCCGTCGGAGTCTGCTTGCCCTGGGTAGTACTCTTCCTCAGAATCTGCTTGTCCAGGATAGTAATCTTCCTCTATGATATGCCAATTGTCGTCTCCAGCAGGGTCGAAGTGATCAGCCATCTTAGAAATAGGGAGGAAGAAGCATAAATCATAGAGCAACACAAATGTAAGTAACTTACATTTAAATTTCTAGACTCAACACACACTCTAATGTCCACTTCTAGGGTGTCGTTCCTAATAAATTTGTACTAGTGTGAAGCGTGGCTCTGATACCACTCTGTAACCCCCGAATTCCAAAATATACTGAATTCGAGATTCCACAGGATCTTTACACTTCTTTTGTACAATTTTACAAGGAATTTAAAACTTTTCACTTTACATCAGAGTTACAAGAAATCTTCACACTTTAAATTTTATAGCGGAAACAAATTTACAACATTTATATAAAAGTACAAAAACATTTGAATAATCTCTAAGCATCATTTCTCCTTTAATCTTCATCATGTCATTTACCCTGCATACAAAACTATGGGTACGTCTGTTTATTCAACCGACGAACATTATACACGGCCATTCTCTCTATGTCGGAAACAGTCTAACCGATTTTCCATATTTAACAAACACAAACTTGTCACATATCAAACTAAAGGGAATACCCTATTGATGTCGTGTTGTGATTGTGCACTTAGTCCTTAATGCAATTATTTATATTACATGAAACTAATGCGCACTTGTTCAGATTCTATGCATCCCATACTACATAGGTCTGAGGGCAAGCCTCTTAATCATTCTTCATCTTGTAGGGTTCAATCCCTCGTCATGACTTAATCTACTACTGTAACTACGGTAAGTATCCTAGATGTCCTATGAGTATGAGCTCATGTACAGAAAAACTGGAGGGGAATCCCACGTCATGTCACGACACATCCTGAAGACTATCTATGGATAATTCAGCCTCCTTCATGGCACACGATCCTCTCGCAGTCACCAAACACTCCACAAGCGTCCCCAAGATCCCGATAATTCCGGAGTAGTGCCCACGTCATGTCACGACGCATCATAAAGACAAACTGTGAATCACACCCACATCGTAGACTCGAGGCCCTCATACTTGTGGTTTTCTCTCACTTTCATCACCTCTTCACTATGTACTAATTCTTAACTCTAATGAAATCATGAACAAAATCAATCTCTTAGAGTTAGCCCTCTCATTACTACCGGTCTTATTTCTTTCATTTCACAATGACCCAAACTTGGTCTTTTCAATGTCAATAATCATATTTCATCACTTTTCACTTGCCGGTGTGAGTTTTGGCTACACCCTAATTTTCAATTTCATTTCACAAATTCACATGTTTGAGTTGTCAAACCCAAGAACATTTCTCTTTTTCAATCACATGATTTCCAATCTTTTCATGAGTCAATAATCATACTTGAAGTTCAATTATACATCACACATTTCTTAATCTCCATGTATTTCCACATTAAGAATCATATCACAAAATATCTAGTCAAAGTAAAATATTCACCACTCACTATTGTCACACTATTCGTTGATAAGAATAACTCATACAAACTTCACAACAAATACTTTCTTTCTTTCAAATTTTTCTTTCCTAATACTTATCTCAATTTCTTCGCAAAACACATTTTTATGAAATATATGAGTGTAAAACTATAGTTCCAATTTCACTTTTACTCCCAAAATATACTTTATTTCATTCCAATAACTCCCAATTAATTTTTCATAAGTCACACATGAATTTAGAATAATAATAGTATTTTTTTCGAAATTTTTACACACTAAGAAACCCAAAAATCACTTTTTTATATAAAGAAATAATATTCTGGCCAAGCCAGGATTCGCACCAGCGACCCAAAGGAACCCAACCGCACGCACTAGCCACTCGGCTACTTGTTCTCATCGATATAAATAGAGGTCAGGGAGTTAAATATTCTCGGACTGAAAATTGATTAAATTTCAAAACGCATATAAAAGAATGGTGTGCTCAAGTATCGAACCAGCGACCTCGACCACATACACCCGCACCACTGTAGAGCTAAAGAGCCCACTGACCACTTGATCTATAGGCTCAAGTTGTCTTGACTACAACTCGTATTTTATTTCAATCAATTCTCTGTTCAATTAGAACATTTCGATGTTCAAAAGCTCTTATTTTAGTTTGCTTTCACTAAAATTTCTATAAATCTCCAGAATATCTATTTAAACAATATTTGATACTCCAGTAATTTAAAAATAATTTTTCCAGTAATTAAACACATATTTTTCATACAATTAATTTAAATTGTATACTACTACTACCATATCTCATTTGACATTTCTCATACGACTTAATATTAATACTTCTTATATTAATTCCCTGTTTATCTTCCTTTAATAAACTCAAAAACATATTTTAAGTTACTCATTCTAAACATTATCACGAAAGTCCATCTAAGCATATAAATCAACAATTTCATCTACTAGCATTTGTACTTAGTTATGATACTAACAACAAATTTTAATTCACGCATTCCATGGCTACAAACAATTCACATACAACTTAAGATTCATGACGGAATAACATGCAATCTATTTAGCATCAATTCAATCAACTAATAAGCCCTTTTTCCAATTAAGTGTACTCTTCTTAGTTTCTTTCATGCATTATCGTTTCAATCAACCTTAGCATGATATCTAATTAGAAATATAGAAAATAACCCACCTTATTTGGAGAGAAAAGATTTTGCAACACCTCCTAAACAAAAGAGTCCTTCCCGAGCTTGCCAAAAGAGTGTTCCTCCTCCTCCTTGATGTGCAAAACCGAGCCTTCAAAGGTGCAATCCTGAGCCCTCCTAGGTGATGCCGGCTTTGATTGCAAGCACACACTCACCCTCAAACTCTCAATCTTTTATCTCACTTCCTTCTAATAATGTACTACTAACAAATGTATTTTCTACTATAGGTTTTTGGAGAATGAAGAGTGCAAGAATAACTAGGCTAGGGGGGTGGGGGGGTATTTATACTAAAATTTGGAGCAAATGAAGGGCTAGGATTAATTTAGGAGTTAAAGATAAAAGGCTAGGATTTATGGGGAAGTTGTAGTAACCATCCATGATCCAAACAACTACCACCCACAACTCCACTTCTCTTTTTCCTTTTCCCTCCCATTCAAAACCGGCCCCACAGTGTGCTTTATGCACGTGTACGTTCAATGCACATGCATTCATTAGTTCTCCATATAAAAAGTTGTACATTTAATTATTATTTTTTTTATAAAAATAATCTTATAAAAGTAGTCTACATTACAAGTTGTAATAAAAGGAAATAGCTCATGGGCTTTATTTAATGGGCCAAATAATGGTTTACAAAAATAAATTAGATTTGGGCTAAAAAGGACTTATGCTTATTTGAAGAAAATGGGCCTTTATAAAAACAGTTAGAGAACACATATACTTATATATATATATATATATATATATATATATATATATATATACACACACATTATCCATAATAAAAATGATTATAAGATTTTATACTACAAAAAATTGCACATGCACAATACGTGCAAAAATAAAATAATAATTTTTATAAATGAAAATCGGGGTATTACACAGCCTCTCCGTCAACTCTTGAAAACTTGCTTCGCATTGCTCCGTCCACTTAAAACTTACATTCTTCCTCGTAAGTTCCGTGAGTGGCACGACTATCTGAGCATATGCCTAAATAAACCTCCGGTAATAACCAGTCAAGCCCAAGAAACTTCTAGTCTCCTTCACTGATGTGGGTCTTGGCCAATCCCTCACAGCCTCTATTTTCTGTGGATCAGTGACCACTCCCTCCTTAGAAAGAATATGATCCAGGAACACGACTTCGGACTTCCAGAAGTCACACTTGGACAATTTGGCATACAACTTATGTTCCTTCAGCATCTTCAATACCTCTGCTAAGTGCCCAACATGCTCTTCTTCTGACTTGGAATATACCAGAATATCGTCGAACAACATCACAATGATAGATGAATGGTCGTAGGACCCTGTTCATCATGTCCATGAATATAACTGGTGCATTCATTACTCCAAATAGGATAACTAAGAATTCGTATTGCCCATGTCAAGTTTAGGATGCTGTTCTATGCACATCCTCTTCCTTAACACAAACTTGGTGATAACCCGACCGAAGATCTCTCTTGGAGAAAACTGCTGCTCCTTGTAGTCGGTCAAAAAAATCATTGATTCGTGGAATATGATACAACATGCACAACGTTCAATGTTCAACTCCGTCCTAGAGGTGCCTCTACGAACTTACTCGGATCAAACGGCAAGTTCAATGTTCAACTCCGTCTCAAAGTTACCTCTAATAACTTGCTGGGATCAAACAACAAGTTCAACATTCAACTTTGTCTCAGAGTTGTCTTCACAATACTTGCTGGGCACAAACGATAAGTTCAACGTTCAACTCTGTCTCAGAGTTGTTTATACAAAACTTGTTGGATGCAAATGGCAGGTTCAACGTTCAACTCTGAGACAAAGTTATCTCTATAAACTTGTTGGGATCAAATGACAAGTTCAAACGTCCAACTCCGTCTCGGAATTGTCTTTACAAACTTGCTGGGTACAAATGGCAAGTTTAAACATTCAACTCCATCCAAGAGTTACCTCCACAAGCTTATTGGGTGCAAACAGCAAGCTCTACGTCCAGCTCCGCCTAGAGTTGCGTCCACAAACATGCTAGGTGCAAATAGCAAGTTCAAACATTCAACTCCGTCTCATATTTGTCTCTATAAACTTGCTGGGATCAAACAATAAGCTCCATGTCCAACTCCGTCTCAAGGTTGTCTCTATGAACTCGATGGGATCAAACAGTACACTCTACGTTCAAATCCATCCCAGAGCTGCCTCTCCAAAGTTGTTGGGTGCAAACAACAAGCTAAATGTTCAACTCCTTCTCAAAGTTGTCTCTATAAACTTGTTGGGATCAAACAACAAGCTCTACATTCACTCCCAGATTTATCTATCCATATTTATTGGGCAAAAACAGAAAGTTCAAATGTTCAACTTCGTCTTAGAGTTGCCTCTATAAACTAGTTGGGCACAAACATCAAATTCAAACGTCCGACTCTGTCTCAGAGTTGCCTCCACAAATTTGCTAGGTGCAAATAACAAGCTCTACATCAATTCCATCAAAAAGTTATCTCTATAAACTTACTGGGATCGATTGGCAAGTTCAAACGTTCAACTCGTCTCAGAGTTGCATCTCCAAGCTTGTTGGGCCCAAACAACAAGCTCAAATGTTTAACTCCGTCTCACATTTGTATCAACAAAATTGCTGGGATCAAACAGCAAGTCTGCATTTCGATTGCCTTGCGAAGTTTATTCCTACAACAAGCTCTTCTTGGTCAGCTACATACACAAGATCCAAAGATCAAAGTAGTCGCCAACAAAACACTCATCCAACAACGAAATGCTCGATTGACAAAATTAGCGAACAACACAATGCTTGATCGAAAAAAGAGCGGTTCAGCGAAACAAACAATGAAATGCTCGATCAACATAACAAGTGAATAACACAATGCCTAGTCGACGAAAGAGCGGTCCAACGAAACGAGCGATGAGATGCTTGATAGACAAAATCAGCGGTCAAACGAAGTGCTTGGTTGAACAAAATAAGTGAATAACACAACGCTTGGTCGACGAAAGAGCAGTTCAACAAAACAAGCGACGAGACATTTGGTCGATAAAAGAGCAATTCGATGAGGAAGACCGCTCTACAAACACTTGGTGGGCTAAAATTCAAGGAATCTCCAAACAACTAGAGCCTCAGATTCAATAGGGTAGACCAATCAGCAAACACTTGGTGGGTACAAAAGTCAATATCAACAAGAAGATAACCCAATATAACCAAGCTCCACGATGATTAAGTCTAGCTCCACAACAATTCTTACTACAAGGAAAAACTCAAATTCCTAAGCGTCATCAAAAACCCTACTTCCAAAGTCGGTTATGGGAAAAAACTTCAACAAGAGCTACTAAAAAAGCCCAATCGAAACTTCAAGGTAGGAGATGAACGATGCTTCATACAAAACTTCACCGCCAATCTCAACCAAACTCAATCTCGGCTAAACCCAATCTCGGCCAAACCTAACATCAACTAGAGCTCCACATAAAGCTTCAAATTAGGAGGTGATCAAACACCTAAACATAACATATCCAAGCTAGCTTACCTTAGCTATAGGAAGGAGCTCCAAGAGATGATCAAGCTTCAAACGAACTCAAACCCCAATAGCAAACCCTAATCTCCTCACAAGTGCAACTTGGCCAGGACTTTAATCCTAAACTGAAGCTCCAAAGCTTCGTTGAAGCTATGGCCCAAACTCAAAACCCAAAACCATTGGAGGAGCACCTATTTGTGTAGTGGGTTTCATCAAAGTCCAAGTGTCGAAAACAAACCAAACTCGAAGCCCATAGAGTAGCCTTGAAGCCCAAAGAGCTCGCTAAGCCCAAGCTCTTGGTCGACCAAAAGAAAGGTCGCCAAAGATTGTTGGTCACCCAAAGAAGCTACTGGTTGACCGAAGCTTTAAGGTTGCCGAAGCACGAACTTGCTTAACGAAGAAGGAGGTTACCCACAACTGAGGTCGCCTGCACCTCAGCTTGATAAGAAATAGTTCGCCCACAATCTTGGTCGCATGCACTTCAGCTCGATGAGAAATAGGTCGCCCACAATCTTGGTCGCCTGCACTTCAGCTCGAAGAGAAATTGATCGCCCAAAGCTCCGAGGTAGCCCGAAGCTCGATCTTGCTCGATGTAGAAGGTGGTCGCCCACAATCTTGCTTGCCTACACATTAGCTCGCCAAGACTGTTGCTCGCCCAAAGTAGTGCTTGCCGAGCTTGTTGCTCGCCCAAAGTGGTGCTCGCCGAACTTGCTCGCCCAAAACCTAGCTAGCCCAAAGCCTTGCTCGACGTAGAGGAGGTCACCAAACCACCTTGCTCGACCAAAGAAGAGTCGTTGATGAAGCCTAGGTGGTCGCCTAAAGTCTTGCTTGCCCAAAGCAAGAAAATGAAACAAAGAAGATGAATAGTGCTCGCCCAAATGGTCGAGTGAGCTATGAGGTTCTCGCAGTTGACGACAGTCGTTGGATCCCTCAGATACTCGAGCCCGAGCATGATGGACACTACAGATGTAGTCATGCCCCCATCACCCTCCCTTTTGCTTCTTGCCCGTTTGATCTCGCTCAGTGGACGTGCCCCACTCTAATCGGCACTCTAGATGATGCCACATCACCTCTTCATCACAGCTATCCAATCTCATTAGTAGGCGAGCTTGGCGTAATCAATGCTCGCGATCGCTCTAAATCTCGTGCTGGTTAAGATAAAATAAAAAAAACCCCAAAAGTCATTTATAATTTGAAACTTTAATTAAAAATTCTAAAAATAATTAAATTTTTTGGAAAAAAATTTGAAAATTGGAATTATTGATTAAAAATTCAAAAATCAATTATTGATTGGGGGAAAATGATTTAAATTCCGAAAAAATATGGGAAATTTCATAAAAATTCAGAAAAGTCCAAGAAAATATTCACCACCTGCAGAAGCTTCAAACCAGTTCCAGGTATCTCCAATCGTCCCTGAAAGCTAAGATTGTACCCCAGAACTCAGAAACAAGGCGAACTACATCCCAAAAGCTCAGAAATTATTTTCCCGGGAGTGGAGGCTTATGATAATGGTAAAAATCACAGCAAATCAGGGCTATACGATTCCAGCACAGATCTTAAAGTTTTTACAGGTAGATTAACCATAACGGGCCTATTTAACAGGTCTGAGTCTTCATCATATTCATCCAGAAGACATGGGTCACTTTCAAACCTATTAAAAATGACTATGCCCACTATGAGAGATACCCAGCCTATGAGGGTTGTAAGTCAAATCTCTTATCCCCAATGAGAGAATAATTGATTCTATCTCTTAGAAGGGGGAGAATCAACAAGAGATAACAGATTCATGTCATTCACCGAACTGTTTCTCAGGCCTATGAATACACCCCCCTCCCTCAGTCAGAAGGTAATTAGTAAATCTACAATTTCTCGCTCACACTCTCTTTCTCTCTATGGTTCTAACTTGAGCGTCAGAGGGTCTGTCGCTGGGGCCACCCCCGGTGTTTCAGGCTTTTTTAGGTCTCGGCAGCATTAGCAACCATCGGATTCAGATCAAGGTGCTCTTTCAACTATCCATATCCAGTCTCAAGATCTTCAACAACTTTTTACGGTGAATATCAAGGGCTAGTGTTAGGTTTTGAACGCAATCACAGATGAAATACACAGCGGAAAAGTTACAAAATTATCGAAACCTAACCATGGATTCATGCAAAAATCATAAATCATGTTTAAGAGTTATACCTTAAAGATGGATATGCTGTCTGCACAGTATGCCAATCACAGTAGTGCAATATTGCGGTGCCTCACGGTATCCACACGAACAGAACGAAAAACAGCTCTTCCTCAGACCGCGATGCTAGCTGCGGGAAGGGATGTTCCGGTAGCGCCCCGAATTTCTAATATAATAACTGAGAAAATACGTGGCACAATCCCAACATCAACTTCAATGTAACAGTAAACACAACCAACACCACTAAAATTTTCAACTTTCATTACAACAATCTCTTACATAGCACAGCGGAATTTAAAACCATCTCAATCATAGTTTTTTTTTATTTACAACACGGTCTTTTACATAATTTACACAAACTCTAATAAATCAATTTATCTCAGACTGTCTCAAGCATCCAACCTTCAAACTCTAAGCAACAACCAGCAACACATGAGGCTAGAGATGATCCCTAACCCCCAAAACTAAAGGGGTCAGCCATAAATGGTGTGAGTGACATAAAAGCAAACAAACAACATAAATAAACATTAAGTAAGGATTCTTAAACAACATGTAATAAACCAAAATACATAAATTATGAAGTAGCAAGAAATGTAAACAACAAGTGATACTAAACCAAGTGTCAAGTATAGGAAACAGGAAATCACATGCATAAAACCAAGTCAAGAAAACACAATTTCTATATGCGGACTCTCTAATGCGTACTTGTCGAAGTCTATGCATCCCACTCTACATAGGTTCGGTGCAAGCCCTTAACGTCTTCACTTCATAGGGTTCAATCCCCCGCTATGCAACTAATCCTAACACGATGACTACTACGAGATAAAGATAAACTGTGAATAATAGCCCATGCCCGATAATTCCGGAGATCAATCCTACACCACAAGTAACTACCGTGATAATTCCGGAGATTTAAATCCCACACCGATACATTGACACATCATCACACGAATACAACATGTGCTTCGCCTCGACTCCGATAATTCTGGAGATCAATCCCATACCGAAAGCAACTACTTGGATAATTCCGGAGATATATCTCACACCCAAAGTAAAATACTTGGATAATTCGGGAGATAGATCCCACCCCCAAAGTAAGATACTTCGATAATTCCGGAGATTAAATCCCACACCGAAAGCCATACTGAGGTACTTGACTCATGTTCCCGTTCATCATATCACCACTAGTGCCTGTCCTTATTATTTTTGGGTTACTTAATTACTCAACGAATCTCTTAGAGTTGGTGTACCCTACCGGACTTAACTCAAAACTGAACAACTGAAATGCCTCAACAGGCCTCAACCAAAATAACTCAACGCCGAATACTAGGGTCACACATATCCTCTAGAGACTCAAACTCAAATGTCTAAACCAACTTTCCACCATAAATAGCTCAACTGAATATCTTAAAATCATATGCTTAATAGAAGACAAAGTATAAACTAAAGTATTCGAAGACTAACCATTCGAAAGAACATTCAAGTTTACGAAAACTCATCAGTACCAGTCGACTTATTACTGTAGTAAGTTGACTGTCCAGAGGGAATAATATCCATGATTTTGAGAAAATAAGTTTAAGTAATATAAGTTGACTTATAAAAGTCATAAGTTGACTTACCAGAGAATATAAGATGACTTATAAAAACATAAGTTGACTTACCAACAATTTAAGATGACTCATAAAAACATAAGTTGACTTACCAACAATATAAGATGACTCATAAAAACATAAGTTGACTTACCAACAATATAAGATGACTTATAAAAACATAAGTTAACTTACCAACAATATAAGATGACTTATAAAAATATAAGTCGACTTAAAGGAGACATAAGTCGACTTATAAAAACATAAGTCGACTTACCAGAGAGAAATTCCAGAAATCTTTAAGAAAATATTCTAAGTGTTATAAGTCGACTTGCATGGTCATAAGTCGACTTAAAATACAATATAAGTCGACTTAAAAGGTCATAAGTCGACTTACCAGAGAAAAATCTAAGATAACTTTGAAAAATAAATTCTAAGGGTACCGGTCGACTGAAAAGGGTCTAAGTCGACTGTCCAAAACGGATTTTCAAGAAAAACTAAAGATACAGCGGCTGGGTCGTGCCAGTCGACTGAAAAGTCTACCAGTCGACTGTCGGCCTACAGTTTGCATAGTTTAGGTCTGTATACAATAATCAAAACTGAAGTTTTTCTAAAGATTCACTGTTTACTAAATTAATTTGTATTCAGGTAAGATATGACAATCTCAAATAATCCTCATTATGGATACATTACTCAATCATCCAATATCTCAAAACTCAATTCTCATGTTCTAAATTCCTAATTCTTCCATTAGGGTTTCTCAATACTGAATCTCTTCACAACTCATAGTCAAGATCTGATTCGTAAACACAAGATCCAGATGCTCACCATCCGATCATAACCATACTCGAAGTTTATTATTCTTTCTATCAATACACTTTTATGAACCAAGATCTATTCAACATTCTTAGATTTCACATACATGATACAAACAACAACCATTGCATCGTTTCCATGCAAACTACTAATTAAACATACATGCCAAACAACGATATAACAATCGACCACATTAATCAAACCACAATACAAGATTCATATCATTCACAACATCAAAACAAAACAAAACATTGTCACTCACTTTGGAATTGAAAAGATCCAACAAAAAATCCTTCCTTTTTGCGAGATCCAAATCTTCCTCTTGCTCCACCAAAACAAACCACAAAGTTCTCTATTGTGCAGAGAATGACGGCTACAAAAATCCTTTTAAACACCCGGAATAAAGAGTTTTGGGTTTTACCCCACTTTTACAAAATGATCCCTTCAAAATACCACTTTATATATATATAGTTCTATACTTGGAAATTCAACAAAATTCATTTAAATTAGGATTTAACAGTAAAATATAATCCTAAATCTCAACCGGTACTGTTCAAAACGTCCAGAAAGTACATTTTACATTTTAACCCCTAAAAATGATAAATTTGCAAAAAGGTTCTTCTTTTCTCAAAATTTGCAAATAGTTCCAATTAATTTCAGAAAAATCTGGAAAAATACTAAATAAATTCCAAATATTAAATAATGATTTTTCATGAAGAAAACTTAACTTTCAAATTCCTCAAAAGGTATTTACATGTGTTTTGCACGTGTACAAAAGATAAATCCTTTAGAAAATATTCATTAAATCCTCAAAATTCATTTAAATTCATTTTCAAATATTAAAAATAACATTTGAAAATACGGGGTTCTACATCACTCCCTCCTTAGAAGAGTTCTGTCCTCATAACTACTACTAATGAGTCCAAACCACATACTCACAAAAGAAACAATATCTCATAAATAGAACATAGTCCAAACAATTGCATACGACAACACAATCAAAATAAAGGAAATACAACTTAACTCAATCAATGGTACAAACATTCAAAAGAATCACAATCACATAAAAGAAATACACTCATACAAAAAGCTCAGGGAAATCCTTCTGCATGCGATCCTCTGGTTCCCAAGTAGCCTCCTCGAACTGCTGATTCCTCCACAACACCTTGACCATAGGTATCACCTTACTCCTAAGAACTTTCTCCCTACGATCAACGATCTCAACAGGCTGTTCCTTGTAACTCAAGTTCACCTGTAGATCTTCAGGAATCTCTACCAACTGATGATTCTGATCTGGCACATACTTCCTCAACAATGACACATGGAATACATCATGCACCTGTGCCAACTCCTCTGGAAGCTTCAATCTATATGCAGTCTTGCCAATCCGCTCCATGATCCTGTATGGCCCAATATACCTTGACGCCAACTTGCCTCCCTTACCAAACCTGATCACTCCTTTGGTCGGGAAACCTTGAGGAAAACTGCATCCCCAACCTCAAACTCCAAGTCTCTTCGTCGAGTATCAGCATAACTCTTCTGCCGACTCTGGGCCTCGACCAATCTCTTGCGAATCAGCTCAATCTGCTCCGATGTCTGTTGCACGATCTCAGGACCATACATCTACCTCTCGCCAACCTCGTACCAACAAACAGGTGTCCTGCACCTCTGCCCATACAAAGCCTCATACGGTGCCATCCCAATACTCGCATGGTAACTGTTGTTATAAGCAAACTCAACCAATGCTAAGTATCTCTCCCAATTACCACCGAAATCCATAACACAAGCCCTCAACATGTCTTCCAGCACTCGATTCACCCTCTCAGTCTGACCATCGGTCTGTGGATGAAAAGCGGTAGTGAAATCAGTTCTGGTGCCTAAAGTTGCTTGTAGGCTCTTCCAAAACCTTGAAGTGAACCTTGCATCTTTGTCAGATACAATCGACACAGGAACTCCGTGAAGTCTCACAATTTCACCAATGTACAACTTCAGCAATTTCTCCATCGACCAAGTAATCTTCATGGCTAGAAAGTGAACTGACTTAGTCAAACGGTCCACAATAAAACCAAATTGAGTCATTGGCCCTTCGAACTCCTCGGCAAACCCGTGATGAAATCCATACTGATATTCTCCATTTCCACTCCGGAATGGGCAACGGCTGTAACAAACCTCCAGGTCTCTGATTTTCTACTTTGATCTGCTGACAAGTCAGACCACCTTGCCACGAAATCTGCTACATCCCTCTTCATACCAGACCACCAAAAGTGCTGTTTGATGTCCTTGTACATCTTCGTGCCTCCTGGATGAACTGACAACAAGGTACTGTGTGCTTCCTGCAAGATACTCTCTCTCAAATCTGCATTATCTGGAACACACAACTCTCACCCAACCAAAGGAATTCCATCCTGGACACGAAACTCTGATAACTTGCCCTCTGAAACCTGTTGCAACATCTTCTGATCTCTGAGTCTGATCTCTGACCTTCCACAATCCTCTCTCTCAAGGAAGGCTGCAGCCTCAACTGAGCCAAAGATGCCCCTAAATCTTGCAGCACCACCTCGATACCTGCCTGATCGATCTCTGCTGCCAACTCACTTCGAGTAGTGATCAAACTTGATAAACTACTCTTCCTGCTAAGTCCATCAGCCACCACATTCGCCTTGCCCGGATGATACTTGATCTCGGGACGAATGTCTTCCAATACCTCCAACCACCTTCTCTGCCAGAGATTAAGATCCTTCTGTTGATAAATGTACTTCAGGCTCTTGTGGTCAGTGTACATATTGACCTTCTCACCAAAAATAATGCCTCCACAGCTTCAAGGAATAAATGGTAGCTGCTAGCTCCAAATCATGTGTCGGATAATTCTTCTCATGCGGATGCAATTGCCTCGAACCATAAGCAATAACCTTGCCTTCTTGCATCAAGACACAACCCAAACCTCTGAGAGACGCATCACTGTAGATATCATAATCCTTCCCAGCTTGTGGCAAAGCTAAGATAGGTGCAGTAGTCAACCTTTTCTTTAACTCAAGGAAACTTTCCTCACACTTATCAGTCCATACAAATGTCACATTCTTTCGGGTCAAACCTGTTAAAGGAACTGCAATCTGAGAATAACCCTGGATAAATTTGTAACCAGCTAAACCCAAGAAACTTCTGACTTCCTTCACAGACGTTGGCCTGGGCCAATCCTTTACTGTTTCAACTTTCTGAGGATCAGTGGCCACTCCCTTAGAAAGGATATGACCAAGGAAAGCTACCTCAGACTTCCAAAACTCACACTTCGACAACTTGGCATGCAAGCTATGCTCCTGCAATTTCTGTAATACCGCTGTCAAGTGCGTAGAATGCTCCCTCCGACATCGAATACACCAAAATATCGTCGATGAAAACCACCATGAAGGAGTCAATAAATGGCCTCAAAACCCGATTCATCATATCTATGAAAACTGCTGGCGCATTCATCAACCCGAACGGCATCACCAAAAA